>JAVLUZ010000161.1:1272299-1550411 GCA_036768485.1 Mermis nigrescens
TTTCACGGTTCACGAGTAATATACATCAACGTGATCGTTTTTTTTAAACTTCGGATAAAGTTTGCGATATTTGGGCGAAACTTTTCGGCGCATTTTGACTAAGACTTCATTGAGAGCGTAGATAATGAAAATATACGATACCAGAATTTCCGAGAGGCTTTTTGTTTACACTTTGAATTCAATAAATCCCCAGAAGAAAAAATTGCAGGTCGATAAGTCGGAAAAACGAGGAGGCTAAGGCAGCCATGATTCATGAATCACTTTTCATGTCGTATCCTCTCTTTTCCGTATTAATTCAGAGCGATTTTCTAAGGGGGCTTGTTAAGTCCAAAGTGTACAAAACGCGACCCTTTAACAATCATAAATTAAAAAACCTGTTTACTCACATTTTCAATGAAGTTACAGTCAAAATAAGCCGAAAAGTTTCGAAGAAATATAGCGAACGTTATTTTGAAATTCAAGAAGTCACGTAAAAGAGCACAGCTCGTTAACCACGAAATTTTACAACATAAAACTTCGTAGAATAAGGCTTTTGTTTTCTACATATTCTGGCTAAATTTTACGTTCTTCGATTAAAAATTGATTTAGCTATGTGTACAAAAACAAAGTAGAGAATAGACATGGCCCAACTCTGCACATATGTAGGTACTCTTTATAAAAATCGGTCATGATTCTGATAAGTTTGTATTACAGTATCACCCACATGTGGGCGTAGAGGGTTTGGGGGTACTTACCCACCCTCATTCAGCCACCCCTTTATACCGCCTAGAATGCTAAAAATAGCTTTTAACCTTCTTAGAATGCTCACCAGATCGGATTTTTCCGGGCTTTCACCTTCCCAAGATTTTTTGTTTGCCCACGTATGGCTGACGTAAAAGGAACATTGCCAGAAACTTGTTTGCTATGCAATAAGAAGTTTCAGATTACCAGCTATTTGTCCAGCTCACACGACTTATGTGTTACAGAAAAATAAGAATGTCCAGAAGTGTTACAATACATTTCCAAAAAGCTATGATGAAGTGTTAACCTAATAGTGTTGGTAAATTTCTATCAGTTGTTACTTCTCCAGTTGCCAACCATAGGTAAACAGCCAAAAAAAATTCTAGAAGATCGAAACACGGAAAAAATTCCATCTGGTGAGCATTCTGGTGAGGGATAAAAGCTATTTTTAGCATTCTGAGGGGGCGGGGAGATTCTGTGGAGGTGGTAAAAGCGGTGGCTGAGGGCAGGCGGGGTTGAATATCCCCAATCCCCCACGCATTTGTGTGGTGAAACTATTGCACAAACTTAGCGGATTCAGAACCGATTTTTGTTAAGAGTACCTACGTACAACAAAAACGATTGTCAATTTCTTTTATTCATTACCTGTCATACATGCACATAGAGGGAGGTAGGGGTAATACCCCCTGGAGAGATATTACCCCCCCTGAAGGGTCAGCCGGACAGGTACTGTCCGGCAATTTTGAGCTGATGGAACGTTTTTTGCATCATTTTTGACGTCAAAAGCATCGAAAACGTCAACAATTTTCTGGCGCTTCGCGCCAGATTAGTACTTTCAAGTGCTTTTTACTCGAAAAGCGCCCAAAATTTATGAATTTTCGCATTTTTTAGTGTTGAAAGTGATAAAACGCAGTCAAAATGGACTAAAAATGCTTTTAAAATGCGACACTAGCACGGAAAAGTGTTTTATAGGCTATTTTGACCATTTTGATCGTTAGAACAAAAAAAATCGTGAATGTTTAATTAACTGTTTTGGATTTTTTGGGATTTCAGCCCCCTGCCGACCCTGACCTTGTGCACCTGTTACCTGAACTTCTTTTATCCGCATTCACCGAAGTACATAACTCTCATGAAATTAGTATTATCGTTATCATCATCAGTATTATCCAATTATTGTTTCAGAATAGACAGAGCAGTAAACTGTATACGAAAAGCTTTGATCAATTGAATTAACTATTATTAATTATCTAGAAGTTCCTGTCATTTTAAAAAAGAATCTGCTTTGCATAACGGTGTGAAGTCCGCGTTGGCGCGAAGGTACATAAATTTCAGATTTAGTTGGTAGCAGTGATCGGACCGAGGGTACTTTTGGACCCTCGGCCTCGGCCGAGGCCGAAGCGACTTAAAATCCTTGCCTCGGACGAGGGTAATGCCGAGGGTCAAGCTTATATACCTATACCCATAAATAGTACTCTTAGAATATTTTGTATGCACATGAGCTAGAGAATAATCGTAATATTAAACACTTTATCGAATGTCAAACAATTCATTTTTATTTTCAATAATAGTAGATTAAATGTGTGAAGGATTTATTGAATGAAGTCAAAAGCATGAAGGCATACTTAATTTAACAAGTTGCCGTTGATGAAGACTTGGAAAAGTTGATAAAAAATATGGCTGAACAAGCACTTAAAAATTTTTATTACTATAAATGAGAAAACAGTGTCGAAGAAATAAACGAACAAACGAAATAAGCTAAGTAAAGACAGAATTGTAGCCATTGTTGTGCTCGCTTTTGCAGTAATGCATGTTTAAACACGCTTTTTCAGTCATCCAATTCTGGTGTGGCAGGTAATATGACGGAAACTGCACTGTACTTTCCGATCATAATTTTCCAAGGTCCAGAGTTGAGGGAAGGGTGAAATCCCAAAATAAGGGACCAGTAAATAAAGTAGTGTCCTCGTGTGAGCGAACAAATTTTTGTAGATATTTTATATAAATATATTTTTAAACATACACATTTTTAAATACTGCCAGTGTGTGACCTGCAACCGGCATGCAGTCCTAAACCGTGTTTTTTTGTGCAAGATACCTTTTTACATGTACAAAGATGATATCCAAAAGTCTTTGAACATTTTGTACATTCAAATGTTTGTGTACTATTATAGTATGGTACAGTAGTGATTTAGTGTTGTAAAACAGGGTTTTTCGACCTTTGGTAGTGTATCTTAGCTAATTCCTGGGTTTCTGAATATTTGACATTTTTCCATTCTAAATGCAAACTCTACTATTTTAAAGATATTATAGGACAGACAATTGCTGATGCGCCGAAAATTTTCAAAAATTTTAAACCTTTTTACAGTTTTTGTCTCTCCAAAAATCTTTCTGCATGTACAAAGACGGTCCTGAAAAGATTCTGTACATTATGAAAAATCTTTGCCGAATACAAAAATTCGTGTCGTTAATGTGATAATTCGGCTTGAATTTAGTTGTCGCGCCGAAATTTTTATCAGCTTTTGATGAATTTTACACATAAAAGTCGACTGAGAAAGCTAAAACAACTTGCACTTCAAAATCAGAAATATTACAGATATTGTAATATGCCAATTAAATCTTGTAATAAGCACTACTGTGTTTAGAAATCCAATGCAACATCAAAATAACTTAGTCAATTTTATCTTTGAAGGGCAAAAAAGTGCAGTTATTAAATAGTACTTATTTTGCATAAAATTTTTAAAAACAGTATAAATAGATACAAAAGATATTTAAATCTGCATAAAGATGCCTAGATTACACAAAAATTGATTTCGGAGTGTTTATTTCCCCTGCTTCAATCTAAATACAGTATATTAGCGATATTTTGCGCGAAGCGCCGAAAATGTTTTGAAATTTCCTAAAATATACTGAAAAACGATATAATTAATATCACTTTGTCCAAGAAAGTACTTTGACATTGATTAAAAATGGCTCCAAAAAAAATGCACGAGCCGAAATTGATTTTTGGCAGAACCTGCATTTATTGGCCATTTTTAGGTGCGTTTTTTTGCGATTTGCGGCCGAAAATTCGTGATCATTTACCCCCTCTCCCATAAAAATGGGCGAAAACTATACGTGTAACAGAGGGGTTTGGGGAATTTCCCATCCACCCAGGGTTGGACGTCCTTCCCACACCCTTCCCTCTAACGTCAGAAAATTTTGACCCACCCTCCCCATTTTTGGCGAAAATTTGCGCTTTGTTGGCTATTTTTAGGTGCTCTTGCCATTTTTGACATAAAATTAGAGTCGCTTATCCCCCTCCTTCTAAAATGGCCAGGGACCCCTACCCAAAATTTCAAGCCGATACATGTATGCCGAGGAGCCCCTCCCGAAAATTTTGAGCGGTTGCATGCATGTTTTATAGTGTTACTTTGTCTATTCACTCTTGCTTACATTCAAAAATACTGTATCACTTCGTGAAATTCTGATAGTTAGCTGCACTTTTGCCATAGTAAAAATTAACTTCAAAAATGATTCAAAAGGTTTTCACCAAAAATCGTCTGACAGTGACTTGAGTCTTGTACCCTGAGAGGAGGGTAATAACCCTCCGTCACCCCCGCCCCTTGGGAATGTGTGTTTCCGATCCATGTAGCGAGTATGAGAATTAAAACTTAGTCATCACATGAATAATAAATTGGCACTTTGCTATATGTAACTTGGTGTAACTAAGTACGCGACTAGAATCATAATAAAAGTCTATAGGTAAAAAATAGCCTGTGTACTGCAGATGCATTCTAAATAGTTAATATTCAACGGATATATCAAACTTATTCAAATTTGATTTTAACCTCGGCGCCTCGGCGCTTTTCAGCTTTGCCCTCGGCGCCGAGGCCGAGGCTCCAAAAAACGCCGAGGATTGCCGAGGCCGAGGCCTCGGTCCGATCACTGGTTGGTAGATTATGTTCTCGCGCCTACTTGTTTGAAGATTTTTTTAAATATGAAGAGCAGAAATTCCATGTATTTGCAAAATCATGCGCAATTTTCGTGTTAAATAGCTATATCTGGGCTTACATATTGACCAGTTTGGTCAGTTTCCGGTACATACCTTTCGATGAAAATTTCGCATAAGTAAGATCAGAAAAGGAGCTTACTAAAACAATAAAAAAATTTTGTGGCTTCTAATATCCGGGTCTAGGAGACACAAATTAATGCAAAATTTTTGAAATTTTTTACGAGAAATACGCTTAAACTATGGTGTACAGTGTAAGATGAAATGTTTGAAACGAAGTCATAGTAGTATGGAGGGGGGGTCGCGCGCGTATTTCAAGGGTACCGCTATGTTATAACGTGGGGACAGGCCGCCTATCTTTTGTACACAAGGGTACCACTTTTTAACCTGCTTGTTGGGCCCTGAAACATTATAATAAGCAGTCACAATTAGGTCGCTGAGTGATGAAATCATAATATCGCGCATTGGCTAAGTGACACAATCGTAATATCGCGCATTGGCTAGGTGACGCAGAATTGGCAAAGCATTTTTTTGCAGCTGGTAATATCGAGCATTGGCTAATAATAAGCGCAATGGCGAAGCATTTTTTCCAAGTGGCGGCTCTCTTTTATGTCCGCGCAGCCGGTTTGGAATTTATAATAAGAGCATTGGCGAAACATTTTTTATGATCGGCGCATTTTGTTGACTAGCGAAGCAATTTTTTTACAATAGGATTAAAAATAGTAGTTATACGTATTAGCCTGGGGATAACGTTATAACATAGCCCATGTTATAAGATAGCAAAACGGGAAAACGCATTGTGACGTGTTCTAAACGCATTGTGACGTGTTCAAAACGTATTTGCTGAGTGATGGAGGTGTGCTATACAGAAGGCAGGGCCTTGGGAAGGAACTGGCGTCCCCTATGCTATAAGATGGCCCATGTTATAAGATAGGCAAAACGATAAAAACACATTGTGACGTGTTATTGGGCGTACAAAATGAATAATTAACGATTAATTAAAATAAACTTAACGAGTTAAACAAGCTTAAACACACTTGACGTGTTATGGGAGCCCCTGGGAGCCGCCGCCGCTGAAACACGCTTGACGTGTTATCCGCAGTGATAAGAATTAGTGATAAGAATATTTCTGTGGGCATACATCACATGTTTTATTGATAAAAAATTAACAAATCTGAAGCAGGGGTCCGCTCTTCCAACACATCAACGCAGTTGTGTGTATCCCTTGAGTGACAATTCTGAGGCAGGGGTCCGCTCTTGCTACCCCTGTACACACTTGAGTGATAATTCTGAAGCAGGGGTCCGCTCTTCCAACACAGTTGTGTGAGCCATTTGGCAGGCATGCCCAAACAAGTCTGAACATGTTTCGCCTAAAATCTGGATCTGAAAGTCTATAAATAAGGATTTTTACAACTGAAATATAGTTTCTGACAAACGTCATTATGGCCAATATTGTCAAATCTCGTGTTACTGGTCTCAGTGGGGTTTCTAAGGAGCCTCCATTGGCAGACGCCAGTAATCTTTTTGGTGCCGATTCAAACCGATCACAGCTTCCGAAGCGCAAGCTGCACCAATGTACTGTATGTGATAAATTTTTTACATGTCAAAGCAGGTTAACAGCATGAGAATTCTTTGCATTTAGGAGCTAGGTATAAATGTCCTTCATGTGCACTCTTTTCCGATTAAAAAGGAATTTAGTTACTCATTTTGAGGTGAAACATGTAGTACCAAAATGTATGTATTGCGTGCAATTTTTCAGCCACATTTTTTACATCATTACCATTAGTTATTAGAACAGGTTTTCCTAATAGCGTAAAATTATTCTGGCACGCATACCAATAATTTACTGCACCAGTTTCACGATTTTTGAGGAAACACCCAAGTGCTGCATCTACCCGAAAAGCTTCCTATTCATTTTGGAAAATATCGCTCAACATTTCCAAGTAATTTCCAGTTCCCCATCTATAGTTATATGCATGATCCAACACATCATTCACAGTTTTAGTCGTCCGGATAAGCCGCCAGTATCTCCCATCTTCATCCCTAATTTCTTCAGGGTAGGTGGACAAATCTTCAGCAATCATTTTGTCCTCAGGGATAATTTCAGTACTTTCAATTTTTTCAATTGGTTCAATGACAGGATTAGCACGTACTTTTAGGCATTTTTTCATGTGAGTGTCCGAAAATAATTCCTTTTTCGAACTGAAAGATTGCTCACAATACATACATTTTGGTACTACATGTTTCACCTCAAAATGAGTAACTAAATTCCTTTTTAATCGGAAAAGAGTGGCACATGAAGGACATTTATACCTAGCTCCTAAATGCGAAGAATTCTCATGCTCTGTTAACCTGCTTTGATGTGTAAAAAATTTATCACATACAGTACATTGGTGCAGCTTGCGCTTCAGAAGCTGTGATCGGTTGAATCGGCACCAAAAAGATTACTGGCGTCTGCCAATGGAGGCTCCTTAGAAACCCCACTGAGACCAGTAACACGAGATTTGACAATAATGGCCATAATGACGTTTGTCAGAAACTATATTTCAGTTGTAAAAATCCTTATTTATAGACTTTCAGATCCAGATTTTAGGCAAAACATGTTCAGACTTGTTTGGGCATGCCTACCAAATGGCTCACACAACTGTGTTGGAAGAGCGGACCCCTGCTTCAGAATTATCACTCAAGTGTGTACAGGGGTAGCAAGAGCGGACCCCTGCCTCAGAATTGTCACTCAAGGGATACACACAACTGCGTTGATGTGTTGGAAGAGCGGACCCCTACTTCAGATTTGTTAATTTTTTATCACTAAAACATGTGATGTATGCCCACAGAAATATTCTTATCACTGCGGATAACACGTCAAGCGTGTTTCAGCGGCAGCGGCTCCCAGGGGCTCCCATAACACGTCAAGTGTGTTTAAGCTTGTTTAACTCATTAAGTTTATTTTAATTAATCGTTAATTATTCATTTTGTGCGCCCAATAACACGTCACAATGTGTTTTTATCGTTTTGCCTATCTTATAACATGGGCTATCTTATAGCATAGGGGGACGCCAGTTCCTTCCCAAGGCCCTGCCTTCTGTATAGCACACCTCCATCACTCAGCAAATACGTTTTGAATAGAGCTGTGCCGGGGCCAATGTTAGAGTTGATTATAATGTAGAAAATTGATAATGTTTTGGGCAGATTTACCTTCAAACTCAATTTCAAGCAAACCACAGATCTTGCTAATTCAAATCTTTATTTCACTATGTCAGATTGGTGCAAATTTCTAATTAATAATCAAAATTGACATATTTTAAATTGCAATTCATATAGACGAGCATTTCCAGATTGCTTGGTAGCAGACAGCTACGTCTATCAGAACAAATAGAATAGTAAGCCTAAAAAAGTGCAAAGTAAAGCACATTGAAAAACGCATCCAAGTCAGAGGAGTTAAATCCATACATGGGCAGCTCAAAAATTCTAGGGAGTCCAAAATTCAAAAGTGCCTGATAATATATGGTAGAGCGAAAAAACACCCTTTTCTCGCGTTTCTCAATGAGAGCTATCCATTAGCATAAAAAACCGCAGAAAAACAGAAAAAATTCTGAAAATCAATTTCTGGGGGGTCTAGCGGATTTTTTCTGGGGGGGAATGTGAATTCTGGGGGAATCTAGATCCCCCAATGCCCATGTTCTGTTATATCTTGTAATCCCAACAAATATTAACGCTTGACGTGCATATCTACAAGCAAGAATATATGCATAGGTACATAAAAGGGGTAGGGCAGGGTCGTACTATGAGCATGGTAAAGCACGCTATTATTGGCCCCGGCCAGGCCCGGCCCCGGCCCCGGCAAAAAAGGCGGCCTCGGCACAGCTCTAGTTTTGAACACGTCACAATGCGTTTAGAACACGTCACAATGCGTTTTCCCGTTTTGCTATCTTATAACATGGGCTATGTTATAACGTTATCCCCAGGCTAATACGTATAACTACTATTTTTAATCCTATTGTAAAAAAATTGCTTCGCTAGTCAACAAAATGCGCCGATCATAAAAAATGTTTCGCCAATGCTCTTATTATAAATTCCAAACCGGCTGCGCGGACATAAAAGAGAGCCGCCACTTGGAAAAAACGCTTCGTCATTGCGCTTATTATTAGCCAATGCTCGATATTACCAGCTGCAAAAAAATGCTTTGCCAATTCTGCGTCACCTAGCCAATGCGCGATATTACGATTGTGTCACTTAGCCAATGCGCGATATTATGATTTCATCACTCAGCGACCTAATTGTGACTGCTTATTATAATGTTTCAGGGCCCAACAAGCAGGTTAAAAAGTGGTACCCTTGTGTACAAAAGATAGGCGGCCTGTCCCCACGTTATAACATAGCGGTACCCTTGAAATACGCGCGCGACCCCCCCCCCTCCATACTACTGTCATACTTGTTAGATGCAGCAAGACCTCTTCTATCAATTGGTGCTTATCTCATTTCAGTGATCGGACCGAGGGTACTTTTTGGACCCTCGGCCTCGGCCGAGGCCGAGGCGACTTAAAATCCTTGCCTCGGCCGAGGCCGAGGCCGAGGAGGTAATGCCGAGGGTCAAGCTTATATACCTATACCCATAAGTAGTACTCTTGTAATATTTTGTATGCACATGAGCTAGAGAATAATCGTAATATTAAACACTTTATCGAATGTCAAACAATTCATTCTTATTTTCAATAATAGTAGATTAAATGTGTGAAGGATTTATTGAATAAAGTCAGCAGCATGAAAGCATACTTAATTTAACAAGTTGCCGTTGAAGACTTGGAAAAGTTGATAAAAAATATGGCTGAACAAGCACTTAAAAACTTTTATTACTATAAATAAGAATAAGTGTCAAAGAAATAAACGAACAAACGAAATAAGCTAAGTAAAGACAGAACTGTAGCCATTGTTGTGCTCGCTTTTGCAGTAATGCATGTTTAAACACGCTTTTTAGGTCATCCAATTCTGGTTTGGCAGGTGATATGACGGAAACTGCACTGTACTTTCCGATCATAGTTTCCCAAGGTCCAGAGTTGAGGGAAGGGTGAAATCCCAAAATGGGGGACCAGTAAATTAAGTAGTGTTTGTATGAGCGAACAAATTTTTGTAGATATTTTACATAAATATATTTTTAAACATACACATTTTTACATACTGCCAGTGTGTGACCTGCATCCGGCATGCAATCCTAAACAGTGTTTTTTTGTGCAAGATACCTTTTTACATGTACAAAGATGGTATCCAAAAGTCTTTGAACATTTTGTGCATGCAAATTTTTGTGTACTATTATAATATGGTACAGTAGCGATTTAGTGTGGTAAAACAGGGTTTTTTGACCTTTGGTAGTGTATCTTAGCTAATTCCTGGGTTTCTGAATATTTGACATTTTTCCATTCTAAATACAAATTCTACTATTTTAAAGATATATAGGACAGACAATTACTGATGCGCCGAAAATTTCCGGGAATTTTACAGCTTTTTACAGTTTTCGTCTCTCCAAAAAATGTTTGTGCGTGTACAAAGACAGTCCTGAAAAGTCTTTGTACATTATGAAAAATCTTTGCCGAATACAAAAAACCGTGGCCCTAAATGTCATAATTCGGGCTGACCGAAATTTTTTGAGCTTTTGATGAAATTTACACATAAAACTCGACTGAGAAAGCTAAAACAACTTGTACTACAAAATCAGAAATATTACAGATATTGTAATATGCCAATTAAATTTTGTAATAAGCACTACTGTGCTTAGAAATCCAATGCAACATCAGGATAAATTAGTCAATTTTATCTTTGAACGGCAAAAAAGTGCAAAGTTATTGAATAGTACTTATTTTGCATAAAACTTTTAAAAATAGTATAAATCGATACAAAAGATATTCAAATCTGTATAAAGATGCCTAGATACACAAAAATTGATTTTTGAGTGTTTAATGCCCCTGCTTCAATCTAAATACAGTATATTAGCGATATTTTGCGCGAAGCGCCGAAAATTTTTGAAATTTTCTAAAAAAATACTAAAAAACGATAGAATTAATATCACTTTGTCCAAGAAAGTATTTTAACATTGTATGAAAATGGCTCCAAAAAATGCATGAGCCGAAATTGATTTTTGGCAAAACCTGGATTTATTGGCCATTTTTAGGTGCGTTTTTGCGATTTTCGGCCGAAAATTCGTGAAAATGCCCTCTCCCATAAAAATGGCCAAAAACCATACGTGTAACAGGAGGCTTTGGAGAATTCCCCACCCACCCAGGGTTGGACGTCCTCCCCTCACCCTTCCCTGCATCGTCAGGAAATTTTAACCCACCCTCCCCATTTTTGGCGAAAATTTGCGCTTTGTTGGCTATTTTTAGGTGCTTTTGCCATTTTTGACATAGAATTAGAGTCGCTAATCCCCCTCCTTCTAAAAATGGCCAGGGACCCCTACCCGAAATTTCTAGCTGTTACATGTATTCCGAGGATCCCCTTCCGAAAATTTTGAGCTGTTACATGCATGTTTTATAGTGATAGTTTGTCTATTTACTCACATTCAAAAATACTGTATCACTTCGGGAAATTCTAATAGTTAGCTGCACTTTGCCATAGTAAAAATTAAGTTCGAAAATATTCAAAAGGTTTTCACCAAAAATCGTCTGACAGTCTGACAGTGACTTGAGTCTGGTACCCTGAGAGGGCGGTAATAACCCTCCCTCACCCCTTTGAGAATGCGTATTTCCGATCCATGTAGCGAGCATGAATAATAAATTGGCACTTTGCTGTATATAACTTGGTGTAACTGGGTACGCGACTAAAACCACAAGAAGAGTCTAGGTAAAAAATAGCCCGTATACTGCAGATGCATTCTAATTATTTAATATTCAATGGATATATTAAACTTATTCAAATTTGATTTTAACCCTCGGCGCCTCGGCACTTTTCAGCTTCGCCCTCGGCGCCGAGGCCGAGGCTCCAAAAAACGCCGAGGCTTGCCGAGGCCGAGGCCGAGGCCTCGGTCCGATCACTGTCTCATTTGCTACATAATTTTCCATGCAAGCTGAGAAAATGGGATTTTAGTAAAGGTCGTCCAAGATGTCAAAAAGTGACAAAATTTAGGAAAGCGAAGTTTAATTTTTGAGCAAAACAAACAGTACCATGATGTTCAGCGTTAAAAACTACTTAATATTTGTCATTTCGAAGTATAATTTTAATTTTTGATGTGTCAAACTTAACCATAGAGCAAGGTCGAAACTCAGAAAGCGTGTCTTAATAGTAATATGAAAGGTTTGACCCAGGTGTGACGCGATGCTGATCAACCAAAATAAAAGGCAGCAGCCTTACTGTTCACACTAACATGCATGGGCCTGGGGAGTTTGGGGGATTTACCCCCCAGAATCTACCCATAATTAAATTTTTAGTGCCATTTTTTGGAAATTTTGCTGTATCGGAAGCCCCTCCCAGAAGTTGGCTGTTGCCCATGCGTGTACACCAATATGAAGCCACTTCCCTTAACATTCATTTAAGGCAATTCTCACGATTCTCACTTGTGGCGAAGAACCCTGAAATAGACGCATTGCATTTCCAGACGAACGACGCCTTAGATTGTATGGGTAGTTCACTTTACACTGAGTAAAGCTGATGCCTCCAACATGTAAAGAACCCTTGCACGGCTTCGACGAGAAGAAAGGGTTTTGCTTTAAGATTGCAGCTGATGAACCAGTCGAAGAATATTTATTCATAACTAAAAGGAGAACAAATTGCATTCATGAGTTTAGCAAAATATAAAAAGAAAGGACAACCGAATGGTACTGTTATCATACGTACACACCTTGGCAAATTTGAGTTGTTTCGTGTACACACTTTGGTTAAATTGATTTGTACATTGATGAACACAAAAAACAAATGCATATTTATGAATGACTATGTATGCTGCCTGGTGACCGGTCCGTGTACTTTATGATGTTTACATAAGTACTCGTTTCTGGACAGTAGCGTTTTAAGCAGTTGTTTCTTCCGACCGAATTACTGGTGATAATGGCATTGGTTAGTGACTCTTCTGCATTTGAATTTTTCCCTCTAAATGCTAACGAAGCTTCCGCTGAAGATTTTGCTAGAAACAACAGTTTATTCCTTCTGGCTAACATTCTTGGCCAACTTAACTTGCCTGCAGAAAATCGTTATTAGCCATAACCCGCGCATGTACGTAAGTCATTTATTTGGACATTAAAAATGCATTTGTTTTTTGTGTACATCAACATACATACAACTCAATTTTACCTACGTGTGTACGTATGGTACGAAACACAACTCAAATTTGCCGAGGTGTGAATTTTATTTGCCAAGTCGACAAAAACACTGTAAAAACAAAAATTAGTTAAGAAGTCGATTCAAAGATATATTGAAAGATGAAAGCGGGATGAAACGTAAAAGCAATACAAAATTTCTTATGCAAGAAGGGGAAATAGTTCTATGTTTCGTTTCCGGCTATCTCCATAGATACTGGCCCACCCTGATTCTCCGACCTACTCCATTATCATTTTTACGACTTTCCCAATTCTCCAAAACTCGCGATTCTTCGACATATGCCTGAAAACACCGTATCTTCTTAGCTGCTAGGCAGAGTAAAAAAGTAGAAATGATCTGACTGTTGCATATTTAATGTATGTTAGCAGGCCCGTATTCAGGAGGGCGGAGGGCCGCTCCCCCCGCCCCGAATAAAAAATTTTTTTATATCTTCCAAGCTTTGGCGTAAATATAAATCATCTAAAACTGATATTTTAAAATCAAAATACGAACTGGTTTGCAGAGAAATATTTCAGCTATTTTGGCTTTTGAATTTAAGTGCGAAAATAAATTAGTTAAAAAGGGAAATTTAAAACAGTTTTATAATTTTGTTCGTAAAAGTCTGAAAATACCAAAACCATGCCACAACTAACAAAGGATAATGGCGAGCTAGTTTCGGAAGAATCTAAGAAAGTTAATTTACTGAATACTTTTTTCTGTTCAGTCTTTACTCAGGATGATGGAAGCCTTCCCTTACTTGACCTCGATTTGAAGAATTTGCCCGGTTTGGAAAATATCGTACTTGATGAGACAGCTATAGATAAAGCCATTTCCAACTTAAATTGTCCTACTTCCTTTGGTCCAGACGGATTACCTAGTATTTTGTATAGAAATTTGAAAGTCTCGCTTTTGTTACCGCTTAAAAAGATCTTTTCCATTTCATTGTTAACTGGTAAACTTCCAAAAATCTGGAGAACAGCTCATGTCATCCCCATTTTCAAAAAGGGTGATCCTTCCATAAGTTCTAATTATAGGCCTATTTCGTTAAAGTGTGTGAGTTGCAGAATTTTAGAGAAAATATTGAAAGATAATATTTCAACATGCATTCAAACAAACAAAAACTTTTCATCTACTCATTTCGGGTTTTTGCCTAAAAAATCGTGTGAAGCCCAAATATTAATATAAACGAAATCATATGCCACATCGATTCTAAAAGTCCGGTTCATGCTATATATTTAGACTTCTGCAAAGCTTTTGATTCAGTCTCACATAATAAGCTCCTTCACAAACTTTCTTTTTGCGGACTAAAAGGACAATTATTTTTGTGGATTATAGATTCTTTACATGGTTAAACTCAGCAGGTATAAATTGGTGATTTTTTTTGAGATCACTGATGTTACTAGCGGAGTTCTACAGGGTAGCGTTCTTGGTCCTTTTTTGTTTCTTTTTTCATAAATGATATCGCTTTTCTGAAGAAAAATGAAAAGTTGAAAATGTACCTATTTGCGGATGATGTAAAAATGTTTTCCGTAACAGAACAAGCAGGTTTGTTGAACAATCTGTTACTGAATGTTCATGAGTGGTCTGAAAAGTGGCAATTACCTTTATCTTTGGCTAAGTGCTCCGTTTTGCATTTCGGTCATAAAAATCCCAGGCAAAAATATTCGATTGGAATGGAGGATCTTATGGAAAACAACGAAGTAAAAGATTTAGGTATTCTTTTAAATGAATATTTGGTTTTTCCGCCGCACATTGCACATATAGTTAAAAGTGCATATTTTAGGATGTCATTGATTTTTCGCGCATTCAAGGCTAAAGATGATGTACTGCTAGTTATGGCTTATAAAACATATATCCGACCTTTGCTAGAATATTGCATGGTTATTTGGTCACCACACAAAAAGCAAGACGTGAAAAGTGTTGAGAGAGTTCAAAGATACTCTACTAGAAGGGTCTTAAATTTCCCTGACTTGAGCTATAGGAAACGTTTAGATTTTCTTAAATTAGACTCACTTCAGTTGCGTCGATACCGTCATGATCTATCAGTGGTCTGTAGAATTTACCATGGTCTTCTAGACATGGATTTTAACGAGTTGTTCATGGTGTGTAATGGCATCACTCGATCAGTTTACTCGGTAAGCTAAAAATACCAAAATCTCGCTTAAATTTGAAAATGAATTGTTTTGCAAATAGACTCCCTCCTCTTTGGAAAAGTTTGCCAGAAGAAGTTGTAAATGCCCCGAACTTTCCCTCGTTCAGCAGTCGTTTAGAGAAAATTAGTTTTACCTTAGACTATTAGTAAGTGCAAACCGCCTTTATAGTCCTTGCGCAGGTTATTGATATTACACGTTGCTTTATGGGTAATTTATCGTTCAAATAGCATTCCATTGACGTCATTTTATTGTATTTACTTTGATTTTTTTCTTTTTTTCAATTTAACCATATTTGTATTGTTTTAATTCCGTCTCTGTCGCAATAAACTCTTCTCTTAACAGAGTATCTGTAACTCATAAGCATTCAAGTTTTAACAAAAGTTTTGAGTGGACAACAGAATCAAAGGCCTTACAGAAATCAATATAAATAATGTCCATCGGACCGTGATTGTCTAAACTTTCAGTCCACTTGTTTTTACACTTTAAGAGCTGAGATGAACAAGACTTACTAATACTTTATTCGGAAAAAACACAAGGGTAAAACAAAGTCGCAACGCAAGGAAAATAAAATAGCATAGTGTAATGCGAAATGTCCCGGACAGACAGGCAAATAGATTGCGCTCACGTGAGCCCCATCAAAAAATTCCCGAAATCAACCTTTTTCAAATTTCTGTTGAATATTTCAACATTTGGAGAATTTCGAATATATTGTGGAAGATCGTTCCAAATTCTAGCTGACCTAGTAGCAAAACAATACTTTTTACAATCAAGTCGAAATTTTTCTTAATAGATTTGATTTGTAAATGCATTCCTAGTACGCGAATGGCCATAAAACTTATAAAAATCTTCAGAAGGTATGAGATTATTGTGAATATTATACGTAACAATTAAATCAAAATAAATTCTACGGAATTCAACCCTCTCTAAATTTGAGGCTTTTAGCCTTTCATCATAAGAAAGACCATTATATCCAATTAACCTTTTAGTAAATTTTCACTAAACCCGTCCAACCCTGTTGATATCAGGAAGCAAATAGGGGCTCCATACAATTGGAGCATACTCTACTATAGGCCGAATATAATTCTTAAAAGCAAGAACCAACATAGATCACGTAAATCAAATCACTCATTTTCAAAGCTTTTGCTGATATATTAGTACAATGACAACTAGATGATAAGTTTGTTGTTAAGGAAACATCTAAATCTCGAATTGAGGAACCTGCGTCAGATAACAAAAAATGGTTTAGGTGATACGTTACTTTAGGATTAGTGTACCCTAGAGCTGCACGGGGGTACCCGAACGGGTACCCGAGTACCCGGGTATACCTGGGTACCCGGGTAGAAAATAATTTTACTACCCGGGTACCCTACGGGCAGCGATCGACCGGGCTCAAAAAAACCGGGCCCGGGTCCGGGCTTTGCTGCCGGGCTTGGTACCGGACCCGGGCCCGGGCTTATATACTAACAATATGCCTTGCTTCCAATATAATGTTATGCATAAGATACATATTTAGACCGATTTTACGTTTGTTAATTGTCAAACGCAAGGCTTACTGCTGTATCAAGAAGATTTTTGAATTCTAAGCTCTGTTAATTATTCAATCTTTCTAAAAATAAATAAAGTACTTAGCAAGGATTTTGGTAGCATTATTCAAGCAAGAACAAAGTTTTTAATACAATAGCGCGCAATTTCATTATTAAAATGCACGTGCAACTGAACACGGTTTAAAAAAGCACAAGGTATCATGTAGATATTTAAAGGAAATTGAGCATTATATTTATGCATTCAGACATAACAGCGACTATGATATGGTCGGATAGAAGATATGCTGTTTGGATTTTAGACTCAAACTATAGCGTACATTGACGTCAATTGAAATTGTGTAGGGTATAGGATAGGACACGTATTGAAGCCATAGGCGTAGGCGTAGCCAGGAGGCATTGGGGCACATGCCCCCACGAAATTTTTCAGAAATTTTGTTGATTTTTCGAATGTAATAATTGTGTCCATAAAATTGAGTTCAAAAAGGCAAAAACGTCAAAAATTTTCAGGCGTTTCGCGCCGAGTCTCTGTTATATTTATTGTTATATAGATTCCAATGAGTTCAAAAGCTTAAATTAGCTAAAGTAATCGATCAATTCACATCACTTTAGTGATTTCTTGCTCCATTTGTTCGTTGGATGAAACTGCGCATGCTTGTTGAGCATAGCAGTAAATGTTTGAAAATGATTGTGTACCAGTTTGTCTATTCTTAGCTTTGTTTGTCTTTCTTTACACGGACAGGACACATAATCCTACTTTAAATGAAAGGAATGGCCAAATTTTCTTATATTTTTGCGCATTTTCTGTTTTCTGACTTATATCTTGTTAATAAGAAAGCCACAAATGGACCTGAAAACTATAAGAACAAAATTGTCATTGATACATCTTTTTCATATCTTATTGACAGCACCCTTTGCTGCGCTTTGTACTTAGCAGAGGTCGAAAAGCGCATTTCAGCTCAGTAGGACTTCATCAATCTCAAGTGTTTTGGGCTTAATTTAGAACCGAGATTTAGCCGATTTTGCTAAAATTTTAGCGATAGTATTTAACATTGAAGTGCTTTTTTTACAAAATTTTCTAGAGGGCGATTGAGCGCGCCACTGCAGCCCCCGCCGTAAAATCTCGTTGTACATGTGCAGCAAGATTTTTGGGAGGACGAAAAGGAAAAAGGGTTCGCCGAAATTAATTTGTCTGTTCTGTATGATTTAAGCGGTATAAATTGTGTTTAAAGAGCTGAAACGTCAAAATTTTCCGGCGCATGGCGCTGCTAGTTATTGTTCTTTCTTTTTGCAAAGCTTCAGCATTGCGTTTAATAGCCTAAATCAGGCAACATATTACAAAATATTAGTATTCATAGGCTACAAAATGTTAAGGACAGTAAAAGATTACTAAATTTCTTGGTGCTTTGCGCCTCTTATGATTTCCGAACTGTTTGTCAATTAAAAGACCGTAAATTCTACATGAAAAGGGTAAAAATTTCAAAAATTTCCGGCGTTTCGCGCTGATTAACATTTTTGTATTTCTGATTGTCAGAAACCCATAAATTAGCTAGGCTACACTACTAAAGGTCGAAAAACTCAGTTTTATTATAGGTACATAATGTTACTAACATTCAATGCAAAAGTAGTCTTAAAAAAATTTTTTGTGTATGCCCCCAAACCAAAATCCTGGCTACGCCTCTGATTGAAGTGTTGTGTAGAAGATGAATGCACTTATGAAGTTGACAAGTATATGATAATGAGCAGGTGGGCAGAAGTAAGGCAAATGGATTTGAATAGAATCACAGGCTAGCAAATTCATAAGAAATACGGACAACAGCTAAAATAGTAAACGTGTTAAATATTAACGATAATTATTTGAGGCCCGTTTGAGGCCCGGTGGTTTTCAGCCAGGCCCGGGCCCGGGCCTGCCATGACCGGCCATGCCCGGTCCGGGCCCGGGTACCCGGTCGATCACTGCCTACGGGTACCCGGGTATACCCGGGTACCCGAATCCCCTAATATAAACTGAAAAATTAGCACTACAGTTATGCAATATGTGCTAAGAATTGAATTAGAAAGCTAGAAACATATTGCTTCTAAAGTGCGACTGAATCACAATGTAAATGTGATTTGATATAATCAACCGTAAAATAATAAATAAGCGAGTCTGTTAATATTTCCTATTATCACAATATATCGCGCATACGGTCTGGGCATATTCCATTATTCAGCTCTTTAGTTACATTATTTTATTTGAGCCGAATTCTTATTCTTCATTGTAAACAAATTTAAACAAGAAATTATCTGTTAGCGACGCTTTTTTTATAATTCATTCACTTCAGTGACCATTATATAAATTTAAACTGCAACTTTTATTCACATCGTGCGCGCAATTGTTTTATTTAGACCTGGTTCAAAGCCTATCGATGTTCCAAATGCAGTCAGCCATAGGCGTAGCCAGGGGGGCATTGGGGGTACCTGCCCACGGTTTTTTTTTGTATTCGGCAAAGATTTTTCCCGATGTACAAAGACTTTTCGGGACCGTCTTTGTACATGTACAAAGATTTTTGGGAAGACAAAAATTGCAAAAAAGGTCTATAATTCGAAAAAATTTGCGCCGAAATGAGTAATTGTGTGTTCTATATATCTTTATAATGGCAGAAATTGCATTTCAAAAGTAAAAATGTCAAATTTTTCGGCGCTTCGCGCCGTTTTAAGACGATTCTTAGTGATTTTTGCCCTTAGAGACCCAGAAATTAGCTAAAACACACTACGAAAAGTCGAAGAACTCTGTTTTTACGATACTAAAATCGCTGCTGTACCATATTATAGTACCCAAAAATTTTGTGTGTACAAAATGTACAAAGATTTTTAGGAAGACAAAAACTGTAAAAAGGTGTAAAATTCCCAAAATTTTCGGCGCTTCGCGCCGAACTGATAAATTATTTGTCCTATATATCTTTAAAATGGCAGAATTTGCATTTAGAATGGAAAAATGTCAATATTTTTCGGCGCTTCGCGCCGTTTTCAGATAATTTTTAGTAATTTTTAGTGTCATAAACCCAGAAATTAGCTAAAATACACTACCTAAGATCGAAAACCCTGTTTTACCACACTAAAATCGCTACTGTACTATATTATAGTACACAAAAATTTGCATGTGCAAAATGTACAAAGACTTTTGGGGACCATCTTTGTACATGTACAAACGGACCTTGTACAAAAAAAAACAACGTACCTGCCCCCCGAAATTTTTCAGAAATTGTTGATTTTTTTGTTGCAATGATGTATATCCAGAAAACTAAGTTCAAAAAGGTAAAAACTTCAAAATTTTCCGCGCCGAGTCATTATTTATTGCTATATAGATCCAACAAATTTAAAAGCTTGAATCAGCTAAAATAATCCAGCACTCCACATCACTTTAGTAATTTAATGCACTATTTGTTCGTTGAATGAAACTGCGCATGCTTGTTGAGCTTGATAGTAAAAGTGCGAAAATGATTGCGAACCAGTTTGTCTATTCTATGCTTTGTTTGTCTTTTGTGTACCAGTTTGTCTATTCTTTGTTTCCTTTATCTTTCTTTACAAGGACACATAATCCTATTTTAATTGGAAGGAATGGCCAAATTTTTTTATGTTTTTGCGCATTTCTTGTTCTATGAACTGCATTTTGTTAATTAGAAGGCCACAAATGGGCCTGAAAGCGGTAAGAACAAAATTTTCATGGACACATCTTTCTATATCTTATTGGCAGCGACCCGTTGCTGCGCTATGTACCCAGCAGAGGTCGAAAAACGCATTTCAGATCAGTTTTTGCAATGTAGGAGTTCATCAATTTCAAGTGTTTTTGAGCTTGCTTCCAAACCGAGATTTTGGCCGATTTTGCGAAAATTTTAATGTTACTATTTAACATTAAAATGTTTTTTTACAAAATTTTCCGGGACTCTGCCCCGGATCCCGTTCGCCACCTCAGAAGTCCCGCAGCATAAAATCTCGTTGTACATGTGCAACGAGATTTTAGGGAGAACAAGCCAGGTAAAAGGGTTAGGAATTTCCGAAAAATTCCCGGCGTTTCGCGCCGGCATTAATTTGTCTGTATTGTATGATTTAAGCGGTATAAATTGAGTTTAATGTGCAAAAGCGTCAAAATTTTCCGGCGCATAGCGCCGCCTGTTACTGTTCTCTCTTTTTGTAAAGCTCCAGCATTGCGTTTAAAAGCCTGAATCACTCAAAATATCTTCAGTCAAAGTTCGTAATTCGCAGTTTTCTTGTTAGAAGCTTGAATTGTCTAAACTGTTTTGTACAAATTTGATAATTTTCTGCTCTATCAGATTATTAGTATTCACAGAGCTACAAACTGTTAAGGGTGGAAAAAATGACTAAATTTCTTGGAACTTTGCGCCACTTATGAATTCCGAACTGTTTGTCCATAGAAAGGCCGTAAATTCTACACGAAAACGTGTATGCCCCCCGAACTAAAATTCTGACTACGTCTCTGCAGTCAGCTCCAGATAGACTTAGACTTGTTTTTGAATAAATTTTCATTTCCGGTTGATTTCAAAATTGCTTTTCGTCAATGTGTTTTCCTGCTGCAAATGTTTTAATGACGCTATGAAGATACAAAACCTGCTTCACAATTTTTTGCTTTGAATTATGAAAATGACTTAAATTTCATTAAATGCATACGAATTCTTCAGATTAAAGCCTTGATTCTATTTAATCTTGCATTAATTTTTCAATAATTTTACTGCCTAAATATCACTTTGCCCTATACCTCACTGTCAACCGTAAATAAACGATGTTCACCGCATTCTCTTTTATCTAAGGTCCTACCCGGTATACCCGGGTAATGAAATAGCCGGGTACCCGGGTAGTAAAATTTGCAAAGTGTGCAGCTCTAGTGTACCCTAGGTATAACACAGAACCTTTAGGGAGAGATATGCTTAACTGATTGTCTTCAGACCAGGAAACCAGCTTATTTAAATCTTTTTGCAACAAAGTATAATTTTGAAAAAAATAAAGGGCTTCAAATCATCAGCAGAGAAAAAGACTTCACTATGCTCAACAGCTTGAACAAAATCGTTTACAAACAACAGAAATAAAGAGGGTCCTAAAACGCTACCTTGAGGTACGCCACTAATAACTGAATTCGAATCAGAAAAAGCGTCAAAAATTTTGACCTTTTGTGTACGATCTGTCAAAAAAGAAGTTAACCATCTTAATAGCATTCCATTTATCCCATAATGCTTCAACTTCTCTATCAATTTGGAATAAACGACAGTCGAAGGCTTTACTAAAATCGACATAAACAACATCAATAGGAATAGATGCGTCAAGTGATTTAAAAAACATGTTTGTACACTTCAAAAGCTGAGTTTCACATGACTTTCCCTTTTGAAAACCAAAGTGCCGAGAAAATAAATTAGTTTTCGACTTTAAAGAAGCTATTAAAGCTGTTTATAATATATTCCATAATTTTACAAGTGACGCAACAAAGAGATATTGGACGGTAATTTTCAACTGAAGAATAATCAATCATCCTTCTTAAAAATAGGTACTACAATTGCATCTTTCCAACAAGAAGGAACTTCACCACTTCTATAAGAAACTTCGAAAATAGAACTAAGTGGCTCAACAAGAAATGGACATAATCTTTTAATAAAATATGAACAAATACCATCAGGCCCAATAGAAAAACTTTGCTTAAGATTTTGAATGGAATTTAGTACAGATTCAAAACTAAAACTACCTTAACATCAAGTATATCTTTGTTACTTAAGTTGGTGGTATTAATAAAGAAAGAATTAATAAAGAAAAAATAAAAAAGAAACCATTGTCAACTGCAAACACAGATGCAAAGAATTCATTGAAAACATTCGCTTTTTGCAAGTCTGAGTTAATAATAGAGTTATCAACAACTATGTCGGGCATATTAATTGACGGATTTTTCTTAGAATTAATTGAACGATAAAATTGCTTAGGATCGGATCCTTTTTTAACAGTTTACGTTCCTGTGCACAATAATATTCCTTTATAGCTTTCGTTACAAGTACAAGTCTACTGTATTTAGAGAAAATATTCCTGAACATAGGATCAAATTTAGATTTTCTCCAGAATTTTCATTTCTTTGACAACTGTCGTCTTATATTTTTGGGATATTTATTAACTACCAGGTTTGAAAAACGGAACAATAGAATCTATAAGATATTTCATCACTGATAAAAAACGATTATAAAAATCGTCTATTGTCACACAAGTAGAAAAGATCAATGGCCACTGAATGTTGGCTTGGCACTTGTTCTTCAAAAACTCAAATTGTTGTTGACTTATCAGACCACTTCTGTCGAAATAGTCCACGATGGCATTATTAATTATTGACTCCATACCTTTACATAAAATTGTTTTAAGTCCATCTCTGTCGCAATAAAACTATTTCATATTTCATGTAAATCACGAAAGACAGAATTTAACGGTAAAATCCGGAACATTTCGGGAAACAATAGACAGTTTTTTGTCAAACTTGTTTTTTGCGTCTTGTTTAAAAGATTTCAAAACGTTTTTCAAAAAACCCGGACTTTTTGAACCCATTTTTACGGATTTCTGACGGAACCCAAATTATGCATTTAGGTACTCCGGCTAAAGTTAAGAATATGGTACTCTTAGAAAAGGAGTAAAACGAATACGGTATGCCAAAATTTTTGCGCCAAACTGGTAGAGCATGATAAATCGAAGCTCGGAAAAAAAATTTGGTGAAAATCTAAGCCATACTTGCAAAGTTCCAGGCAACTGTCGATTTGAGTGTTGGGTGAGACGATTAAACGGCTCGATCCAAGGACATACACATTTGTCATAAATAAATAATATGGCCTGAAATTATGGAAGGAAGCATAGCAATGAAGGAGAAACAAGAAAAAAGGCGCGGAAAGCTGTTTGAAATTTCAAGAAAACTTTAAAAAATTTTTCATTTTTTTGCATGTTTTTTTCGGTTTTACTTGATAAGATATAGGAAAATCTAAGTTTTTGCTTCTGATATACTTAGGCTTAGGCTTAGTATATCTGAAAAGGTGTTTAAAGCTGCTTAGGTCGAGGTCGCTCCCGCTCAGGTCAATGTATAGATGCTTAGGTCGATGTATAGATGCTTAGGTCGATGTATAGATGCTTAAGTCGATGTATAGATGCTTAATTCGATGTATAGATGCTTAGGTAGAAGAAGAAGAAAAGAAGAAAATTTATTCGGTAAAAGTATTAAAGAAAACACATACAAAGTAGGTAAAAATGCATTGTCAATGTGAACATAATACACGATCTGCATAAAACAAAGTATGTGCATAAAGCAACAGATAATGCAATGGTAGCAGGAGCGTAAGGCAAAATGCTCTTACGTACGCCCCTTAAGATAAACACTAAAATCAATTTCCGAAATCATATTCCTAAAAGCTATTGGGTTATTACAGTCAACTGTATTCAGCGGGAGAATGTTCCAAATTTTAGCCACCCTCTTCGCAAAGTCTTGTTTTCTACAATCTAAACGTGATTGTTTGATGAACAGTTTCATGTTATTTACGTATCTAGTACCTCTATCAGGTGCAAGCTCAAAAAATTCATTAAATGTCAATATTTTGTGTTTAACAATTTTAAAGGCAAAAACAAGATCAGTGTGGATACGACGGGTTTCGAGTCATTCTAAGTTTAGGATATTCAATCTTTCATCATACGATAAGGTTTTATTCCAAAATAATTTTTTTGTAAATTTTCTTTGTACTTTTTCAAGTCGTGTAATATCTCCAATTTGGTATGGATTCCAGACAACGGATCCGTATTCAAGGATAGGTCTAACGTATGTTATAAAAGCTCTGATCATCAAATCGGTATTTTTTGAGACGAATGTTTTGTGTATTAAGGATGCGACTCTAGCAGCTTTAGACGCAATATTTGTACAATGAATGCCCGATGATAAATCATTAGATATGTAAATACCAAGGTCCTTCATACAATTTTCGGCATTTTTTAACTCAGATAGACCTAACTTATAGCCCACTTGCGGATTTCCGTAACCCAAATATAACGTTGCACATTTTTCGTAGCTAATTTTCAGTTGCCATTTTTCGGCCCAAGAATGCAATGAATCAAGATCAGACTGTAATAGGATGGAATTTTCAGATTTGTTGAAAATTTTCGAATCGTCAGCAAACAGCATTATATTGCTATTTTTAATCGAATCTACTAAATCGTTTATAAAGATCAAAAATAACGTGGGACCCAGAACACTTCCTTGAGGAACACCGCTTATTACTGGCAATGAATTAGACATATGACCGTCAATTTTTACCCTCTGTGATCTGCCTGATAAAAATGATCGAATCCAGTTTAGCAAAACTCCAGAAATTCCCAAATATTCAACTTTCCGTAACAGTTTAGAATGAACAACAGAATCGAAGGCTTTACAAAAATCTACATAAATTATGTCAGTAGGAAACCGATTATCTAAATTCTTAGTCCAAATATTTTTGCATTTTAGTAATTGAGAATCACACGATTTGTTTTTCATAAAACCGAATTGCTGTGGGTTCAACAGATTGTATCGATTAAAATAGTTTATGATACAATCATTTATTATTGACTTCATAATTTTGCAAAAATACACGTGAGTGAAATTGGTCTAAAATTTTCTACGGAATGGAGGTTCCCTTTTTTAAAAACTGGGGTTACCAAGGCTTCTAACCAGGACTTGGGAAGTTTTCCAGTTCTATAAGAGACTTCAAAAATTGTAGACAGGGGAGCAATCAAAACATCACAAATTTGTTTTATAAAGTATGCGCAAAACCCATCGGGATCAACAGAATATGTGGGTTTTAGCTTATCCAACGCCAAGAAAATTACCGAATATTCAAAAGTAACTTTCGGACGATCTGTCACGTTTACGCGATTCACATTATCTGGAATTTCATGATTGTCTAAAGTGAAAACCGATCCAAAAAATGTATTAAAAGCATCTGCCTTGATTGATGGGTCGGATAAGATTTGACCATTAACCTCTAAATCGGGAATTAAGCGCTTCAAGTTTAGCCGAGTATTGACAAAGCTGTAAAACTTTTTCAAATTAGAACCATTTTTTAGTAAATTTTCTTCCTCTTTACAGCAAAATGAAGCTACCGCATCATTCACATCATTACAGATGTTTTTGTATCGATTTTTCAAATTCGGATTTTTCTTAAGATTTCTCCAAATTTTTAACTTTTTCTTCTGAAGACACAAAATATTTTTGGGAAACTTTTATTTTTAATGGGATGCTTCTTAAAAGGAACATGGGATTTAATGCATTCAGTTAAATTAGTAGAAAAAGCTTTATAAAAATCGTCGATGTTTACACAGTTTGAAAAAACATCAGGCCAGCTTATTATGGATAAATCACGAATAATCGAGTTATAATCAGCTCCTTTAAGGTCCAGGTTTCGTGTGCTATGATTTTCCTTAAGTTCTATAGGAGTGGATATATTGAACTCAACTGAGTCGTGATCACTAGATGCAAAAGGTGGCAAATGTTGTATATCGAATACGGATGACTTGTCTGAGCAAAAAACTAAATCCAGTATATTATTACCTTATGTTGGTTGACCTATGAACTGGTGTAATCCGACCTGATTCACAAAATCAAAAAAATGTGAAGAGATACTATTTTCAGAAAATGTTTGTTCCATCTTATTTAAGGAAAGTTAAAATCCCCCAATAAGACGATGATCCTAGGAGTTCTACAAGACCATTCTAAATATTCGAGAAGTTGGTTGTTCATTTCATTATTCAGCAAAGGACTTCTGTAACAAAGCACAAATCGATATTTTGTATTGAGAACGTCAAAATCACAAACAACGGTTTCTTGTTGCATATAAATGTCAGGAATGTTCAAATTTTTGAGTTTTAGCTTATTATTGTATATGATTGCAACACCACCAACTCTATTTTCACGATCATGGCGGATAACACTATAATCAAAGTTAAGCAATAATAAGGAATCTGGAAAAGAATCGTTAAGCCAAGACTCTGTAATAAATATGAGGTTATAAATCGACTGAGAGAGTAAACAATGAAGTTGACCGATTTTATTACCTAAACTTCTGGCGTTAATTATTATGCATTTCAATGATTGGCGACCAGGGAGACCAGTATTTTGAGGTTTAAGTGTTTTATTGATTTTTTCTGAATTAACATTAATTTCAGGTTTTTCAGTACTGTCCAGAAAATTTAAAAGGGGCGTACGTCTTCAATGATTAATAAAATTGGACAAATACAATGAAAAAACTGGCGAATGGCTCGTCTTACAAATTATGGCCTTACGCTTATAATCAATATAATGAGAATCGTGATCAAACACTTATAATGAGAATCCTGATCAAACACTTTCAGGTAGATGCATAGATGCTTAGGTCGATGTATAGATGCTTATATTGACGTAAATTGGGTATCTACATGTGATTCTGCATTCAGCTGTTTGAATCTTCAAATACTTAAGGAATAGTAGATGCTTGCGTAGGTCGAGAAGAGGCTAATTAGCGAAACCCATAGCTTTTGTAATATTGATCATGGACGGCTGAATATTCTTTTCCGCGCTTTCTTTCAACATGTTTTAAGTACTGAGCGAAAAAATCCGCTCTTCTGAAGTTTATTTCATAGTATCCTGAAAGTACCATATTCTCAACTTACTCCACATACTCCGCCCGAAATCTGAAGCAAAACGCCTAATTTTTTGTTTATTCGCAAAATATAGTCGCAGACACCGTTTTTTTTCCTAGCGATTTGGTTCACAATGTGAACCATACCTAAACTTTTTTCCACATTTCAAATTTTGGTTCACATTTTTTGGGGTCTAAAAACGTTCAAAAACGGGTTGCTCATGATAAAAAAGCCATTTTTTCTTAGAAAGCTCATCTTACATATAATTGTGGCACCTAAGACGAATCTTTGATATATTTCGATCAACAACAGAAAATGAGTAAATGTAGCTAAGCAAAACAAAGAATAAATCAAAAAGAGCAAAGATTTTATCCAAATAAGCAAAAATTATCAACGAATAAAATTCGAAAACCAATGACTGATAAAATTACGAAGGGCTAAAATTCATCCATGGCTAGAAAAGCATCATAATTTTCGTTGGTTTCGTCCAGCCGTGGAAGATCTGTAACAGCAACAGATAATAAGATGCCCTCATTATGAGACGAACTAAATTTGATCAATATTGCAATTCTGCCTACGTATTTCTTTGATTTTTACCATGGGTAAAAGAAATTGCGCTTCGAAAAATATTGATACCAGTTTAAGTGCCAGGTCACCATCACGTACGTCTAACTTTGCTGTATTAAATGCTACAAATGAAAATTCTGCCGACTGTGTTATTTGCTACAAGTTAGTCACTGATGACGATACTGCTTTATGTGATTTTTGTGAACACTGGGGTCATACTTCTTGCTTAAAAGTTGACGATCATGACTATGAAACTTATTTGAAGCCCCATTCCACTTTCTATTGTTTCCATTGTAGACCGATTGTGAAAAAATATCTGCATATTGAACAACGTTTAGACAATTTTGCTACTCAGCTTGCTGACTTACAAAATAAAATTGATCGCCTTGAACGTTCACGAAATTCTTCTATTGATTATGATAAAAACGATTTGTCTGCCATGATAAATGATGCGATTGAAAGGGATTCTAAAAAGTGCAATGCCATTTTATTCAATTTGCCTTTATCGAACAGTGTCAAGGACATAAATCAGGTAAAATCTCTAATCGACTCTCATTCTGACGGTCATGATCTAGTGTCGTCTGATGTTACTCGCGTCTTTCGTGATGGTCCCCATTCATGATAATTGCGTTCAATTTGTCAAAGTTTGCCTGACTTCGGCTCAGGCAAGGCATCGCTTTATCTCATTGATTAATAAGACAGTACGTGTCCAATCCAAAGGCCCACTTTCGCGTCTACATTGTCGTCCTGACCTATCTTTTCTACAACAAAAACAGCAACGCAAACTGGTTTATGAGCTGAATGATCGCAAATCTCGAGGTGAACAAGGACTATACATTGATTTTTGTGCTGATTGCGTTAAATGTAAACCTAATGTAAATATTAATAGCCCGCAACTCGCTCATTAGGTATCCGCGCCCCAAGATTATTTAAAATTTCAATGTTTTTCTGCTAATGCTTGAAGTCTTTTGAACAAACTTAGCAACTTACATTTTTTGCTGAATGAAGAAAGTTTTGATGCTCTGTTTTTTTCTGAAACATGGTTCCATATTGATATTTCCGATGGATTATTGTGCCCTGGCAAAAATTATCATATTTTTTGCTGTGATCAAAACTGTAAACGAGGTGGGGGTGTAGCTTTATTTCTTAAAACTTCTTTTAATGCTATTCAAATAAATCCGCCACCCGCTTTTAAAGCTCCCGAAATTCTAATAAATGATATTTTTGATTCTGATAGAAAGATCAGATTTATTTTGGTTTACCGACCACCTGATTTTGATCTAGCTTATGCTGAAATTTTATGTAGATGTATTGAATGGGCTTGTTCTGTTCCTTTCCCTTTTGTAATCTTAGGAGATTTTAATTTGCCAAAAATCAATTGGTGGATAAGTTTGGTTCCCACTGATAATCTTAATACCCTATTTATCGACACACTTTTGGGCACTGGTTTACATCAATGAATAACAGAAAATACTCATGATAATAATATACTAGATCTTCTCTTTGCATCTGATCAAATTTCTAAGGTAAAAGTTGATATTCCTTTTTCTAATAGTGACCATAATTCAATTATATTTGACTGTCTTTTGATGCCAGTCCAAAATCCTAGATCATCTTTTTTTAACTTTCGTAAAGCTGATTTTAATGCTTTAGGTCTATCACTGTCTCGGATTTCTTGGCCTGATCTTTTTGATACCTGTTCTAATGTAAATGATATGTATAATTTGTTCGTTGGAGTACTTCACTCTTTAATTTATGTATTTGTCCCATTAACTCACCCCAAACCCATGAGACGTAAATATCCCAAACTGATTAAAAAAATGTTAACTAAAAAACGTATGCTTTGGAAGAAACATAAACTTTATCACTCCACCAATACAAAAATCAAATATAAATCTTTTTGTAAAAAATTGGATTTTGAAATTAAAAATTTCTCTGCTTCTGAAGAAATTAATCTTTTTTCTGACAAAAAGTTTGAAATCATTTTATAAATTTGTCAATAATCGGTTGAATAATCATCCTCTTTTCCACCTCTTTTCCATGACCACAAAATCGTCTCTGATCCTTTAGAAAAGGTAAATTTGTTTAATAACTACTTTTCTTCTGTTTTTCTGTTGACAATAATCATCTTCCTTTTTTAGATTCGATGACTGGTTTTGCATTGCAAACCATTCATTTTGACGCTTGGAACGTGCAACTGGTTTTAAATCAAATAAAAGGTTCTTTTTCTATTGGTCCCGATGGACTCTGTCATTTTTCTTGAAAAAACTTTCAAATTATCTTGCTGAGCCTTTAACTACTATCTTTAATGTTTCATTTTTGACTAGCACTATCCCCAATTTATGGAAATTGGCAAATGTAACCCCAGTCTTTAAAAAAGGTGACGCAGCTTTAGTCAGAAATTACAGGCCGATTTCTATTTGCTGCTCATCAAGTAAAATCATGTAAAATTTGATAAATTCAAAAATTGTCGATTTTCTCACTACAAACAGACTCTTATCTCCTTTTCAGTTTGGTTTTCTAAAATCAAAGTCTTGTGAATAACAACTACTTAAATGTAAACACAGTTGGACGGTATCTTTGAGTAATAGAACTCCTGTCGATATTGCTTACATCGACTTTTCTAAAGCTTTTGATAAAATTCCCTTTTCTAAGCTTTTATATAAGCTCTCTAAATATGGAATAAAAGGTCTACTTTTTAATTGGCTTAAATCCATTTTACATGGTCGATTTCAACGTGTTTGTATTAACGGAGTTTTTTCTGACTTCATGCCTGTTGGCAGTGGTGTCCCCAAGGTAGTTGTATTAGTCCTACTTTATTCTTAATTTAGTTAATGACCTATGTAACTTGATTAAATACAGTAAAATTTACCTCTTTGCAGATGATGTCAAAATCTTTGGTCCATCTTCTGATAATCATTTAATGCAAAAAGATTTGGACAATATTTATATTTGGTCTATAAATTGGCAACTTCCTATTGCTTCAGAAAAATGTGCAATTTTACATCTTGGTAAAAATAATCCAAAAAGCTTTATTCTTTGAATAATATAAATATTCCAAATGATATTAGCTCCGTTCGTGATCTGGGTGTTTATATTTCCCACAATCTCAATTGTAAGGAACATTTAAATCACATAATTAAAAGAGCTGTTTCTCGTTGTTTTCTAATACACAAAGCTTTTCTTTCTCGTGATAAAGATATTTTAGTTAATGCCTATACTACTTATGTAAGACCTATGCTTGAGTATGCTGTTTCTGTATGGAATCCATATTATGCAAATGATATATCGTCTTGAAAATGTTCAGCGTAAATTTATTGTCAAGTGAATACTAAATAATGAGTACAAGTAAATGCGACGAATAAAAAGGAATGACAAAAGGACATACGGTCACGATAATCATGACGAATTAAGTATGCCCCTTCAAAAGTGAATTTAAATTAATGTTGGCTAATCTCGTTTTGAAAACTTCAATATTAGGAGATGAAACGACAGTGTCCGGTAAACTATTCCAAATGTTAATGTATCTATGAGAAAAATTACTTTTATGCAAATTTGAACGGGCAGTAGGTATAACTAGTTTATATGAATTGAAAGCACTGTAATAGTGGTAATGATAGCGATAAAGAAGTCATCGAATTTATAACACGAAAAACCTCGAACGATTGAAAACATTTTACATAAGCATAGGTGTAATCAGTGCAGCTCAAGATGACAGAGATTCAATTCTTTCAAACGATCGTTATAAGATAAAGCACTGCGATAACCAAATATGCGTTTAGTAAACCTGCGTTGAACATTTTCTGATTCGATCAATATCAGTGATATAGTAGGGGTTCCAGACTGAGCATGCATATTCCAAGATTGGACGATACATAGGTAACAAACAGCGCGAATTAAATTTTCTCTGTCACGCGAGAAAAAGATTTGTAAATAAGAAAAGACCGAGAATAAGCTTTTTTAATGATGTGATTATAGTGGTCCTTAAAACTAAGGTTTTTAGAAACTAGAACACCAAGATCGCGAATATATTCGAAATTGATCAGGGAATATTTCAGGTTGCAGAAGCAATAATTTATTTTAGGGTTGTTTTTTCCCAAATGAAGAACACAGCTTTTCTCAGAAGAAATCGGAAGTTGCCATAATTTAGACCAGCTTGAAATTTTATCTAAGCAAGATTGAAGAGAAATGTGGTGTGATGAAGGGCCAAAACACCTTAACATCGTCTGCAAACAAATACAAATTGATATTCACGGCAAAATCACATATATCGTCAATAAACATCAAAAATAAAGTCGGACTTAAAGGGCTACCTTGCGGCACACCACTAGTAACGGGTAAATACTCAGAAAATAAATTTCCTATACAAACGCGTTGGAATCGATCGCGAAGGAAAACATTCAACCATACAAGAAGGTTACCTCTTAATCCAAAATTAGAAAGTTTATGTAAAAGTTTGATATGGGATACCTGGTCAAAAGCTTTAGAAAAATCAATATAAATAATGTCTAATGGAATTTTATTGCTCAAAGAATCGACCCAATCTGATTTAAATTTCAGAAGTTGCAATTCACAAGATTTAAATTTTTGAAAACCAAATTGATTTGGTGTAAAAGACTATTTTCAGTCAAAAATTTTGAGATTTTAGAGTTGATAATATTTTCCATAATTTTACTAGCAGAACAACAAATGGAGATAGGTCTGTAGTTAGAAATTGAGTGCCGAATCGTTCTTTTTATAAATAGGAATAACGTTAACTAATTTCCATAGATTTGGGACCTGTCCAGAAGCAAAAGAAACATTAAAGATAGTACTTAAAGGTTCAGCTACTTGAGTCATTAATTTTTTTCAAAAATAGCATTGGAATGCCATCTGGACCGGTTGAAAGCGATCCTTTCACTTTTCGTAGTACGTCCATAATAACAAATGGGTCGAAATTAACGTTGTGCAACACGCGATCGGAACGCTCCTGGAAGAAGGGTAAAGAATTATTATCTTTAGAAAAATTTGAAACAAAATACTGATTAAAGAGATCAGATTTTAATTTAGGATATGTATGATTTTTAGATTATGGTTGATTGGGGGTATAGGGTTACGATTATCTAGTCTTTGGTTAACAAAATTATAAAACGATTTAAAGCTTTTATCTTTCAGAATATTCTTTTCTTAGGTTAAAAAAGTTTGAAATTTCGGATTTCAAATATTACAATGGTTTTTATATAGGACTTTATTAGTTGTGGAGCGAAAAATTTACTAAACGTCATTTTGGTTTTAATAGCAATCTATCCTATCTTGAACGCCTAAAGCTTCTAAACCTGTCTTCTTTAGAACTTCGTCGTCTTCACATATGTCTATGTCTCATGTATCAAATTATTAATGGTTTATCTTGTATTGATGCTAATGAATTCTTCATTTTTAGTCAAGGCACTACCCGATCAGTTAACAGTCGTAAACTTACGTTACCAGTTGTCCGTTCCAATGCTCACCTCAACGATTTTTCGCAAAGATACCGAAAAATCTGGAACTCCTTACCTGATCAAATAGTCTCTTCTCCAAAATTCGTTTGTTCAAAAAAGAGCTCCTAAACATTGATTTTACAAATTTATTGTTGGGGCATACCTAATTGTACCACTTCCGTGATCTTTGTATGTCCTTTTGTTCAGTCACTATTTTATCATGTATTTGCGTTTTATCAAATTTCGTGTATTTTACTGACAATGAACACTTTCTTGTTTATATAGACACTTACTTCAGTTAGTTGTTTACGTAGGTATACTTAAGTAACCTATAGTCAAGATAACGCATTGGTCCCTTAACCCAAATGTGGAAAAAAATCGGTGGTTTCAAGTTGGTCTATTTACCCTAAAATCTGTGCTGGAAATGCGTATTTTTCATCTGAGACAAGTTTTCTAGAGCAAGCTAATAAAATAGCAGTAATTGGTGCGGCGCGGCGTGAGCATCAATAAAACGCAATGAAAATGAATCAATCCGGCGCGAAGCGCCGAGAAAATTTTGGAATTTTACCTCTCCAGAACGCATTTTTAGCATTACAAAAATTTTCCACAATGTGAACCAAGCCCAAATTTCTTTCCACATCTCGGAAATTTTGGTTCACAAAACCCCAAATGTGGAAAAAACGGTGGTCGCAGAGCAGCGTTACGCAGCCGCATAGCTAAATTTCAGAAAATTCAAAAATATCCCCTAGGGGGATTCCTCCTCCTCCTCATGCACTGGATACACCATTTTCCCTGGATACGGGCCAGTCTGACGCATAAGATACACTTCTAGAAATTCGACGAATCATCGAATCGAAACGTTGAAGCATGCAAAGATTGTCTTCTACAGTTAGAAATTCATTGCGTGTAAAGTATGTACATACTGATCATCCTAGCATTTAATTGATTCAAAAATCACTCCTAGGGGCGTAAGTAAGCGTAATAAATAATAATATCTGATATTTTATTAGCAATTACTGCCGTAGAAAATGCAATAGAAATTACATGAAAAAGGATATAATAAAAGATGTCGAAGGAACGAAAGAACGTTTATCAGCATAGCATAGTAATGGCTGAGACGTATAGGCGGATCGCGCTCACGTACTTACGCCCCTTTAGAAACTCATCTAAACAAAGTTTAGAAATCAAACCCTTAAACCGTTTAAAAGATTTACAATCAACAATACTTTGATGCAGAGTATTCCAGATTCTAGCCGTCCTGACCCTTTCGGGTGCGAGTTCGAAAAAGTCTTCAAAGGAAAGTAACTGTCTCTTGATTATTCTGAAAGCAAAAGTGAGATCAAAATGAATACGCCGAGTTTCGAGTCTTTCAAGATTTAACAAACCCAACCGCTCATTGTAAGACAAGTCACCTTGTCGCCATAGTATTCTTTTTGTAAATTTACGCTGAACTTTTTCAATACAGTTAATATCTTTAATCAAATAAGGGTTCCAAACCACCGAATTATACTCCAAAATGGGTCTTACATAGACTTTAAAAGCTTTTACCATTAATTCAATATTTTTGAGACAAAGCTTTTCTGGATCAGTGATGCAACTCGAGAAGCTTTAGACGCAGTGTTTACACAATGAATGCTAGAAGATAGGTCATCACTAATATACAGTCCCAAGTCCTTAATAGATCCTTCAGAAACAATTTAATCTTGAAACCCCAGTTTGTAGTTGTTCCTAGGATTCCCATACCCCAAATACAACGTTGCACATTTACCATAACTGATTTGCAACTGCCATTTTTTGGTCCATGCGTGTAATGAATCCAGATCCAATTGTAAGAGATCAGCATTACATGAAACATTAAAAATTTTTGCATCATCAGCAAACAACATATTATCACTATGTTTAATACAATCAACCAAATCGTTTATAAACACTAAAAACAATGTAGGCCCTAACACACTGCCTTGAGGGACACCGCTGATTACCGGTTGTGGGTTTGAGAAACAACTATTTATCTTCACCTTTTGTGACCTTCCCGCTAAAAATGATGTAAAATGCATGCTTAACAGTGTACCCGAAACTCCCAAGGATTTAAGTTTTAACAAAAGTTTCGAATGAACAACAGAATCAAAGGCTTTACAGAAATCAATATAAATAATGTCCATCGGAACGTGATTGTCTAAACTTTTAGTCCACTTGTTTTTACACTTTAGCAGCTGGGATGAACAAGACTTGTTCTTTAAAAACCCAAATTGTTGTTGACTTATCAGACAAGTTCTGTCAAAATAGTTCATGATGGTATTATTAATTATTGACTCCATAACTTTACATAAAACGCAACAAAGAGATATAGGCCTATAATTTTCGACTGAGTGGGGGTCTCCTTTTTCAAAAATGGGTGTAACCAGTGCTTCTAACCATAAACGTGGGAGCCTGCCAGTCCGATATGAAACTTCGAAAATGCTTGAAAGTGGTTCAATTAAGACAATTTTAATCTGTTTCAAAAAGTAAGCTGAGAGCCCATCGGGACCAACTGAGTGAGTGGGCTTCAGCTTATTTAAAGCCGAGGCTACAATACTGAGCTCAAACTTAACCAAAGGAGGGCGATCATTTACCTTTACAGGTTCCATATTTAGTGGTTGAATGTTGTTATCTAAAGTGAAAACAGAACCGAAAAAAATTGTTAAAAACGTTGGCTTTTTCAGTTTCATCAGAAATAAGTTGCCCATCGAACTCAAGATCAGGTATGGAACGTTTCAGTTTTAACCTGGTGTTAACAAAATTATAAAAGTTTTTCAATGATGAACCCTTTTTAATGAGTTCATTCTCTTCACTGGCATAAAAATCCGAAATTGCATTATCAACATTTTTACAAGCAATTTTATAGTCATCCGACAAACTTGTATCCTTCTTTAATTTTCGCCAAAGTCTGCGTTTCTTTCCTTGTAAATTCAGAATGTATTTCGGAAATTTGCGTTTTTTCGAAAATAATTTTTTCAAAGGAACGTGGCATTTGATCGTCGAATTTAAAATATCTAAAAATACAGAATAAAAATCATCAACAGTGACACACGTTGAAAAAATATCAGGCCAGCTAACAAGTGATAGATCATGTATAATAGAAACGTAATCACCTTTTCTAAAATCATAGTTTTCTTCAGGAGAATCAACTACTAATTTTTTGGGAATAAGAAGATCGAAAGTTAGGGCATCATGGTCACTAGTTGAAAAAGGCTCAATGTTTTTGACGTTAAAAACGCATGATTTGTATGAACAGAAAATCAGATCCAATATATTATTACCTAGAGTAGGGTGTCGTGTAAACTGATGTAACCCTATTTCGTTTGTAAGCTCAAAAAATTGTGAAGAAATACTATTTTCAGGGAGAGAAGATCGTTTATCCCATTTAATTTCTGGAAAATTGAAATCACCTACAGCTATAATTATCCTAGGGGTATCAGTGGCCCATTCTAAGAATCTTAAAAACTGCTGATCAATTTCATTTTGATTGGGAGGCCTGTAACACAAAATAACTCTGTATTTTGAGTCGAAAACAGTCATGTCACATGTAGTAACTTCAAGTAAAGAAAACTCATCCGGGATGTTTACTTTTTTTAGCTGTAAAAATGATTTGAATACTATGGCGACACCTCCTCCCGTCCGATTTTTTCTGTCACGACGAATAATACTGTACCCAGAGTTTAAGAGTAGTAAAGAATCGGCGTGTAATTCATTTAACCATGTTTCTGTAATAAAAATTATGTCATACGTTGATAGGTCTAAGAGGTAGTGAAAATGTTCAAGTTTATTACATATGCTTCTGGCATTGAATAAAACACACTTCAACGCTTTACAAACAGGAAGGCTGGAATGGGAATCTGAGTGAATCTGAGAATGACCAAAAAACCTGTTTTTACACTGTTTTTTCGCTGGTTTTATACTCTGTTTAGACTTCTGAGGTTTTATCAGGGGCGCACGTTCCTACGCTGACATGTTAGATGTTGAAAAAACAATTTTGCGGTCACTTTTACTGTATAATGACGCCTCTACGATAATCAATAAAATGATCAGAAATGCCTAATATTTCATAATTTTCACGCAATTTTCGTCCATCCTGACGTTGCCTGTAGGTCAGGTCTTGGCGGGCCCTCAATGCAATGTACTTATCATCCGCCTGTTTGACTACCTTGTTTATGTAAGTTATAAAGTTTTGTTTGACCCTTCACTGTTAAAAATAATCTGTTGTATCTAAGCGAACAATTAGCGTGTAACTGGCTGCCACTAAAAGTTAGTATTATGATGGCACGAAAATTTCGCTTTGATCCAATATGAAAATTAATTTCACACGACACTAAAATTTAGTTTTGATCCAACATGAAAATTTTTGTGCTGTCAGTCGCTTCTAGAATACTTACATGAAAATTTTTCCATTGTACGCTAAAAATAGGTTTGATCGATACACATGCACATACGAGTATAATGAAGGCGAGATACATTTATTGATTTCAAAAGGACAATGATACGCGTAAAATATTGAAAACATGATAGGACGCAGACTGCAACGCTTACTAAAGAAGAAAAGTAAGAGGATAAAAACGAGTTACAAAACAGTTGACTGGCAAAAAAGTTTTTAACAATAGGCACGAAGATAGGCACAACGAAATTTGTATGTATATAAGCTATTAAAGCACAGGTACGGGTTTAGAGGGGCGTAGGGACCCCCTTTAGTCAAAAAATAGTTGGGCTCAATAGAGAGAAATGGTTTTTTAAATAAATGATTTTAGCAGTTTTTTATCACAATTTTTCAAATTTCGGCTCTTCGCACCAGGTAGTACTCATAAACGACATTTACTGACTTTTTGACTCTATAGAGTTTATTTTCTTACGTTAGAAGAGTCGTTTATTTACAAAACAAGGACTTTTTTACTTATTTTAATGATCCCTCGAGCATTTTTTAGTACTTTACGCCGATTTAAAAATTAACAATGCGCATTTTTTGTAAAAAATTTGGAAAATTTTTAACTTTTTCGAACTGATCACAAAGATTCAGTCTATCAAAAGATGGCGAAAAATCGATACTATAAGCGAAATGGGCGGATTTTTCGAACAATTTTGGACACTATTTAGAATACTTGGGATTCCGCCACCCCCTTATCAGAAAATACAGGATCGGTCACTTTAAAGCACATAAAATAATGCAGAACGACAATATTGCGTTGTCGAAAATTGTCACTGCTTTTTCAGCAAATCTATAAGTCTACAATGCACACAACACAAGTCCTTTTCAAATAAAGGAAACCAAACTCCTTAATTTGTCCTGCCCGAATATAAAAAAGGACACGAATTAGAAACATAAAAAGAGATCGCGAATACGTCATCTCCCTACATTAAATTCACTAAACAAAACGATTAAATGACACAAGTGTCAAACATGCACTTAGGCGCAAAGAAAATAGATAGGCGTGGGATCTGGGGGTTTTACACCCCGTGTAGGTTAATGTAGACCCCATTTTATATTCAGTAACATTTTTTGCGATTTCACTCAACCAGACCCCCAGCATTTCTTGCAGCCCATGAATGGTAAGAGGGCATTACCATACGTGGGCAGCTAGAAAATTCTGGGGGGGAGTGCAAGATTTTTCGAAGGTCAAAAAATGGCCTTAAAAATGGTGGTATGACGATAAAAACACCATTTTTCGACGTTTCTCATCAAGCACTATCCATTGGCATCAAAAAATTGCGAAAAAAACGGGAAAAATTTTCAAAAATTGAATTCTGGGGGTATTTGGATTTCGGGGGGGTATTTTGGTTTCTGGGGGGTGCATACCTCCCAAAACCCCCCACGCCCAGGTGTGGGCATTACCCCCAGAATTTAATTATTTCCGCAATTTTTCGATGCTAATGAATAGTGCTCAATGAGAAACATTTAGAAATTTCGTTTTTGACCTTTGAAAAATCTTGCGCCCCCTTCCGGAATTTTAGTGCTGCTTACCTATGGTATGCACTAGCCGGTGATATTTAGCGGATATAAGATTTTCTGCATCACTTTTTGAAGATAAACGAAGTGAAAATCGCAAAATTGTTTCTAGCACCGGATCAAATATTTTGTGTACTATTTATTCAAAAAAAACGAAAAAATGTGTAAAAATGATTGAAAAACTCGAAATATCGAGCTCAATTGATCAATTTCTACATTTTTCAGCGTTAAAAGCGATACAAAGCAGTCAGAACGAAGCAAACATGCTAAAAAATGCGGTATAACCAAAAAACATTTTATGCAGGCTATTTTGATCATCTTCATTATTTGACTACAGAAAGAGCGTGAACAATAATTTTACTACTCTGGATTCCGGGGGTTTAACCCTCGCCACTGACTTTGTGCACCTATGTTACACGCATACAAGGCACAATAAGTTAGCAGTTTAATGCATGGTTTTTATCATTGAGACAACGCATTGTAGAAATCAAGCACTGATGAGCAAAAACATAGTTCTTGAACAAATTCGTCGTTTGGTTCTCAAAACTGATCAAAGGATACTATTATCTCACCCCTATGCACCTCAGCCTTGTTGGGTCGCCGCATATCGTGGATCTCTCTCTATAAAATTATATAACATTGATTTTATTGATGTTCATTTATCCTCATGATTTAGGGTTAATATATATGCAGCAGCCTTAAATATTTTTGTATGACCTAAACTTTTTTGAATATGACACATATAGTATAGAAAAATATTTTATTTTTGTTGCAGCAATGAATAAGATTATTTCAAATGAGAGGAAATAACTTGATAAAACTTCATAGTACTGCTAATTATAGAAATCGTATCCATAAACGATTTCTCGTCACGCAAAGAATCAACGTCTTTTATAAAAATATTTAAGTTGACATCAGGAAATCACAAAAAACCGAAAAAATTTCAAAAATTAGATCCTGGAATTGCACTAATTCTGGGGTCTGTATAGGATACAAAAAATTAAGAATTGCTGAAAGAGGCATTAAAAGCGTTTTGAGGTTTTAACAAGAGGCTCTACTTACTGATAAAAAGATCATAAAAGAAGAAAAGCTGAAATACCAATTCTAATGTCTAAGATATATGCAGCAGTTTTAAATATTTTTGTATAACCTGAATTTTTCTGAATATGACGCATGGAGTATGAAAAAATATTTTATTGTCAAAATAAATTGCTAAAATTTTTGCGGAATCACTAATTTTTTATTTTTAGCCACAAAAACCTACATATGTGATCGAAAAACGCAAACCACGCCAAAAAGTTTGTTTCAATATTTAAAATTGCTTCTGAACGCATCAAATATATTAAATAAAAACAACTCCTTTGTAGTTGAAAGTGTACATAGAAATAAGATTCAACTTACAAGCACATAAGTGTTAAGCATACGTGGGCAGCAAGAAAATTCTGGGGGTGCAAGATTTTTTGAAGGTCAAAATATGGCCTTAAAAATGGTGATATGGCGAAAAAACACCATTTTTCGACGTTTTTCATCAAGCACTATCCATTGGCATCAAAAAATTGCAAAAAAACGAAAAAAATTTCAAAGATTGAAGTCTGAGGGATATTTTGATTTCTAGGGGGTGCATACCCCTCAAACCCCCCCACACCCAGGTGTGGTGCTAAGTTTATGTATATATATATGTACCATTCCTTATAAAAACATCTGAATCCACTTTTGAAAAGCTTTTCGTTATTTCTGCTAGTATAACATATTCTTGTTGACCTAAGTTGATATGAAAAATTTAAAAAAACAACAATAGTTGATTTAAGCATACAAGAAGCAAAAAGTAAGGGGTAAATTGGCTCTATTGCCTTATGCCAAACAATCAGTTTGGACCACATTTTCTTGTATTTATCACCAGAAAGAAACAGCATCGTTAGAAATTCCGAAAAACTAATGTTCTACGCCCAAAAAGGCACTTTACAAAACTCTTTTAGCCCCCACCCTCAAGAATTCCCGTGTTGTGTATGTATGGTACAAAGAGTTCAATCATACTTTAAAATCTAGTAATAGATGCTCTGCCATTGTGCGTCGCTAAGCAGCAAATATTCTAAGGATAACTGCATCCGCGAATTATCTCATGTTGAATATACTGCCAATACTCGTCAAGTGGCAAAATTCGTCCAAAAACAACTAAAAAATGCCAATATTACTAAAATATGAATTGTATCTTCACACAATATTCAGCACAATAGACTACTCAGCGTTAAGCATTTCACATTTTAATTCCTACAAGTTTATTTATCACAAATATGCCTAGTTATTTATTACTTCTCCTCTTCCATCAAACAGGTTTTTATTAACATAGTTTGTGGACAAGTGAGGATCATACAGGTAACGGTTAAAAATTCTGAGAGGAAGTCCCTCACCATTTCTACGGCGGGGGATTACTGATCTAATTTGTGGCCAAAAACACTCAAAAATAGTCAAAAACGCAAGTATTCGCCAAAAAGGAGGGGGCGAAAAATTCTGACGTTGGGAGATGGGGAACAACTGACTTTGCATGGGTGTCACAGATGGACGTGAGGAGCTAAGGGTTCACACCAGACACGCACGGCAATGGAATTCTGAGGCGGGACGAAATTATGAAATGCCCTTTTAAGGGCCCAAAAATAGTAAATACGCGTCAAAAAACGTCGATTTTTAGCGTTTTGGACGATACTTTACCTTTCTAGGGCATAAAAACACAAAAAATCGAGAAGTCGAACAAATTGGATAAAATATGGTAAAAACATGTGTATAATGGCGCGAAGCTCCAAAAATTTAGCACTTTTGAGCAAACACATAGCTAAAAACACTTAAAAAAGCACCTTTTCTACTTATTTTTTGAAAATTTCTGAGAACTTTCTAAAAATCGCGAATTCTGGGGGGGTGTAAAATTTCCGAAGGGGCTAAAATTTTTCTGGGAGCTGGAAACTCAACCCCAAGATCATGTATGGTTTACACCACAGAATATTTGTGCGCAAGTTAAAACTTTCAGGGAGAGGTACAAATCAAAAACTTGGAGATAGCTACGAGTAAGCGCTTGATAAAAAAAGATTCTACTGCAAAAAAAGGTATTTCGAGCATTTGTGGCAAATACGAATATAGACCTCCTTTCGAGCTCACGAACAGTTATTCAAGCATCCTGAACTGAAAATAGCTATTTAGCCCTTTTGGAGAAGGGAGAGTAGCTACAAATCCTTCTGAAACTCAAAGAAAAACGACCAAATAGAATTTCTGAACTCGCATGGTGCGTGACTGAGTCCACAAAGGCTTTACATTGCTACTTTTTTGAGCCCCAGAAAAACTGCATAGCGATGTATTTTCAGTCAAAAGACTATATAGCTAAGCCCAGATGGAGTAAGAACCATACATGCAAAGCACGGAAATTCTGAGAGTTGAAACTAAAAAGTGCATTTTTTGGTTCAAAAATGGTAGGTACGCATCAAAAATATCGTTTTTCAGCGTTTCTGACGATGCTCTATCTTTCTAGAGCATAAAAACAAAAAGTTTCGGAAAGATTTAAAAAAAGTCGATACAAATTGAACAAAATATAATCAAAACATGAATAATGGCGCGACGCGCCGAAAATTTGGCACTTCTGAGCAAGTAGATAGCTAAAATGAAAATTGGGAACTATCAAAAAACCGCCAATTCTGGGGGAGGGGTGAGAAAAATTTTGCGGGGGGAGAGGTTAAAATTTTTCTGGGAGGGGGGGGGCGAAAACCTCTCAAGATCACATATGGTAGTAACCTCTGTCACTTATACCACGTCCATGTATACCCCGAAACACCCCCTCCCCCGAGAATTACTGATTTTTTAGGTTTCAAACATTTTCACAAAAATTCGTAGAAAAAGCAAAGCATTTTTAGCTATCTATTTGCTCAAAAGTGTCAATATGTTGGGACCTAAATGTATATTGTTCGATTTGCCTACGTTTTTTTATTTTTCGAAATTTTTTAGTCTTATTTATGCTCAATAAAGATAAAACATAGTCCGGCACGCCAAAAAACGATGTTTTCGACGAGGATCCACCATTTCTAATCTAAAAACGCACTTAAAATTCCCCACCCAAAGTTTCCCATGCTGTGCATGTCTGCCACCATTCAAAATAACTTGATTAATTTAATAGTTTAACAATAATAGTAATAAAACAATAATAATAATAATAATAATAATAATAATAATAATAACAATAATAATAGTAATATCGAAATAAGAATAATACCTATTTAAGCCTTGGTCAGGCCCATTTCCAGGATTTTATTTGGGGGGGCACAGCAAAGACTTTTTAAAGCATAAGGGGAGACCAACGGATGAATTTTGGTTAGCAAATTTGGCTACTCGGATACCTTGAATAAATTGAGGATGAAAACTATCTCCTTTAGGGGTGGGGCTTTCTGCTGTGGTAGCGTGCTTAAACGTCTCCCCAGCAGGGTCCGGAAATATTTTGTTAAAAGAGCAAATACACTTTTGAATCTTAACGTTAAAATTTTTACAAAATCAGTCAAATCACAGTTCTGAATTCAGCCTAAAAATGATCAAAGTTCATCAGCAAAATCATAATCAACGCCGAAAAATTACTGTCATTCTTGCCTCTTTAAGAAATCTCATTGTCTGCATAAAACCTGTGAAGTACAGAAGGCTTAGATGCAAAGTACGCTTTAGTTGTATGTATAAAGACAAAAGTGGAGTGTTTAAACCGCGTGCTTGGGACTATCTGGATTCTAATTATAATTTAAAAATTTGGCGCGAGACGCCAAAATTTTTTCGCGATTTCCGACTAAAAAGCGAAGGAGGAACGAAGGAAAAAGCCGTTCTCAGATTTCATTCGGAGGGTGGCACGTGCCCATTTATCCTCCTGAACACGGTCTAAACTAAGTTCATAGTTGAAAATTATTAATTAAGCCTCTTTCACTTAGCTTGGAAAGAGAATAGAACTGACTTCCTAACATATTGTATTCTAACGATTTACCTTTTGAAACCAAAATAAATAGCCCTATAAAGAACAAGCTGCACACGGAAGTTGCAAGCATGCATAACACTTACTTCAGCTTCAAGAGGGGCATAGACGGCAGTAGTGATAACGCGACTGGATGTGGCTGCGAGAATTGTTGCAGCATCACCCTCACTTCAATGTAGCTATATCCTGAGTAACTCTATCTTCACCAATACCTATTGGTCCGTTTTTCATAAAATTTTTTTCCGCACTCTCTTTATGCATGTCCTCTTCATTTCAATCAATATCATTCCTTTCACGTACATCTGCAAGTTTTCCGTTCACACCATATAGTAAAGTTTAGCCTAGTATTCTTTTGCTTTTACGCCCATTCTGGTCAAGTCTATGGAACTACGGATACACATAAGAGGGACGGCGTAGGGGGCAGCTTCCCTCTTGAAGTCGAGGAATTTTTCTACAAAGCAAGTGCATGAAGGCAGGAGAGTACGGAGAATTTTAAGCATAATTACCATCATAGGATCCAAGTTGGGTAAGTCTACCTATTCAATAAGATCGATCAAGAGTCTTATCTTCTAAAACGAAGCAAGTTTGAGACAAAACTACTTAGGAATCGTTTGATCTGCATCTTTCACTGATGTACACATTACAATTTTACGTCGTAACGTTAAAATCTTTTCTCACAATATTTAGGGTGATTGTGTAGAAAAATTCACAAACTGCACAACTTCAGTAATCGCAAAACGACTTTTTTAATTCATCCTTTAGTCCCCCTTATTTTTAAAAAAAGTTTATTTGTTCCCTCACCCCTAAAAAACAAAATCCTGGATATGGGTCCCCTCCACCTTCGCTCGGCTGCGCCACTGACGATGCATGACTAGAGCGAGACCAGCGCATACGCGACGTTCGCTTGTACACCTCTACAGTAAGAGAGAAAGAGAGTTTAAGTATTGCTCTTGCAATAAATCATACCACTTGGCTCAAGCTGTTTAAGCGCGCTTAAATTCAAGCTGTTTTCGCGCGCTTAATCACACTAAATTTTCGCTAGGTTCCAATATGAAATTTAATTTCGATAAATTTACACTAATATTTAGTTTTAGTTCTGCGGATTACTGAACATAATACTGAAACTTTCGCGTTACTTCACCGATTTTTTTAAGAGTGCAGTTGTATGCCTTTGGCAGTGCTTTGTGCCCTTGTTTAAGTACATTGCTTAATTTTACCCGATTAGTGTAAGAAGACAGTCGGCAGCATGTATTCTCCATGCTGTCGCTTTTTAATTGCTTCTTAATGTTTGTGTCCAAAAATATTGTGGAAATTATTAATTTATTGAACGATGATAGGGCTCGGTTCAATTTCTGTGCTGTTGAATCTCTGTCCTTGTGCTACGCACTATACTTAGGAACCTCAATATTTTCGAGCACCGGAATTTGGTCTAAACATAGTTATAATAATATTTCTTGAGCCCTGTAACTATGACACTTATACGATAAGAACTGCATTTGAACATTTTACCATTAGTTCGCGGGAGCTAGCATTGGCAAAAGTCCGGACTAAGGACTGCCGGATCATGGTCCAGGACTGATCCTTATGATCCTCGGACTGTAAGGACTGGTCCTTTTTGAAACCGTAGTGCACTACCGGATCGTAGTCTTTTTTTAGGATCACGGTCCGGACTACGGACTATGATCCTCAAGTTGATCTTTTAATTCACAAAATATTATTCAGTGTTAGTACTGTAGATTTATTTTCTCTTAAGTTATTCCCGCGCTTTTTGTTGTGTAGCGCTTTTTACAGTAGACCTTGGAAAATATCAAACTGAAAATTCGGCTAAATTCATGATTATTTTGTATATACATAATAAAGATGAAAACAAAGGTATTTGCAAGGGATGCACATTTCCACTTACGGGTTGCCCACCCGACCGACTGACCTTAAACGACTGATATGGAGATTTCTGATGATGAGATTTTCTAATACTGGAAGGAAAGAAAAAGTAAATTTCTTTGCAGGCGATATTCTCCCATTATGCCTCACTTGTTAAAGTGGCGGTAGTGATGTAAAAGATGCAGATTTTTACCCAGATCCAGATCCAGATAAAGATCGGGTTCAAATTTTCTGGCAGATCCAGATCCATATCAGATAACCAGATCAGAAAATAACCAAATCCAGATCCAGATCGTTTTGCCAGATCAAAATTTAAAAAGATTCAGATACAGATCAGATACAGATAAAAATATTTTTTGTGCAGCAATTTGTATTGCTAAAAAGGAGGGCGTAACTCGCCCAAGCCCATGTGGATTTTTGATGGTAGGACTGATATAACAGCCCCCAGAGGGGTCTAAGGGAGAGCTGAGGAAAATTTGCAGTTTAGAGCTTTTTACATAAAAATGATATCAGTAAAATTTGTCTAAAAAGAAAAAAGTCACAAGTTTAGACTTAAACCAATGGGCATGAAATTGTGGCATGAAAAATGTAAAAATTATTACAACAGCTTTGATTGACAACTTTGTAAACAAAACGGCATTAAATATTCACAGAAACGTGTGATGTCCGGAATATGGCATCATTGTGGTTAAACAGGAGAAACAAATGCTTCATTCAATCGCTTGTAAGAATGAAAGGGTGTATTATTTCAGAGGGATATCACACTGTCAAATAACACAAGCGATACATTACCTAACAATGCAAAAAGTTTCCACCCATTGTCAAACTAGCAAAAGGACCTAACTCAATTTGAGAAACTACTTGCAGAAAACTTTAACTTTTAAGTCTCACTGTTAGGGGCTGATTCACACGGCATAAATAATGCCCTTCTCCCCTGTTACATTTTGCGATCAGCATAATTTTTAACTGTTTATTTTTTGTGTTTATATTTCTGCTTCATTTTATTTGCGTCCACCATTTCAAGAAATATATCTACTTGTTTTAGCTGCTTCCGTTTTATGTGACAAATAAAACTTGCTTACTAAAAAATGCAATACTATGGAAAAACCTGCTTCATTTTAATTCAAAAAACGCTGTTAAAATTCATGAAAAATGACAGATGCACATACTAAAACTACACATGTACAGCTTAGAAATTCTGGGGGTCAAGGTCAATTTTTTTTCAAACATAAAAAAAAGCGATAAAAATAGTCCATGGGCACTGTACATTTCTCGATGACGCGCATCCATTGAAACAACTTTTTCAACTAAAATTTTTCAAGAAAATTCGAAATTTCCCCTCTTTTTATGCAAGAAGGTCTCTCAAAGGTCAATTCTAATGATAATTTATGTGAAAAAAAACAACCTCCAATACATTTTTATCACTTGAGTTACTTTTTTGCAGAGCTACAAAAAATTTTCTGAAACAAAAAAATTTATGGGGAGTCAGTGGCACTTTTTGGCCATTATGGGGGTCAGCAGGGATCTGGGGGGTCAAAACCCCCAGCAGACCCCTCCCTTACCTGCGCGTGCATGGGTAGCCATGTCTCAACAGCCCCACCAGTCCCAACAGCCCCACCGTTTCAACAGCCCCACCAAAAATCCCAACAGCCCTGCCAGTATAAGTGAAGCGTACTGACATTTACTTGGAGAGAAACAAGTTTATATAATAAGTTACATGAATTACGAAAAAGGTGAATAAACTTTATCAATGTATCATGTGAATCCAGAGCATAAGTCCTTGTTCTATTTCCATTGATGCGTATGTAGTTGAATCGTGAATAATGTTACATTTCCTCCCTGTTTAGTCCAAAATTGAGGGCAACTAGAATAGTGATCAGTTCGAAATGTTGTTGTTGGATTTGAAGTTGTCTAGTGGTTTGATCAATGATATTGTTCATGTGATGGTCAGTTGTATGAATTTAAAAGTTCTGATTGTTCGCTTGCGCTTGAGAGAGGCCTGGTGGTCGAGTACTTTTGCTTCATTTATATTGAATAATGTTCGCATTTTCGTAGGGTTAACACAATGATCGTCTAAATATTGATCGCATTCGATGAGTAAATAGTTCGTGTGCGCATTTGATGAGTAAATAGTTCGTGTGCCACCGGATGCATGAAATGTGCCCAACACCATTGCATTGCAGCGATTAATATGTGCATCTTCCTTTTTAATGAGTACGTCATGTATATCTTCCTTTTTAATGAGTTTGTCTATAGTTCAATGCTTCCTTCGCTGAGTGAATCAGCTTCTCTGGTATTGTGTGAGTCACCATGATATGGACGTAGCTTATTCAAATGAACGGTACGCTTGTGATTTTGATTTGCTCGTCTTTGGTAAAGTGTAGCGTTCGGCGGATTGACCTTCATTATCTTGTATGGTCCCAGCCATCGGCTATCAAATTTTCCACTTACTCTATCGTTCTTCAGCATTACTAGTTGACCTACTTTATATAAGTCATTTGCTTGATCTTCTGCTTGATTTCGCTTATCGTATTCAGCTTTCTGATGTTGCTGAGCACGAGTAAGTGCATCTTTTGCTATTTCACGGGCTCTCTGAAGATTGTATTGAACTTGTTGCAAAATTTGTGGAACTGAATTTTCATTCAAGTCAACCGTATTGTCTGCTAACATAGCTTGTTCTATTAAAAGTTTGGGTTGTCGTCCATAAACTAAGTAATATGGACTGAATCCAGTGCTAGAGTGTTTACTGGTATTGTAAGCATAGGAAACATATGGAATATGTGTATCCCATTGTTCTGTTTGATTGACATACATTGTTAGCATTGTTTGTAAAGTACGGTTAAAGCGCTCTACCAACCCATTGGTTTGTGGGTGATAGGCTGATGATGTGATATGTTGTGTTTCACATATTTTGCAGATTTCTTGAAAGAGTTCAGCTGTGAAGCCTGAACCTCTATCTGACTGTATTATTTTGGGTGCTCCAAAACGGCATATGATTTTGTTCATGAACTGTTTTGCTATGGTCTTTGCTCTTGTGTCAGGAATGGGTATAACTTCTGCCCATTTTGTGAAATGGTCCATGAAGACCAGAATGTGTCGATTTCCTTGATTTGTGACAGCTAAAGGACCCATTGTGTCCATAATCCATCGCTCAAAAGCGGCCTTTATTGGTATAGGGTGCATGGGCTCAATATGTGAACGTTGTGTTGAAGGCTTTCTCCTTTGACATGGCAAGCAACTGTGACAGTGTTGCCATATATCTGTATTCAATCGTGGCCAGAAAAAGCGACTTTTTGCTTTCTCTAATGTACGTTCATATCCTAAATGACCGGCTAAAGGGTCATCATGGAGTGCTTGTAGCACAAATGATACCATTTTGCGTGGAACTGCTATCAGCGGTGCCATATTTGGTTCTGGATGGTATTTGAGAATATTGCCATCCATTATGAAAAGTTGCGTATACTTCAAGCTGTGATCATCTAGATCTCTAGATGCTTTATTTGATTGTAAGAGTCGATAAATCGGACCTAGGAAGAGGTCTCTGCGTTGAAGCTGTGGCAAGTCATGTGCCAAGTTTATTGCATGAACTGTTGACGCATTACTTGGATCCACCATGACTTGGCTAGTGACTGGCAATCTTGAAAGTGCATCAGCATTAGCATTTTCTGTGCCTTTGCGATAAACTATATTGTAGTCATACTCTTGCAGTGCTAATACCCAGCGGATCAATCTAGGTGAAGCACCATCGTGAATTTTTAGAAACTTGATTGGTGCGTGATCAGTAAAGAGAGTAAAGTTGTGTCCATAGAGGTATGGTCTGAATTGCTTGATTGACCAAATAATGGCCAATGCCTCTTTTTCAACTGTTGAGTAGTTACGTTCTGCTTTTGATAAAATTTTTGACACAAATGCAATTGGTTTTTCTTCCTCTTTTTCGAGTTGAGCTAATATTCCTCCAATGCCATTGCCACTGGCATCGGTTTGCACTATGAATGGTTCATTGAAGTTTGGAAAAGCAAGTGTAGTTGAATTGGTTAGTTCTAGCTTGATCCGATCAAAATTTTGTTGGCATTGAGAAGTCCATTTGAATTTTTCTGACTTTCTAAGCAATTTGTAGAGTGCTACTGTCTTATCAGCAAAGTTTTTAATGAATCGCCGGTAGTAGTTTGCTAGACCTAAGAAACTTTTTAGTTCTGCAGCATTTTGTGGAGGTGGCATTTCAGCTAAGGCCTTAACCTTCTCTGGATTGACTCTTAGGCCTTTCTTATCAATGACATGTCCTAAATAAGTGACATGTGGTAATGCAAATTCACATTTTGCTAGTTTCAAAGTAAGACCCGCTCTTTTCAGTCTATCAAAGACACTTTGCAGTTGCTGTATGTGTGAGTCTACATCCTTGCCGCAAATGAGGATGTCGTCAAGATAGACGAAACATTGTCTCCAATTAAGGTCTCTTAAAACTTGCTCCATTGTTCTTTGGAACGTCGCAGGCCCATTAGACAAGCCAAAGGGTAGTACATTGAATTCAAACAGCCCTAAAAAGCTATTAAATGCTGTTTTAGGCTTATCAGCTTCTTCTAGTTCTATCTGATGATATCCCTGCTCTAAATCTAGAGTGGTAAACAGTGTAGCTCCTCTAAGCTGACTAAAGATGTCATCTATGAGTGGAAGTGGATATGCATCTTTAGTGGTACATTGATTGAGCTTCCTGTAGTCCACACAGAATCTTTTAGTTCCATCTTTCTTATCTGCTAAGACAATTGGCGAGGCCCATGGACTTTTTGAGGGCCGTATTATATTAGCATCCAACATCCTGTTGATATGGTCTTCTACAATTTGCCTTTTGGCATATGGAATGCGATAAGGTGCTTGAAAAATTGGCTTATGATCTTCTGTGTGTATGGCATGTTTGACTAAGGAAGTGCGTCCTAAAGACTGATTAACGCCGAAGATGTCAAAATTGGCTTCCAGAAACTTATGTAGCTTCTGACAAGTCTCTTGATTTTGTATGTGAGACAATTTTTCAGCTAAGGCTTGTTTAAATTTGTTCATTGCTTCAGCATTTGCTTCTGACTGCTGGCCTGTGAGCATAGATTTATCTTCATGGATAGTAATTGTAGCAATCCTACAACCTTTTCGAAGTTTAATTGGTTCTTTAGTAGGATTGACTACTGGTAAATTTTCCAGTTTTGGTTCTTCAAGCTTTAAGCGTATTTTTGGGACATATAGGAATGAACCTTCATCATTTCTAGCAAAACTTGCTATATCCATCCAATGCTCTTTGTTTGTCATTAGAGCATTCTTCATCTCATTCTGAATTGTGACAGGCAGCAAATATATTGAACTTGGTGGCACAAATACATCTTCTTTGACATGCAACAAAGCCATCCTTTCAGTTTGACTGTCCCCTATTTTGTTTTGAACTAGTGGGACTAATTGTCGACCAAATTTGATGCAATTGTTTGTGAAATCAAAGGTTGCCTGTGCAAGTGGTCCACATAATAGTTTGACTGTGTCACATCCTAAGACAATAGGATATGGACTGCCTTCCATGATTAGAAACTTCACAGTCCATTTATTCCTTCCAATTTGAATCTTAGCTTCAGCTTCACCTTTAAGTTTGATTGGGTGACCTGTAATTGAAGTGGGTGCTGAGTGCTTTGTGAGAGGCTTGATTATGCAATCTGTTGAGACTTGTTTATAGACATTTAAGTCCATGACAGTTACTGAAGCTCCAGTATCAACTAAAGCTTCAAATTTATGTCCTGAGGGAAACGTTAGATGTATTTTTGGTTGTGAGGATTTTGTGTAATGGGTAGCATATATTGGTGTGCGAGTTGGTGTTATATTTCTTCGTATTGCAACAGATTCAGCTGGACTTCTGTGAAAACTTACAAGCGGCTGGCGAGTAGTTGGCTGACGAACCAACAAATTCCTTGGTTGTGCTCTTCTTGAACAAAGTGCTGTTATCCACTGACAAATCAGGGCAGTGGAGCCACAACCCCATTGGCAGCATAAGCAACACCAGCCATAGCGAATTGCCATGTACAAAAGAACTATCATTACTACAGTGAAAATAGCCCAAAACACTGCGTTTGTGATAGAATGCATGAGTCCTCCAGTAAAATTTGAAAATATATGTCCTGTGCCATCCGACAAACCTGTGATGGCCATTCTCATGTTTGAAGCTGTGAGACCATTAATGTCTCTAATTCCATCTCCTATTTCTTCTACTGTCCTTTTGAAAAGTCTAGGGTCAACATTCAGGGCGGATGTGAAGTTGATGAGATGTTTCATTTGCTGTTTTAAACGCCAAGTTTCTATTATAGCGATTTCAAGTGATGTTTGAAAAGGTGGATATTGTTGATGATCTCTAAAGAATGGTGGAGCATCTAGTGCTAATGTTGCAGCAGATGAGAGTGAAACATTGATATGTTGTAGCAAAGGTTTCACATTGACAACCCCATTTTGTGTGAGCCATTTTTGAGTCTTTTCATCAAAGTGAACGCCTGATGTTGCTTGGAAACATGGAATCTTGGGAGATGATGAAACTAAGTCTTTTGAACCTGGCAAGGCATAGTATACAGTCTCGTTGACAACAACTGGTAGGAGTGCGTAGCACTCAGATCCAACTTTATAGTTCCAAAAGACAAAAGACTCTTGCACTTGTAAACAGGGCCAGACAAGAAGAACTTCACCTGCCATTCTGGCAGCTATGTCTGTACGCCTAAGCCATAAGCGAGCAGCTACAGTAGGATCTACATGAATTAGTTGACGAACTGTTTGGAGCTGCATGTCAGCTAATTTACAAATTTGCATCCAAATTTGTGTGAAACGTAATGTGTCCCAACGACGAACATTACTTTCTAAGTATTGCAGTCGTGAATTTGTTTCAAGAGCTTGTAAAGTCATTTGATCATCATCATTTGTCCTTCCTGATCTTTTAGCTTTTGGCTTTGGAGTGTGCTTTGTTTGTGGTGGACTTGTGATTTCTATACCAACATTCAAACGTTTGTAAGTTTGATTGATTGGATTTGCTATTTCATAGGATGCTTGGTCATAAAGTTGTAAAATAGCTCCTTGGTCCATCATGAGTAAAAATGGTGGAAGACATGTTGCCACTGGTGCAGGTAGCTTTTTTGCACGAGTGAAAGCTTCCTGTACTTGCTCTGCAATATAATGTTCCCCTAATCTTTGGATCAGGAAATTTTCACCATCTGTATTGAATGGACATGGTGCCTTGAGGGTACTTGGATCCAAAATAAGAATACTGTCTTCTAAATTACAGTAGCCTGCTTGCGCATTGCAGTGAGAAGTATCACCTGAGTTAGATGTTATAGTTGTCATATCATAGGTAGCTACTTGTCCAATTTGTATGAAAGCATTGTTAACTTCGGAACAAATGTCTTTGCAACAATACTGGTAGCGCAAATCAAGTGTGAGATTAGTATGCCACACATTTGGCTTAACCTTATATAGCTTGTTGCCTTGATAATATTCAGTGACAACCATTCATTGACAGCGATGCTGACTAAGCATGATAGGTGTCTCAGCATCCTTTACAATGCCTTTGGATCCGAAAAATCCAGTATTAGTGCATATAACATGCGATACTGCTGTGCATTTGAATGCTTGTGTTGTCTCAGGCTTCAAGTTTGGAGCCCAAATCTTTGCCATAAAAGTGTGCACAGTTTCCTCTGTAGGTATGTCACATACAAAGCTTGTAGGTACCTGGAAATAAGTACAAGCAACATGTTGTTCGCATATTTGGTATCCAGAAACAACTTTGAGTGCAGGATGAATCAAGAAAATCATCCAAGCACAATAGGCAATTGCAAAACTGATGGTATGCAAAAGTTTCGGAATTTTCGAAAAATTTGACAACTGATTTGGCAATTGCTTGTCAAGCGATTTCGGCAATTGTTTGCCATTTGCTTGTGACAACTGATTGTCGATAGTTTGTGATTGTTGACTATTTAACAATTGATTGTGAACTGATTGTGATGGATGATCGATTATTAAGTGTTGCCGTGTGTTTGCATGACTGCAGAATGGCAAAAGATTCATTGAGTTGGCCAAACTCAATGATTCTTCTCCCACTGCCATATTTTGTTGATCAATTTTATTGTCAACAAATTTTTTATTGCTTTTGTTGATTGTGCAAATGACATTGCAGTAATGTAAGTCATTATCATGACTTGAATTTGGCATCTGATCATCATTTCTATTATGATCAGTGTTTTCTAAATATGATTCATTATTTGATTGTATAAGATCATCTGTTTGCAATCGACAATTTTCCTGAAAAGAATTTTCTGGAAAAGGAGTCAGAGCACAAGCTGTATGATTTGCTCTTCTAGATCGATTAGGCTGATTGTATGGTGCTTGCATACGACTTGATGCATGCTGAGAAACAGGTTGTCGCCAGTTGTTATTATTTGGCAATTGGGAACTTTGTTGCCAATTATTATAATAAGTTGGTCTGTAATAAGGACGATTTGATCGCCAGAAATTGTTTGAAGTGTTTGTTGGTGCAGCAAATCGCATTTGCCTATTTGTTTTGAAATAGCAGTTTTGAGTGAAGTGTCCTACTCGTTTGCAAAAACGACAGTAGGGCTTTTGTGACTTTTGATTTGGAAAATTTGTCTGTGGCACTTTTTGTCTGTGTATTTGTTGATAATTGTTCGACTGTTGTGTTTTACAGTTTACAGCATAGAGACTGTTGTCATACTGACGATCTGTTTCAAGCTTAAGCTGTGTTTCTGCTTGTCGAGCAAATAGCTCTGCCTCATTAAACGTGTTCGGTTTTTTATCGGACACAAAACGCCATATGTTTTGGTTTAAACCGTCTACGAAGAATCTTCGTGTTAATGCGTCTAGTGTATCTGGTTCGACTCCTGGATAAGCTTGAATTGCAAGCTGTTGTAAGTCTAACGCGTATTTAAGAACTGGCTCGTGCGGCCCATGGCGGCGAGTGTGTAACTTTAAGGCTTTCAGCTCAGTATTTTCGACTGGCACGAAACGTTCTCTAAGTCTTTGTATTAACTGATCATATGTTAACGCAGTACGTGTAGCATCAGGTATAGCTGCATAAGCTACTTCGGCGAAACCGCGCAAATACGTAGGTAAAAACAAGCGTTTTTTCCTTTCATCCCAATTGTTAGCTAACGACAAACGAGAGAAACGGTCAGACCATAAATCAAAGTTTTCATCGGATCTACCGAAAAAGTACTCACCAGTAACCTCTAAAGGCTTAGACTGCGTCGGAGGTGCAAGATTTGTCGTCGCCTGCTGCAAAGTCATTTCCTGAATTTGATCTTGCTGCCTCCGTATTTGCAGTTGCATCTGTTCGACAGTTTGTCGCATTCGTTCCATTTGTGGCGTGCGAGTAGGATTACTGGGCATATAAATCAACTAACTCGCAATTTGACAAAAAAAATGATCAGCTAATTCAATTATTTGAATTTAAGCTATTTAGCTCAAATATACAAAAATAATTATTGTTCAATTTCAATGTCCTTCAATATCGCTGAATATTAATTCATAAATTCATTAAGTCGGCTTATTTATATTAATATTAGCAGCCAGTAATAATAAGCTAATATATATCAAATGCTTATCAAATATTCAACAGCAAATAGGTTAAAAGAACGTCGAATTCTCTATAGTAGCGCGTTCTAAATTTTATGCACACACACTGTGCCAAGGAATTTCTTCGCCGAATCAAATATTATATTAGTGCCGACTTTAACCAGGGCAGGCTGGTGAGACAAAAATTTTAGACACGATTGCCCGCCAAAATATAAGTGAAGCGTACTGACATTTACTTGGAGAGAAACAAGTTTATATAATAAGTTACATGAATTACGAAAAAGGTGAATAAACTTTATCAATGTATCATGTAAATCCAGAGCATAAGTCCTTGTTCTATTTCCATTGATGCGTATGTAGTTGAATCGTGAATAATGTTACACCAGTCCCAACAGCCTCACCGTTCCAACAGCCCCACCATTAATCACAACAGCCCCACTCAATCCTAACAGACCCACCAGTCCCAACAGCCCCACCGTTCCAACAGCCCCACCAGTAATCCCAACAGTCTCACCATTACTGCAATCGCCATTTTACGATATAATAAAATCGGGCAACATATTAATTTTTTATGAAAGACATCTCTTTGACTATTTTTTAAGAATTCGTCATCGAGACCATAAACGAATGTGCAGGTTTACATTTTCAGAATAAGTCTTCCTGAGAAATTGGCAGACCTGCCAGAATTGAAGCTTCAGCATTTGTGCGCAATCCCAGGATTTTGCCTCATTCGAGTCATCTCGTAAGAATGGATCCCTGCTCATTATAATCTACTCTACAATTCCAGGAAAAAAGGAAAAATGTTTTAGTGAAAAAAGGAAAGATAAGTGTTAAAATTGAATGAAAATCAAAACTTTTACGCTAATCTGCTTTGACATGGCCCGCAAATGTGGATTAGCGTTGTTTTTACGCTATTTTATCATTCATACCTGTTTTGAGGTCAATTTTTGGCCTCAACCTCCTTTTCCAGACCGGTCGTGCTGTGCATATATGAATGATTATAACAGTGGGGCAGTTGCGAACCAACATTGGCGCGAACAAATTCTGTGGGTCTGGTGGGTTAAAGTGACCGAGAAATGTGCTAAAAATAGAATTCCGGGGGGTCTAAACATAATTTGGACGTTTCTCCAGAATTTCGAATTGGGAAGTTAAACTCTAAATATTCCTTCCCCACGCTTATGTGTGCTTAGGACAGTTCGACTGTTAGAACGGTAGGACTGCTGGAATGGTGGAACTGCTGGGAATTGGTGGGGCTCTTGGGACTGGTGGGGGCTGTTGGGATTATTGTTGGGGCTGTTAAGACGGATGAGTTTTCAGCCGGATCAGTTTGATTACGGAGAAAAACCGTCACAATTGAAGTGATAATCGAATGGAAAAAGAAATTTTTAAGAAATATAATTCCGATTTATTTTTCATTGACACAATTGATAACTATATGATTGTTATTTGTTAACTGAATAAATACACTGATAAAGTTTGTGGCAAACTGGATAAAATTTGATGGGAAATAAAAGCAACAAAGTAACGTAGCATTAAAGGACTGTGGTCCGGACTAGTCTTTTTTAAAGGATCACAGTCCGGACCATAGTCCGATAGTCTTTAACATTGGGTTTGTAGTCCGGACTATAGTCTGGAAGTCTTTATTTTCCCGGACTTTTGCCAACGCTAGCGGGAGCCAGCCGACGACATCGTCTTGCTGTACCGGATTTACATAACTATTCAAGTAGCCATCCTTGCGATGTGTTAGTTCGAGGTTATGCCTTCAGTTCTCAATTAATCCCTTTTTTTAATACAAAATTCAATTAGGTACTTGTCCGGTAAGATAGAATTACGTGTATATTAACAGCAGTTGTTTACCTATGTATGTTACCGCTTTAAGCTTCTAGAACATTCTATTCGGTAAAAAGTAATTTTAATCATTGTTAACTTGTTTTTGTTGTCGTCATATTGCTGTAGTCATCCCAGTAGGGATAGTCAGCCTGAGTTCTGACTTTTTAGCATTGTTGCGTTTTTAGCTTTAGTGTATTTGTTTTTGTGCGCCGGCTTACAGCCGTGCGTGTACATTGGTGTAATAAAATTGAGAAAACCACCCAGTGACAAAGTATATCAAGGGTAGGTCGGGCGACGTCGACGATTATTTTATTTTGGATTTTAGCAGGGCGGAAAAGGGTATAATTTATGATCTTATCTTTTTCTTTGTTTTACGGAAATCTCTTATCTTTTCTCAACCCTAAAGTAGCTAAAAGTATATTTAATATTTTATGATGACTGACCAGTTGAGAGCTCGCTGTTGTTGTATTCGAATTTCAAAGTGCTATACACATTAGGAACAAAAACGTTTTCGATTTACTCGGACCCCAGAGAAGAAGTTAAATTATCAACTTGAGTTGGGTTGAGATAGGTCAACTGACCTTGCGAGCATTCCGGGATTTAGGTAGGTACGAGTGTTAGGATTTAGGGCGTAGCTGCTGAAACTCCCGACGAGAAGCGGTCAGCAATATTAGGACCGAGGGAGTTGAAGCCGTAGGTCTACAAGGGTCAACGGGTTCAGAATCGCTCCAAGATTCGACGAACCTGACCAGTGCTGAGAGCAGTTTATGTACCTAAGAAAGTCCAGAAGGTAATAATAGCCTTGTCCGTATCGATTCAGTAGATTCAGGACAGCTACACTTACAGCCCTCAATCAGGCTTCCGGGGAACTTACATTAATTAGGTACTTAATCTCGAAGGGGTTAAGTAAGTAAGTTTCACTAGGTGCGTGCGTAGAGGGCCGGGCTACCCTGAACAAGCCGGGCCGCTTTTCCCAATGTCGCCGGCTGGTGATCAACCCCATAATAATGGCGATTACCCCCGTGTGAGCGCATAAGCTTAAGTTTTCGGGTTATAAGCTTGTAACGTAGTTCCCCGCTACGTTTACATATGTATATATCCAAATGCCTCCAAATCGTTAGTTCGTTCATAATATCCTTTTAGATCCACCAGCGGCGTTATCCCTTACTCTCCCACGTTGATAAATGGCGTTTTTTCGCTATACCACGATTTTTGAGACCATTTTTGACCTTTAAAAAATCCAGCACACCCACTTGTGCTGCCTATTTATGCTGGGGACCTCTGACTACACCTTACATACATGGCATGACGCATATATAATTATCGTCATCTGCCCGCTAACTAACAATGAAACTTGTTAAACACTACGGAGTTATGTGAAATACTTCACATAGTAATGGAATCTTTCGCGGAGTATATGTTAGAGAGCTTATTTAGTGCGTATTAATGACACCGGAAGCTTTTCTTACTAGGAAAAAGCATGATAGGCGTGCTAGCAAAATGAAAAGTATGAAATTAAAGTTAGCCTGTTACTGTACTGGTGGAAACTGAGAGCAGACCAGGCCCAGTTGCAATATCGTAAGCACGTGCTTTGGGCTAAAGTTAAGAATATGTTACTTTTAGAAAAGGAGCAAAAGGAATACGGAATGCCAAAATTTTGTGCCAAACTGGTAGAACATGATAAATTGAAGCGCGGAAGAAAAATTTGGTGAAAATCTAATCCATACTTGCAAAGTTGCAGGCAACTGTCGATTTGAGTGTTGTGATGATTAAACGGCTCGATCCAAGGACTTACACATTTGTCAGAAATAAATAATACGGGCTGAAATTATGGAAGGAAGCATAGCAATGAAGGAGAAACAAGAAAAAAGGCGCGGAACGCTGTTTGAAATAAAAAAACTTTTAAAATTTTTCTTTTTTTGCATGTTTTTTCGGTTTTTCTTGATGAGATATAGGAAAATCTAGTTTTTGCTTCTAATATACTTAGGCTTAGGCTTAGTATATCTGAAAAGGTGTTTTAAGCTGCTTAGGTCGAGGTCGCTCCCGCTCAGGTCTATGTATAGATGCTTAGGTCGATGTATAGATGCTTAGGTCGATGTATCGGTAGATGCTTAGGTCGATGTGTAGATGCTTAGGTCGATGTATAGATGCTTAGGTAGATGTATAGATGCTTAGGTCGATGTATAGATGCTTATATCGACGTAAATTGGGTATCTACATGGGATTCTGCATTCAGCTGTTTGAATCTTCAAATACTTTGGTCGAGTAGATGCTTGCGTAGGTCGAGAAGAGGCTAATTAACGAAACCCATAGCTGTTGTAATATTGATCATAGACGGATGAATATTTTTTTCCGCGCTTTCTTTCAACATGTTCTAAGTACTGAGCATAAAAATCCGCTCTTCTGAAGTTTATTTCATAGTATCCTGAAAGTACCATATTCTTAACTTACTCCCGTGCTTTGATTAAGTTCATGCTTAAAGTGCTTAAGCACATGCTAGGATAAGCATCTGCTTAATTGGGTTGCAATAAAAATTTTGACCTCGTGCTTAACCTAGCATCGTGCTTATAAGTACGTGCTTAAATCTTCGAAGCACATGCTTAAGTTTGTGCTTAACTTAAGAAACAGTTTCTATATTTACTTCTGCCAAACGCTGTCTGAAAAATGTGCAAATGAGGTTGATGTCGAAAATCCTCGCCAGTCGAGCCACGCATATCATTAAAATCAAAGAAAAATACCGCTCCTTCCTGGTAAAAACCCCAAAGCCATAAAAACGTGGGAATTGCGCTATACAGTTTCCATAATATTTTTAAATAACGTTGGCTAGTAAAAAGCTTGTAATAATTTTGTGAAATGATCGCTAAATTTTGGACTAATTAATTTTACTTTAATTTGATATTCCAATCTACTGTCCTAAAATTTAATATTTGTCTTATTTTGCAGCTGTGCGTGTGCTCGTATTTTGGTAAATTGATAAAGTTAAGCATCAGCTTATAAAGTTAAGCATCAGCTTGGACCAACATAAGCATGTGCTTACCTTATTGCAACTGTCCAAAATTGAGCACAAGCTTAAGTATGTGCTTAAAAGCACATGCTTAAGTTAAGCAGCAGCTCCAATTTTATTGCAACTGTCTGAGCAACAGTCTGTTGCTTAAACTGGTACTTAAGCACCAGCTGGTACTCAAGTACATTGATTGCAACTGGGCTCAGGTTGCCTGTTATCCTTCCATTTGGCAATTTCTTGATTTTTTCGGAAGTTTTTCACTCCTCTGCTTAACTACAGGAAGGCGGTTTTTTGAAGAGCCCGTGGCAGTCTTTTTGGGTGGCTTCCATATACTTTGTACAGGGTATGGCAGTTTTTCTCAAGAATTGTGGTAGTTTTTGAAATTTTGACCTGGCAACACTGGAACCGAACTGATGAGTTGCATCACATCATCAGCAGGGTTGCCAAGTTGAGGGGTTTCCCTATTTTGGGGATATTTTGAGGCCGTCGGAGGCATTTTTTAGCAATTGAATTTTTTTGTGCCTATGTATGCTTAAGCATTGGTTGGAGTTTTTTGACAGTTTGAGGTAAAAATTGGGGAGGGTGGCTCAGGGTTTGCAAGGTTGGATTTTTCGAATCTGGGTTTTTTGGGTTATTTGTGGGTTTTTTGGGGGCGAAAATTCATTGAGTTCAGAGTTTTTGGGTTTTTTTGTCCCAGGTTACCAATTTTTCAAATCGACTGAAATAAATACTGGAGGTGATTCAAATTGTATTTCCGATCTCTTTTTGTTTGCTTTATGCTGTTCCTTTGACTGGTAAAGGCCAGCCAACCTCAGTCTGGTCAACACAATGCCCATGCTAAAAAATTTCAGCCCCTAGCTCTCAATTGCCATCATTTCTAAACATACCCACAAGTGTGCAATTTAGTTTTATAGAAAAATGGTTACGAGCCTGATATGGCATCCTCTTTTTCCAAATATTTTTATCAGAGCCAGTGCATTTTTTGATTAAAATGTTGTGTCCGAGCAATGAAGAGAAAGATACATACATATATGTGGCAGTCGCAATGAACAATTAAATTTTGTTGTTGGATTTCAATATTAGCTGAATAAAGTTGTTGCTCTTTGTTTGTTTCATGTCTTGCAGGTGTTAGAAGTATTTACAGCTACTGTATGTGGCTCTAGTTGTCATTTTCATAAAAAACCAATAAAACCCCAATAAAATAAAAACCCCTAAAAACCCAAAGACCCTAAATTCAAAATTTTCAAATCTAGGTTTTTTTCCATCCCTGGGGGTTTGATAAGAGCACTTGGCAACCCTGCATCTGCGATAATCAGAATCAGGCGGTGTAGCCAAATGGTGAACGCATAGCGCTGTAGAGTGCGAAGTCTGAGGATTGGAACCAGGGCTGGCGAAAACCCAGATTTGGAAATTTGTGTTTTGGTTGTTTGGGGTTTTTGGGGTTGTTTGTGGGTTTTTGGGGTTTTTTGGTAGGCTTTTGGGGGTTTTGGTGGATTTTTCTTCATACAAGCCAGAGTTGTCTGTATACACTTATAAACATTTAAACATTGACTTGGCTTACTTTGTGATATATGAAGGACCCAACATAAAAAATAGGACAAGTTCAAAACAAAGCATTATTCGACTGTCGCTGTGCTGATCAGTGATCAGCGATCACATCCCTATCATCACAATCATCAGTATCCACCATGGTTGGATCACAAAGCTGATTGGCATTGGTTTTAATGAACACCAGCTTTTGGACTGCATCAGTGCTCAGTGAATTTCTCAATTTTGAATGGACGAAATCAAAGGTAGAAAAATTTCTGTTTCGATGAGGTTATTGAAACTGTCAACGTAAATACCTATTTAATAAGTATAAAAGTTAGACATCAAACATTAAAAAATTGCACTACACATACTTGCAATAATATATATGTACTTATGTTGTTTATGTACAGAAGGTCAGATTACTGGATGGGGTGCCATGTCAGAGTAAAAAGCATAAATTGTTATTAAAAAGGTACAACTAATCTACAAAGTTTTCAGGCTATAAAATTAACATTTGAGTGAAGTTTTCATGCAAACAATTATTCAATGCTTACAGTTATCTACGGTAACTACAGCATGATGTAGAGCCTTACATAAGTTCCTGCATCTCAGAATACCAAAAACCCCAAAAACCTTATAACCTACGATTTTTTAGGACCCTAAAAACTCCACTAAAATCCAAAACCCCAAAACCCCACAAACCTACTCATGCCAGCCCTGATCGGAACCCAGCAAGTGCTTAGCGCTTATTCTTTGAAATTATCACTAATGGAATCAGCACATGCGAAAACCTAGGCATAACCTGACCAAGTGTAATGTGTGTACTTTAATATATTTTATATTTTGTCAAATGATAAAGGGTAGTTGTCAACCTATTATACTAACACCCAAGAGCTCTGAAGATCCAGACCCGGAAAGTGAGAGTTAATTGCTTAAGCGCCTATCTTTGCAGCAAGGTTGGAAAAACCAAAAATTGAAAATTTCCGAAATTTTGGTTTTTTGGGGTTTTTTATGGTTTTTTATGATTTTTATGATTTTTTTAATGGTTTAATTGTTTTTATTGGGTTTTTAATGGTTAATTTTGGTTTTGATACTTTATTCATGAGCACAAGTGTTAAAATGCTGTATTATGATTTAAAACTACTAAATTGAAGAACAGGCATGAGTTGCCTAACCAATTATTCAGGGAAAAAGCAAAATTCAGCAATTTCAACTATACTGAAATTTACAAACCCGACCTTTTAGTTGAATCGAGGTCGCTGTCAGCAAATTATTAGACGTGGCTTATAACTTCATCATTGGATAAGATCAGGCGGTATTCAGGGGGGGCGGTGGGGCCCCTAGAAATGGAAAATAATTCTTGAAACACAAGGGTCCCACAGAAAAAATTAAAAATTCTCAAATTAGGTCTAAAACACCACCAAAACAGATTTTCAGCATACTTTTGAGCTAGTAAACATAAAATTTCCGGATTTATCGTTTATTCATAGCTTTTGTTTCTAACCTGCCCAAATTGCTCAAATTGAATTAGACATGTAGAACATGTCAGATTTTTTTCTGCATTTTCTGTATTGTTTTTCTTTGTAAATGACAAAGCTCAACTACAAAAACATAAATTGGGAAATTATTTGTCAATTGTATGATGAGGAATCAGTTGTGTTGATTGTTTAAATGATAGATTTGTGTAATATGAGTATGGTAAAGAGTCATACTTTGGCAATGGATTTTGGTTCTGAGGGTACAGGGGTCCCCTTTGTTGAGGTTGGTTGGTTGGTTGCTTGGCCGGTTGGTTGGTTGGCTGTTTGGTTGGTCAGTCGTGTAGGTTGATTAGCCCGTTAGTTGGTTGGTTGGTTGGCTAGTTGGTTGGTTGTTTGGTCGGCTAGTTGATTGGTTGGTTGCCTAGTTGATTGAAGTTGTTTAGCTAGTTGGTTGGTTGTTTAATTGGATAGTTGTGGTTGGTTGAGTGGTTGGCTAGTTGGTTGGTTGGTTGGCTGGTTGGTTGGTTGGTTGGCTGGTTGGTTGGTTGGTTGGTTGGTTGGTTGGTTGGTTGGTTTGTTGTTTGTTTGGCTAGTTTCTTAGTTGTTTGGTTGGGTAGGTGATTGGTTGGTTGTTTGCTTGGCTAGTTGGCTGGTTGGTTGGCCGGTTAGTTGATTGGTTGGTTGGTTGTATAATTTGCTCACTTTTTTATTTTTTTGGGTCAAAGAATTATAACCCCCTCAATCAAGAATTATTTTTTCCGGGCTATCCAGCTGTGGTTCTGAAGGTACAGAAGTGCCTTCTGGACCTCACCCGGTGGCGCGGGTGGCACGGCATTTCCGACCTATAAAAAGAGTGAAAAATTTTAAAATTTTTCTGAAAATTTTCTTTACCATTGCATAGAACTCATTGAGGTATGCTGAAAATGTCTTTAGTTCTGCCCATCTCCTAATAAACTCAGAATTCTCGCCCCCTCAAAATAAAATCCTGGATACGGGCCTGGATAAGATAATCATGTCTGGTGATGAAGCACCCATTTCATTATTGCTGCTGATAGCCATGAAAAATTAACTGCCATAGTTCAGCAAGCAAGCAAAGCTGGCAGAAGGCAACACATTTCACTTCAGTTTGTGATTTTGAATGTTAATAACAATCATCAATGATGTTCAAACAAAAGGACAAGAATATTTATAAACAAAAATAAACAAACAAAACAAACTAAGAGAGTGTTTACAAATGATGAAATAAGCATCCTGCGTTATTGTTTAAGATCAGTTTGGAAAAAAACCAAAAATCAAAAATCAGGCCTATCTTTAAACCATAAGAAACCAAAAACCAAGCCCAGTCAACCCTGCTTTGCAGTCTTAAAATGTCATTAATGTAATGATTGCATGCAAAAATTTAAAGAAACTGTGTGCTAATGTTTGGCAGTGGATATTTTGCAACATTGCCACCCTATTTTCTACTAAAATGGCAACATTGGCAGGCAGCTCTTGCCCCCTTCTCTTGTGGAGGCTATTTGCCAATGTTTTTTCTAATAAATCATGAGCACTACAATTAATTGATGTAATACATAAATATAATGGGAATGCTATCCTTCGACAGCATGTGACTAATGTACCTGTTTTACGCCAGTAACATGTATGAATGTTATGGTACCTATAGTATGTTCCATTCCAAATGGCGCATTTTTGCTGTAGGATTATTGCTGTTTTAGTTCTTATTACACTAATGGATTCTTCATTTATGTTTTTGTGGGTGCTGGCTGCTGTAAACTTTCTGTTCCATCTTCAATGTGCCTTGCTCTAACATGTGATACATCAAACATCTGCAGCAACAACCTGAACCATCAAATACTATGCTAAAGTAATAAGCCGTAAAACATTGTATTGGAATGGAACAGACTATAGCTATGCAGATATTTTATCAAGTTTGGTTGTGTGTACCTTTGACTATTTATATAGGTACTTATGTTACAAGTTACAAACATAGGAACCTAACCCTGCATGGCAGGCATGATGTATTCTGAAGAACAGCAAATAGGATGCTGTTCTATTGCTGTGCAATTTTTCAAGGTTGACAGTACTCTTCAAATCAGTAGCTACTTTATAATAAATCGCAAATCATCAGTCATGCTCTATGTAGGTTAGTGAAGATTGATAATACATATGTAGATATGCAAATGCCTATATTTTTTGTAACCTAGTGCATAGATCTACTCGGAAAGCTAATATTCTTATTACTGTAGATCTCAATTATCTCTCGCTCGACAGAGTGTTTTGCAAATTTTTCCATAGATATCGCATGTTGAGCTATAAAGGGTCCTGTTGCTACTGTAATAAGGAAAATGGTTTGCTGTGCAAATTCATGCACTAACAGGTTAAAAAATAAACCATAGTCGTCGTCAATGTAGAGCAGTTTATTGTTGTATGCATACCTGGACATAGGCCAGGCCTTCCAAGTGATACCGGCGGCTTAAAATTATGGATGGTTACTGGTTCGAAAAGGGTTGTTTTGGAATATGTTACCTCATAACTTTTTTGAAACGTTCTGCATGTCTGCACGCTCATTTGCGTTTGTTTTATCCGTCTTAATTTACTTGCATTTAGCATCATCAGTCAGTACACTATTTGTTTACAACTATAGTTTTTAGAGTGTTAACCTCTGAAATTTTTTTGGCCTTTTTATTATCCTCAGCTCGATTTCACAGATTTTTTAAGGACAAGACAACGCAAGAAATTGACCTTATGATGGAAATTTTCTACCCTATACTTTACATAATTCTAATTAAGCGGCCTTTTTTACAAATAAAGAATGAAATAATTTATTATATCTGCCAAATAGAGCGTGAAAGATTTTGGCCTTTTTATTTTTTAAAACATTATTAAACATTACATCTGGCCATATCTGGACAAAGGCCGATCTTCCAGATGATACCGGCGGCCAAAAATTGTGGCTGGTTGCTGGTTCGAAAAAGGGTTGTTTTGGAATATGTTACCTCATAACTTTTTTGAAACGTTCTCACGGTTTTTTTTGTACTCAGCAAAGATTTTTCCCGATGTACAAAGACTTTTTGGGACCGTCTTTGTAACATGTACAAAGATTTTTGGGAAGACAAAAATTGCAAAATAGGTCTAAAATTCGAAATTTCGGCGCTTCGCGCCAAAATGAGTAATTGTGTGTTCTATATATCTTTATAATGGCAGAAATTGCATTTCAAAAGTAAAAATGCCAAATTTTTCGGCAGCATCGTGCCGCTTTTGAGACGATTCTTAGTGTTTTTTGCCCTTAGAGACCCAGAAATTAGCTAAAACACACTACAAAAAGTCGAAGAACTCTGTTTTTACCACACTAAAGTCGCTGCTATACCATATTATAGTGCCCAAAAATTTTGTGTGTACAAAATGTACAAAGATTTTTAGGAAGACAAAAACTGTAAAAAGAAGTAAAATTCCTAATAATTTTGACGCTTCGCTCCGAACTGATAAATTATTTGTCCTCAGTGATCGTACGGGTCAGATTTTCACCCCGATTGGGGTCAGGATGAAAAACCCCGGTTTTTGGGGTCGGGGTCGGGGTCAGGGTTGAGGATTAATTAACATTGCATGATTACATACCAATTTGAAAAGGATAAAAACGATACCTTCACTTGTTTGTAGAGCATACTAATAAAGCTGGTTATGTTCAACATTTTACTTTCATTCCAAGTTCAAGCATGATTTTAGCAATTTAGCATTAGGTACTTTTCAATTTTGATCACTAATGCTCTCGCTTTTTCGTATTCTTCCACAGTTTTTTCATAACGGTTTTCTATGGCGCACTGAGTGTAGATGAGCCAATGGCGCAAAGCGCCGAAAATTTTTGAAATTTTTACCGTTTTCATGTAGAATTTACGCCTTTTTATTGACAAACAGTTCGGAAATCGTAAGTGGCGCAAAGCATCAAGAAATTCAATCATATTTTACCGCCCTAAGACAATAATCGGTGGTACTAAGCGCAGGAAAATTTTGGACGTTTTTACTCTTTAAACTCAGTTTATACCGCTTAAATCATACAGAACAGATAAACAAATTGCAGTGTGAAGCGCCGAAAATTTTTAAAAATTCCGAATCCTTTTACCTTTTCTGTCCTCCTAAAAATCTCTTTCAAAATGTAGAACGAGATTGTACGGCTGGGGGCCTGGGGTGGCACGCTCAAGCACCACCAGCGAGGTCCAGAGCAGAACCCCCGAACATTTTTGTAAAAAAAGCACTCTAATTTTTAATTAGTAAAGTTAAAATTTTCGCAAATTGGCAAAGTCTCGGTTCTGAATTAAGTCCAAAAAACTCAAAATTGATGAACACCTCACAAAACTTCTGAGCTGAAATGCGTTTTTCGACCTCTGCTAAGTATATAGCGCAGCAACGGGTCGCAACCAATAAGTCATTGAAAGATGTATCAATGAGAATTTTGTTCTTACCATTTTCAGGCCCATTTGTGGCCTTCTTATTAAGTAGTTCAGAAAACAGAAAATGCGCAAAAACACAAGGAAATTTGGCCTTTCCTTTCATTTAAAATAGAATTATGTGTCCTTGTAAAGAAAGATAAACAAAGCAGAGAATAGATAAATTGGTACGCAAACATTTTCGCACTTTTACTATTATGTTCAACAAGCATGTGCAGTTTCATTCAATGAACTAATAGTGCATCAAATCACTAAAGTGCTGCGAAGTACTGGATTATTTTAACAGATTCAAGTTTTCAATGTTCTGGACACATTGCGCCAGAAAAATCAATATAATTTCTGAAAATTCCGGGGGCATGTGCCTCCATTCCCCCGGCTACGCCTGTTATTCCGCAGTAATTTCGGCGCACGTCATAATGGAAAATATGCGAACATGTATGTACGTCTTAACAACATGGCGACCAGGCGTACTTCTTATGAGATATCGCGAGTGTTGAATTTAACATATTAATTTTGCCGGTGGATGAATCGTCCTTGTTCCGAATTTATTTTGCTATTTAGACAATTCTTCTATGTACATAGCAACAAATAAAAGGCTATATTTCACCCCTGAAAAAGGTTCAACCCTGACTCGAAAAAATCATGCCCCCGGTCGGGGGTCGGGGTCGGGGTTTAGGCCGGGGTTTTTCGGGGTCGGGGTTGGGGTCCCCGTACGATCACTGTTTGTCCTATATATCTTTAAAATGGCAGAATTTGCATGTAGAATGGAAAAATGTCAACATTTTTCGGCGCTTCGCGCCGTTTTCAGATAATTTTTAGTAATTTTTGGCGTCAGAAATCCATAAAGTAGCTAGAATAAACTACCAAAGATCGAAAACCCTGTTTTACCACACCTAAAATCGCTACCGTATTATATTATAGTACACAAAAATTTGCATGTACAAAATGTACAAAGTCTTTGGGGACCATCTTTGTACATGTACAAACGGACCTTGTACAAAAAAACACTGAACGTTCTGCATGTCTGCACGCGTCATTTGCGTTTGATTTATCCGTCTTAATTTACTCGCATTTAGCATTGTCAGCCAGTAGTACACTAATTGTTTACAAGTATAGTTTTTAGAGTGTTCACCTCTGAAAATTTTTTTGGCCTTTTTATCATCCTCAGCTCAATTTCACAGATTTTCTAAGGACATGAAAATGCAAAAAATTGACCTTGTGATGGAAAATTTCTACCCTATACTTTACATAAGCCCAATTAAGCAGCCTTTTTACAAATAAACAATGAAATAATTTTTAATATCTGCCAAATAGTGCATGATAATTTTGACCTTTTTATTTTTCAAAACATTATTAAATATTACATGTGGCACAAAGTGCCAAATAATCTTGACCTTCTATCCTCTTAAGCTCAGTATGATCGCTTTTCAAAGATACAAGTATGCAAGTAGTACCGAAACTTATTACCATTCTCGCCACAAAATTTGCAGCCTTAATCATCCTCAAACTTCGCTCAGGTTTGTAACTGCTTCTTTCATGTGAAACGGGAAATAAGAATATTAAATCTAGCAGAAATTTTGATAATTTCCCATTCCAGCTCAATTTTAGGAATTTATCAAAAAAGACTCATGATTAAATTAGTAGTGTTGGCATTATTAATGGAATATCATGGCATTTCCATCACCTTCGACTTTATTTTGAGGCATGTAGGGTTGATAAGTGACAGACAAAATTCTGACATTTAGACTTTTGTCCTCTGAAATTTTGCGCCAGCTGTAAAACTTTAACCTTGTACAAAAATGTATTTGACTGAACGTCTGTTGACGAGCTCTATATAATGGCGAATGAAAATATTCAAAAAATCTAAAATTTGTGATTCGAGAAATTTTTTGTGTTTTAGTCTTCTAAACTCAATTTTGCAGCCTTTGAAGACAAACAGTGCAAAAACGGGCGTATTATAAAACTGGCGAAAAATTTTTGACGTTCTGATCTCCTCAAGCTGAATTTTGAAGCTTTCTAAATAGAGAGTGCTTGAATTATATTTGGCGCAAAACGCCAGAACATTTCTACATTTTTATCTTTTTAAACTCGAATTTGCAGGTTTCTGGATATAAACAATCCAGTAATTATGCCTGGCGCGAAGTGCTGAAAATTTTCGAGAGTTTAACTCTTTAACCTAAATTTTGCAACTTTCTAAACAGCAATACAGTAATTATAGTTTGCGCGAAGCGAGCTGAATTTTGCAGCTTTCTGAATGTACGCAATAGAAATTATATCTAGTCTGAAGCGCTGGAAATTTTTGATATTTTTATTGTTTTATGCTCACTTTTGCAGGTTTACAAATATAATCTATGCAGCAAATATACCTGGCGCAAAGTGGGCATTTTTATGAAGCTTAATTTGACACATTTCTAAAGATAACAATTGTAGAAATTATGTTGAATCAATGTTTTACTTCGGTCCTAAATGCCAGTCTCAGTAGTAGCGGATCTTATGCCCTGACACCTGCATTGATTGACATGCCTTTGTCCAGTGTTTTTATACAAGGTCCCTTTGTTCAAATGCAAAGATGGTCTCCAAAGTCTTTCAATTTATAGGTTTTCAAAGATAAAAAATACAGAATAGTTATTTAAATATTTTGATATTTTTACCATTTTCAAGGAGATTTTGGGGACTTTTTCATTGGCAAATAATATAGGACCTCCACGTGCGGACTGGCGTTTTTTCTAGCATTTTACATCATCTACTTTCGTTTAGAATCGATTTTGGCACAACATTTCTTCGAAAATTTTTTAAGTTTTTGACAATCTTGTGCGAAAAATTATTAAATTTCATTGACTTCAGTGAAGATCCGGCGTGAAGTGCTTGAAAATTCGTGAATTTCTGGCGGAAGACCGTTTAGAAGCTTGAATTACTGGTTGGTTTCCCGTATTTGTAGTGTTTGATGCGTAGTGTTGAGAATCATTAAAAGTTATACATGAAATGAAAAATAAAAGAAAGTATGCTGAAATAGCTATCTGGCGTGGAGTGCCAAAAAATTTCGAAATTTATATACTTTTTGCACTCGGTTTTGCACTTTTTTGTATGATAAAAATGCAGAAAATTTCATTTGCCAAAGAATTTCATCTATTGAAAACTGAAATAGGCAAAAAGTGAGGTTTTGAATAAATGGCGCCGGTAAATTTTAGTATTTTTACGTTGTGAAACGTCAAAAGCATGTGCAGCTTTCCAGCTGAAAAGTCAGTAAAAATTTTAAGAATGAATGGTTGAGTGGTTGGTTTGTCAGCTGGCTAGTCGGTCGATTATGTGATTGATTGGTTGCTTGGTTGGTTAATTGATTGATCAGTTTAATGGTTGACTGAATGATTGATTGACTGATTGGTTTGTTGGCTGGATGGCTGGTTGATTGGTCGCTTAGGTGGTTGGTTGATCTGATGATTTGTCATTTGGTTGATTGGTCATTAAAAGGGTTGGCTTTATCAGTTAATCAGCAGACTGTTCGGTTAGTTCATTCATCGGCTGAGTGGTTGGTTTTGACTTGTTTCATCGGTCGGTTATGCATTGATTGGCTAGTTGGTTGGTTGGGTGCTTGGGTTGGGTGGTTGGTTGGGGTGGTTAATTGGGCGATTGGTTGGGCCATTGGTTGGGTGGTAGGCTGGATGGTTGGTTGAGTGGTTGAGTTGGGTGGTTGGCTGGGTGGTTGGTTGGGTGGTTGGTTGGGTGGTTGGTTGGGTGGTTGGTTGGGTGGTTGGTTGGGTGGTTGGTTGGGTGGTTGGTTGGGTGGTTGGTTGGGTGGTTGGTTGGGTGGTTGGCGAGCGATCAGACCGAGGCATCAGCCTGGCCTCGGCAAGCCTCGGCGTTTTTTGGAGCCTCGACCTTGGCGCCGAGGGTGAAGCTGAAAAGTGCCAAGGCGCCGAGGGTTAAAATCAAATTTGAATAAGTTTAATATGTCCGTCGAATATTAACTATTTAGAATGCATCTGCAGTACAAAGGCTATTTTTTACCTATAGACTTTTCTTGTGGTTTTAGTCGCCTACCCAGTTACACAAAGTTACATACAGCAAAGTGCAAATTTATTATTCATGTGCTGACTAAGTTTTAATTCTCATGCTTGCTACATGGATCGGAAACACACATTCCCGAAGGGTGGGGTGAGGGAGGTTTATTACCCCTCTCAGGGTACAAGACTCAAGTCACTGTCAGACGATTTTTGGTGAAAACCGTTTGAATATTTTTGAACCTAATTTTTACTATGGCAAAAGTGCAGCTAACTATTAGAATTTCCCAAAGTGATACAGTATTTTTGAATGTAAGCAAGAGTAAATAGACAAACTGTCACTATAAAACATGCATGTAACAGCTCAAAATTTTTGGGAGGGGCTCCTCGGCATACATGTAACAGCTAGAAATTTTGGGTGGCTGATTAGCGACTCTAATTCTATGTTAAAAATGGCAAAAGCACCTAAAATAGCCAACAAAGCGCAAATTTTCGCCGAAAATGGGGAGGGTGGGTCAAAATTTTCTGACGTTGGAGGGAAGGATTAGGGGAGACGTCCAACCATGGGTGGGGGAATTCCTTAAAGCCCTTCCTGTTACACGTATGGTTTTCGGCCATTTTTGGGAGAGGGCGTAAATGATTACGAATTTTCGGCCAAAAATCGCACAAAACGCACCTAAAATGGACAATAAATGCAGGTTTTGCCAAAAATCAATTTCGGCTCGTGCATTTTTTGGAGGCATTTTTATACAATGTTTAAATACTTTCGGACAAAGTGATATTAATTATAATCGTTTTTCTGCATTTTTTTAGGAAATTTCAAAAACTTTTTTGGCGCTTCGCGCGTAAATTTCGCTAATATGCTGTATTTAGATTGAAGCAGAGGCATTTAACACTAAAAAATCAATTTTTGTGTAATCTAGGCATCTTTATGCAGAATTAAAAACTCTTGTATCCATTTATACTGTTTTTAAAAATTTTATGCAAAACAAGTACTATTTAATAACTCAGCACATTTAGCCGTTCAAAGATAAAATTGCATAATTTATCCTGATGTTGCATTGGATTTCTAAGCACAGTAGTGCTTATTACCAGATTTAATCGGCGTATTACAATATCTGTAATATTTCTGATTTTGTAGTACAAGTTGTTTTAGTTTTCTCAGTCAAGTTTTATGTGTAAATTTCATCAAAAGCTCATAAAAATTTCGGCGCTTCACGCCAAATAATCTTATGAATTATATCCAGGCCAAATTATCACATTTAGGACCACGGTTTTTTTGTATTCGGCAAAGATTTTTCATAATGTACAGAGACTTTTCAGGACTGTCTTTGTACATGCACAAAGATTTTTGAGAGACAAAACTGTAAAAAGGTGTAGAATTCCCGGAAAATTTTTGGCGCATCAGTAATTGTCTGTCCATATATCTTTAAAATAGTAAAATTTGCATTTAGAATGGAAAAATGTCAAATATTCAGTAGAGCTGCACGCGGGTACCCGAACGGGTACCCGGGTACACCGGGTAGAAAATGATTTTACTACCCGGGTACCCTACGGGTACCCGGGTATGCGGGTACCCGAATCCCCTAATATAAAATGGAAAATTAGCACTGCAGTTATGCAATATGTGCTAAGAATTGAATTAGAAACCTAGAAACATATTACTTCTAAAGTGCGACTGAATCACAATGTACATGTGATTTGATATAATCAACCGTAAAATGTTAAATAAGCGAGTCTGTTAATATTTCCTATTATCACAATATATCGCGCATACGGTCTAGGCATATTCCATTATTCAGCTCTTTAGTTACATTATTTTATTTGTGCCGAATTCTTCTTATTCTTCATTGTAAACAAATTTAAACAAGAAATTATCTGTTAGCGACGCTTTTTTATAATTCATTCACTTCTGTGACCATTATATAAATTTAAACTGCAACTTTTATTCACATCGTGCGCGCAACTGTTTTAGATAGACCTGGTTCAAAGCCTATCGATGTTCCAAATGCAGTCAGCCATAGGCGTAGCCAGGGGGCATTGGGAGTACCTGCCCCCCGAAATTTTTCAGAAATATTGTTGATTTTTTTGTTGCAATAATGTATGTCCAGAAAACTAAGTTCAAAAAGGCAAAAACTTCAAAATTTTCCGCGCCGAGTCATTATTATTTATTGCTATATAGATCCAACAAATTTAAAAGCTTGAATCAGCTAAAATAATCCAGCACTTCACATCACTTTAGTAATTTAATGCACTATTTGTTCGTTGAATGAAACTGCGCATGCTTGTTGTGCATGATAGTAAAAGTGCGAAAATGATTGTGAACGAGTTTGTCTATTCTCTGCTTTGTTTGTCTTTTGTGTAACAGTTTGTCTATTCTTTGTTTCGTTCATCTTTCTTTACAAGGACACATAATCCTATTTTAATTGGAAGGAATGGCCAAATTTTCTTATGTTTTTGCGCATTTCTTGTTCTATGAACTGCATTTTGTTAATTAGAAGGCTACAAATGGGCCTGAAAACGGTAAGAACAAAATTTTCATGGATACATCTTTCTATATCTTATTGGCAGCGACCCGTTGCTGCGCTATATGTACCCAGCAGAGGTCGAAAAGCGCATTTCAGATCAGTTTGTGCAATGTAGGAGTTCATCAATTTTAAGTGTTTTTGGGCTTGCTTCCGAACCGAGATTTGGCCGATTTTGCGAAAATTTTAACGTTACAATTTAACATTAAAATGTTTTTTTACAAAATTTTCCGGGACTCTGCCCCGGATCCCGCTCGCCACCTCAGACGTCCCGCAGCCATAAAATCTCGTTGTACATGTGCAACGAGATTTTAGGGAGAACAAGCCAGGTAAAAGGGTTAAGAATTTCTAAAAATTTCCGGCGTTTCGCGCCGGCATTAATTTGTCTGTTTTGTATGATTTAAGCGGTATAAATTGAGTTTAATGTGCAAAAACGTCAAAATTTTCCGGCGCATAGCGCCGCCAGTTACTGTTCTTTCTTTTTGTAAAGCTCCAGCATTGCGTTTAAAAGCCTGAATCACTCAAAATATCTTCAGTCAAAGTTAGTAATTCGCAGTTTTCTTGTTAGAAGCTTGAATTGTCAAAACTGTTTTGTACAAATTTGGTAATTTTCTGCTCTCTCAGATTATTAGTATTCACAGAGCTACAAACTGTTAAGGGTGGAACAAATGACTAAATTTCTTAGCACTTTGCGCCACTTATGAATTCCGAACTGTTTGTCAATAGAAAGGCCGTAAATTCTACATGAAAACGTTTATGCCCCCCGAACCAAAATTCTGATTACGTCTCTGCAGTCAGCTCCAGATAGACTTAGACTTGTTTTTGAATAAATTTTCATTTCCGGTTGATTTCAAAATTGCTTTTCGTCAGTGTGTTTTCCTGCTTCAAATGTTTTAATGACGCTATGAAGATACAAAACCTGCTTCACAATTTTTTGCTTTGAATTATGAAAATGACTTAAATTTCATTAAATGCATACGAATTCTTCAGATTAAAGCCTATATTCTATTTAATCTTGCATTAATTTTTCAATAATTTTACTGCTTAAATATCACTTTGCCCTAGACCTCACTGTCAACCGTAAATAAACGATGTTCACTGCATTCTCTTTTATCTAAGGTCCTACCCGGGTATACCCGGGTACCCGAATTACCCGGGTACCCGGATAATGAAATAGCCGGGTACCCGGGTAGTAAAATTTGCAAAGTGTGCAGCTCTAATATTCAGAGACCCAGGAATAAGCTAAGATACGCAACCGAAGGTCGAAAACCCCTTTTTTACCACACTAAATCGCTACTGTACCATACTATAATAGTACACAAAAATTTGCATGTACAAAATGTTCAAAGACTTTTGGATACTATTTTTGTACATGTAAAAAGGTATCTTGCACAAAAAAAACACTGTTTAGGACTGCATGCTGGTTGCAGGTTGCACACACTGGCAGTATGTAAAAATGTGTATGTTTAAAAATATATTTATATAAAATATCTACAAAAATTTGTCTCGCTCATACAAAGACACTACCTAATTTACTGGTCCCCCATTTTGGGATTTCACCCTTCCCTCAACTCTGGACCTTGGGAAGCTATGATCGGAAAGTACAGTGCAGTTTCTGTCATATTACCTACCACACCAGAATTGGATGACCGAAAAAGCGTGTTTAAACATGCATTACTGCAAAAGCGAGCACAACAATGGCTACAGTTCTGTCTTTACTTAGCTTATTTCATTTGTTCGTTTATTTCTTTGACACTCTTTTCTTATTTATATGTAGTAATAAAGTTTTTAAGTGCTTGTTCAGCCATATTTTTTATTATATTTTCCAAGTCTTCAACGGCAACTTGTTAAATTAAGTATGCTTTCATTCTGCTGACTTTATTCAATAAATCCTTCACACATTTAATCTACTAATCTACTATTATTGAAAATGACATTCAATAAAGTGTTCAATGTTTCGATTAATCTCTAGCTCTTGTGCATACAAAATATTCTAAGAGCACTATTTATGGGTATAGGTATATAAGCTTGACCCTCGGCATTTCCCTCGGCCTCGGCCTCGGCCTTGGGTCCAAAAAGTACCCTTGGTTCAATCACTGGTGGTTGGTTGGGTTTGGGTGGTTGGTTGGGTGGTTGGTTGGTTGGTTGGGTGGTTGGTTGGGTGGTTGGTTGGGTTGTCGGTTGGGTGGTTGGTTGGGGGGTTGGTTGGGGGGTTGGTTGGGGGTTGGTTGGGGGGTTGGTTGGGGGGTTGGTTGGGGGGTTGGTTGGGGGTTGGTTGGGTGGTTGGTTGGGTGGTTGGTTGGGTGGTTGGTTGGGTGGTTGGTTGGGGGGTTGGTTGGGGGGTTGGTTGGGTTATTGGTTGGGTGGTTGGTTGGGTGGTTGGTTGGTTGGTTGGGTGGTTGGTTGGTCGGGTGGTTGGTTGGGTGGTTGGTTTTGTGGTTGGTTGGGTGGTTGGTTGGGAGGTTGGTTGGGTGATCGGTTCTGTGTTTGGTTGGGTGGTTGGTTGGGTGGTTGGTTGGGTGGTTGGTTGGGTGGTTGTTTGGGTGGTTGGTTGGGTGGTTGGTTGGTTGGGTGGTTGGTTGGGTGTTTGGTTGGGTGGTTGGTTGAGTGGTTGGTTGGGTGGTTGGTTGAGTGGTTGGTTGGGTGGGTGGTTGGTTGGGTGGTTGGTTGGGTGGTTGGTTGGTTGGGTGATTGGTTGGGTGGTTGGTTGGGTGGTTGGTTGGGTGGTTGGTTGGGTGGTTGGTTGGGTGGTTGGTTGGGTGGCTGTTTGGGTGGTTGTTTGGGTGGTTGGTTGGGTGGTTGGTTAAATGGGTGGTTGGTTAGGTGGTTGGTTGGGTGTTGGTTGGGTGGTTGGTTGGGTGGGTGGTTGGTTGGGTGGTTGGCTGGGTGGTTGGTTGGGTGGTTGGTTGGGTGGTTGTTTGGGTGGTTGTTTGGGTGGTGGGTTGGGTGGTGGGTTGGGTGGTTGGTTGGGTAGTTGTTTGGGTGGTTGGTTGGGTGGTTGGTTGGTTGGGTGGTTGGTTGGGTGGTTGGTTGGGTGGCTGTTTGGGTGGTTGGTTAGGTGGTTGGTTGGGTGTTTGGTTGGGTGGTTTATTGGGTGGTTGGTTGGGTGGTTGGTAGGGTGGTTGGTTTGGTGGTTTTTGTTTGGGTGGTTGGTTGACCGATTAGTTGTTTAATTGGCTAGTTAGTTGGTTGATTGGCCTATTGTTTTGTTGTTAGGTTGGCCATTTGATTGGTTGGTTGTTTACTTGGTTGTTTGTTGAGCTGGTTGGCCAGTTAATTATTTGGTTGGTTATCTGGTTGGCTAGTTGGCTGGCCAGTTGGTTGGCTGTTTGAATGGTTAGCTGGCTAGTTGGTTGGTTGGTTGGCCGGTTGGTTGACTAGTTAAATGGTTGGTTGGTTGGTTGGCCTCTCAGTTGGTTGGTTGGCCTCTCAGTTGGTTGGTCGGCTGGTTGGTTGATTGACTAGTTAGTTGCTCTGTCAGCTGGTTGGTTGGTTGGCCACTTCAAGTTGGTTGGCCAGTTAGTTGGTTGGTTGGCTTGGTGGTGTGTTGGTTGGTTGTTTTGTCAAATGGTTTGTTAGATAATTGATTTTGTATCTAGTTGGTTGTTTGGTTCGCCATTTGGCTGGTTGGCTGGTTGGTTGGTTGGTTGATTGGTTGGTTGCTCGGCTGATTGGTTGGTTGCTCGGTTGATTGGTTGGTTGGTTGATAGATTGTTTGGCCTCTTAAATGGTTGGTTGGCCGGTTAGTTGGTTTGTTGGCTGGCCTGTTGGTTGTTTGGTTGGGCGGTTGGTTGGTTGGTTGGTTGGCTAATTGGTTGGTTGGCTAGTTGAATGGTCGGTTGCCCGGTTTTTTGCTGGCTTGATTATATGGCCACTTAATTAGTTAGTTGGTTGCTTGCCTGGTTGGCCAGTTGGTTTGTTGGTTGGTTGGCTAGTCCCTTAGTTGGCTGATTGATTAGTCAGTCGGCCAGTTGGTTGGCCGGTTGGTTAGTTGGTGGTTTGGTTGGTTGGTTGGGCAGTTAGTTGGCTGGTTGGTAGGTCTGTTGGTTGTTTGGTTGATTAGTTGGTTGGTTGGTTATTTGGTTGGTTCGTTATTTGGTTGGTTGGTTGTTTGGTTGGTCAGTTGGTGGGTTGGTTGGCCAATTAGTCGGTCGGTTGGTTGGTTGGTTGGTTGGACTGTTACTTGGTTGGCTGATTGACTGGTCCGATGACTGATTTAACTAATGTCTGAATGATCTATTTACATGTTTTTGTACTTGTACATTGAGTTTTGCTGAGTTTATCTTTGTTTTTTTAACAAAAAAAATTCAAGTGAACCTCTCGATCTTCTCAGGTGATACCGAGTGGTCTTCAGGTGATACCGGGTTGAACTGGGTTGAACGCATTGTCCAGATGTGGTTGTATGTATGTAGTATGCAATGTAAGAGGGAAGAATAGCAGGTATTAAATTATCTGAAGAAGAATTAAAGTCACTTTCACTAAACCTTGTGCATGGATCACGATTTTCGAGTCGTAGTAAATGGATTAAGAAAGTAATTTGAACCGCAGCTGTAATCACCATACTGTCCATAGTAATTGAAAAGCATATGAAGTTTCACTGTGCAAAATTCTATTACAGTAAGCTGCCTAGAACAGTGATCGTACGGGGACCCCGACCCGACCGACGAAAACCCCGGCCTAAACCCGACCCCGACCCCCGACCGGGGGCAAGATTTTTCGAGTCGGGGTTGAAGCTTTTTTCGGGGGTGAAATATAGCATTTAATTTTTTGGTACATAGGAGAATAGTATAAATAGCAAATAAAATCGGAACAAGGATGATTCATCACGAGCATAATGAATATGTTAAACTCACACTCGCGATATTTCATAAAATGTACGCCTAGTCGCCATGTTGTTAACACGTACATACATGTTCGCATATTTATCACCATAAAGCGCGCCAAAATTACTGATACACGGAATCATAGGCGTAGCCAGGGGGAGCAATTGGAGGCACATGCCCCCTTTTCAGAAATTATGTTGATTTTCTGGCGCAATGTGTCCAGAACATTGAGTTCGAAAAGGCACAAACGTCAAAATTTTCCGGCGCTTCGTGCCGAGTCATTGGTATACAAATCCAATGAGTTTAAAAGCTTGAATCTCTTAAAATAATCCATCACTTTGCATCACTTTAGTGATTTAATGCATTATGAGTTCATTGAATGAAACTGCACATGCTTGTTGAGTATAATGGTAAAAGTGCGAAAATGTTTGCCTACCAATTTATCTATTCTCTGCTTTGTTTATCTTTCTTTACAAGGACACATAATTCTATTTTAAATGAAAGGAAAGGCCAAATTTTCTTTTGTTTTTGCGCATTTTCTGTTTTCTGAACTAGTTAATAAGAAGGTCACAAATGGGCCTGAAAACTGTAAGAACAAAATTCTCATTGATACATCTTTCAATGATTTATTGGTTGCGAGTTGCGACCCTTTGCTGCGCTATATACTCAGCAGAGGTCGAAAAACGCATTTCAGCTCAGAAGTTTTGCGCAGTGTAGGAGTTAATCAATTTTAGCTTTTTTTGGGCTTAATTCAAAACCAAGATTTTGCCGATTTTGCGAAAATTTTAACGTTTTTAATTAAAAATTAGAGTGCTTTTTTTACAAAATTTTCCGTGGTTCTGCCCTGGACCCCGCTGGGGGCGCTTGAGCGAGCCACCCCAGACCCCCAGCCGTACAATCTCGTTCTACATGTGCAATTTTAGGAGGACAGAAAAGGTAAAAGGATTAGGAATTTTTAAAAATTTCCGGCGCTTCGCGCCGCAGTTTATCTGTTCTGTATGATTTAAGCGGTATAAATTGTTCAAGAGTAAAAACGTCAAAATTTTCCTGCGCATAGCACCGCCGATTACTGTCTTTCGTTTTGCAAAGCTCCAGCATTGCGTTTAAAAGCCTGAATCAGTCAAAATATCTTCATACTAAGTTAATAATTCGTAGTTTTTCTGTTCTGCTCTGTCAAACTATTAGTATTCACAGAGCTACAACATGTTGAGGGCGGTGAAAAATGACTGAATTTCTTGGTGCTTTGCGCCACTTATGATTTCCGAACTGTTTGCCAATAAAAAGGCCGTAAATTCTACATGAAAACGGTAAAAATTTCGAAAATTTTCGGCGCTTCGAGCCCTTGGCTCCTCTAAAATCAGCGCGTTATAGAATACCGTTTAGAAAAAACTGTGGAAGAATACGAAATAGCGAGAGCGATTAGTGATTAAAATTGAAAGTGATGCTAAATTGCTAAATCATGTTTTAACTTGGAATGAAAATAAAATGTTGAACATAACCAGCTTTATTAGTATGCTCTACAAACAAGTGAAGGTATCGTTTTTATCCTTTTTAAATTTGTATGTAATCATGCAATGTTAAGTGTTAATCTTCAACCCCGACCCCGACCCCGAAAACCGGGGTTTTTCATCCCCGACCCCGACCCCGACCGGGGGTGAAAATCTGACCCCGTACGATCACTGGCCTAGAAACCATTTTTGTAGCTGCTTGCCAGACCGCTGGAAATTGATATCCATGTACAAGGTTTCTTGAAATAGAATATAGACAAGTATAGTATTCAAAGCATAATAAGACATTTTCAATTTTAGGGACAAAATATTTTGTAAAAATAGGATTAAAACATGAAGGTCGATGTAAAATGGGATAATCAGAAACACGTGATCACAGAAAAAAACAATTGGATGTACAAAAAACGCAATGTAAGGCAATGTACTATTTGATGTTGACGATTCATCACTTGATTCATATAAATTTATCGGAAACCGGCTAACCAACGTCTGACTTGCAGTGGTCTATGGTGCCAAAGTTTGTTTAATGTTTGGTTATAAAGCTTCTACCTTTGGAAAATTACGTTTTTGCTAACTCCATTTTCAATCAAATAAACATTGGCAAATAGCTCCTGCAAAGGGGTGGGGGAAAAGCTGCTTGCCAATGTTGTAATTTAGCGAAAAATTGGACGGCAATGTTGCCGAATAACCACTGTCCTTTTGTGTACTTAGGTATAGGCAGGCCTATATCCAGGATTTTGTTTTGAGGAGGGGGCACAACTAAAATTTTTTTAAAACATAAGGGTATTTTTAAAACATAATTTACAAACTGTGCAGTTTGTAAATTTTGCTACCTAGCCGAAAATTTGATGACCGTCGGACAGACAGATTGAATTTTTCATTTATCGTCTATTAACTCACCTGTCAAAATTTTTTTCCGGCCAGGAATTGAATTTTTAATTAAATTAAATTTAAGTATTAAAACTCTTACTCTCGGTATTACAAATTAAGATTTGGATTTAATTGTTAAAGCACTTATTCTCATCTCAGATATAAAAATTAAATTTTTATTGAAAGTACCTATGAAATTAATTTATTGAAATTCTTACTCTCAGATATGCATTCTAAGCACCGGCGATACTGTCGTCGTCATCGATCGAATGACGTTGATTTATTTGGATATGATCGCGAGGACATTCCTAGAACGGCACTTGAAAGAATCTCATCTTCAGCCACTATTACGGAAAAATCTGTATGCTTTTTACTTCAACTCAAAATTGAACTCGATGATATAAGTTCAGATGTATATTATGGTAAACTGGCTGCTTTCGTAATATTCCACTTTTACAAAAATGCGATGCTTTTCATGAAATTTGAACAAAAGTTGCAGGACATATCTATAAATTTCCGAAACATTGAAGTTGAATCTGTTTTGGTGATATACAACACAAGTGATCATACAATAATGCATGTAACGACTCGAAATTGGGGGTTCCGGCCATACGTGGGCAGCAAGAAATTTCTGGGGGGGGGGGTGCAAGATTTTTTTGAAGGTCGAAAAATGGCCTTAAAAATGGTGGTATGGCGATAAAAACACCATTTTTCGACGTTTCTCATCAAGCACTATCCATTGGCATCAAAAAATTGCAAAAAAACGAGAAAAATTTTCAAAAATTGAATTCCGGGGGGTATTTTGATTTCTGGGGGGTATTTTGGTTTTTGGGGGGTGCATACCCCTCCCAAACCCCCCACGCCCAGGTATGGTCCCGGCCATTTTTAGGGGTGTAAATGACCTCCAATTGTTTTTGGCCAAAAACGGCTAAAAAACGCCTGAAAACGGCCTAAAAATTCGATTTTTTCCGAAAATTGGGGGAGGTCAAAAATTTTCTGACTTCAGGGGATACATCCGACTTTAGGTGGGGGATCCCCATTCCCCTGTTACATGTATGCAAACAATACTTTTTGTGCTGCGTTTCCTGCTGCATGGTTTAGGGAACCGCCTCAAGTATCAATGGAAGTAGTTTAAAATTTTGGCTGCAGTAGTCAGTCACTATCATAGGTGGGCAGCACTAAAATAGGGGGATGCAAGATTATTCAAAGGTCAAAAAATTACCTTAAAAATGGTGGTATGGCGAAAAAACATAATTTTTCAACGTTTCTCATCGAGCACTATCCATTGGCATCAAAAAATTGCGAAAAAAACAAAAAATTTCAAAAATTGAATTCTTTAAGGTGGGTATTTTGGTTTCTCGGCGGGTTCATACCCCCAAACCCCCACGCTCAGGTGTGGTCGCTGTACTTAATTTTCTGTGTGTGAGTTTGGATGGGCGGTTAAAACCTCCAGAAAAGTTTTCGCGTCTCCCCCCAGAAAGTTTCTCATCACCCAATAATCCGCGATTTTTCAGAGGCTTCCAGAAGATTCATAGAAAACGTGCCGTTTTAAGCGTTTTAAGCTATCTGTTTGCTCTAAATTGTCAATATTTAATCGCTTCGCGCCATTTACTCATTTTTGAACATATTTTCTTCAGTTTTTTTGATTTTTTTGTTTTTCTAAAATATTTTTCAAATATTTTTTATGCTCTAAAAAGAGAAAGCATCGTCAGAAATGTAAAAAAACTGCTTTTTTACGCGCATCACTGTTTTTGAAATCTGAAAGGTAGTCAGGAAAAAATTTTTAGGTTTAGTCCCCCCAGAATTCCCATGTTGAGCATGTCTGGTTAGTACGTACGAACATACCAACCATAGGTGCACAAGGTCAGGGTCGGCAGGGGGGGTGAAATGCCAAAAAATCTAAAACAGTAAATTTAACGTTCACGATTTTTTTGCTGTTTTAATGATCAAAATGGTCAAAATAGCCTAAAAAACGTTTTTTCGTGCTAATAACACATTTTAAAAGCATTTTCAGTCCATTTTGACCGCATTATATCACTTTTAACACTAAAAAATGCAAAAATTTATCAATTTTGGGCGCTTTTTGAGTAAAAAGTACTTAAAAGTACTAATCTGGCGCGAAGCGCCGGAAAAATTTTGACATTTTTACTGATTTTGATGTCAAAAATGATGCAGAACAAGACCTGTTTGCTCAAAATCGCCGGACAGTACCGGTCTAGCTTACCCCTCAGGGGGGGGTTAATACCCCCCTCACCCCTATGTGCATGTGTGATACCAACGGAATAATTTCTACTGTGCTTAATTTGCTTGCTACGTAAATGTAATTGCTTTATGAATTTCCTATCAGTTGTTTGCCATGAATAAATTAAGCGTGAGGATCTGAATCATTGAAGTGGAGAATAAAAAAGCGAAAATGTTACAGGAAAGTAGATGACTTTTTGCTATGAAAATCACTTTTTATCTTTGATTTTTTCAAAATTTTTCCAAAAATCTGGATGTTAAGTTTTTTAAATTAAATTGTTTCAAAAATTTTTTCAACTCAATGCTTCAAATTTTCTCAAGTAAAAGTTAATTTTTCCCCCATGTCTTCAGATACACTGAAATAATATTACGTTTGTATTTGCTAATTTTGTCGAGTGAAAATAAGTTTTGGTCCTATTTTTTGGGAATTTTCAAACTGAATTTCAATAGTGAAGGGCTGGATAGAATAATAATAGTTCGACGCGATTGACGCGATATTTCAATCGATAAAGTCGGTTGTTTTTGATTCTCTATCAAACAAAAAGAAGATATATGGTCGTGGGGCTGTGGCTTTATCCTCCCCATAAAGATTTTCACCCTGATTTCTAACGGCTCGTAATATCGGATGAGGGTCTCCTGCATGCATGCACAGTATGGGAATTCTGGGGGGGAGGAAGTGAAATTATAAAGTGCCTTTTTGGGTCAAAAAATGGTAACTACCATACCTGGTCAATGGATTTTGGTTCTGAAGGTACCGGGGTCCCTTTTGTTGAGGTTGGTTGGTTGGTTGTTTGGTTGGCTAGTTGGTTGTTCGTTTAGCTGGTTGGTTGGTTTGGTTGGCTAGTTGGCTGGTTAATTGGCCGATTAGTTGGTTGATTGGTTGGCTAGTTGGTTGGTTGTTTCATTTTCTCGCTTTTTCATTTTTGGTTAAAAAAATTCTGACCCCCAATCAAAATCTGTTTTTTCTGGCGCCACCCAGCTGGGGTTCTGAAGGTACCGAAGTGCCTTCTGGCGCTACCCGGTGGCGCGGGTGGCGCGGCATTGCCCACCTGTGGTAGTTACGCGTCAAAAACATCGTTTTACAGCGTTTCTGACGATGCACTATCTTTCTGGAGCATAAAAACAGGAAAACATGTCGAAAAAAATCAGAAAGTCGGAATAAATTGAACAAAATATAGTCAAAACATTAGTATAATGGCCCAAAGCGCCAAAACTTTGGCACTTTTGAACAAATAGTTGGCTAAAAACGCTCAAAAAAGCACCTTTTATACAAAATTTTAGAAAATTTTTGCGAACTTTTAGAAAATTGCCAATTCTGGAAGGGGTGGGTTGAAAATTTTTCAGTTGGGACCAATAATCGCGCCCTCCTCAAGCCCCTCCGCCCAAGATCATGTATGTTATGTCATTTTTCCGAGTAGGTAATTCTTGGCTAGGCACAAATAGCAAAAAACACTTAAAAACGGCTAAAAAATACAAGATTTAGCCATAAATGAGAAGCGGGGATGTAAAATTTTCTGGCTCTGGTCGGACGATCGACTCTGGGTAGGTGAATCCACAAACCCCCTCTTGCACGCACGCACGATTTTACTCTGTCAGTCTTTAATTTTTCATCTCGCCCCAGAATTCGCGATTTTCTTATAAAATTTGTTAAAAGTGTTGTTTGCTGTTTCCAGCTGTTTCAGCTATAAACGTTTGATCAAAAGTGTCAAATTTTCGGTGCTTAGCGCCGTATACTCATTTTTTGACTACATTTTGCTCGATTTTCACGAATTTTCAAGTATTTTTCCCAAATTTCATTCACGTTGTTTCGCTCTAGGAAGATGAAGCATGGTCATGGTCAGAAACGCCGAAAAGCGATGTTTTTGACACGTTTCCACCGTTTCTTAGGGCGAAAGGTTAAATCCGGAAATGGAAATGGAAATGGAAAATGGAAAATGGGTAAAAGCCGGAAATGGAAAATGGAAAATGGAAATTTTTCCATTTCCTCTATTTTCAACGGAAAATGGTCCATTTTCAAAATTTTCGTTCGTTAATGTCAAACTCACGTCGCTTCTCACCAAATTTCTTCATTTTTGAAGAAATTTCGAAAGCATAACTAAAAGTGGAAAAGTCTACAAAAAACGGAAAAAAAAACGAAAAAGTATTCATTTCTTCGTCTTTTCACTCAAAATTTCCTCTTTTGAAAAAACTGACCTTCCAGATCCGAAAAAATCGTTATTCACTTTCACTACAACGATTTCGTCGCAGATCGAAAATCGCCGGAAAATGGAAAAATAGGGTAAAATCCGGAAATGGTAAATGGAAAATGGAAAATTTTCCATTACCTCTATTTTCAACGAAAAATGGTTAATTTTCAAAATTTTTCGGTCGTAAATATCAAAATCATGTCGTTTCTCACCAAATTTCTTAATTTTTTGAAGAAATTTCAAAAGCGCAACTAAAAATGGAAAAAATTCAACAAAAATGGAATGAATATTCCGTTTTTTCCATTTTTGTAGACTTTCCATTTTTAATTACGCTTTCGAAATTTTTTCAAAAATAGAGAAATTTGTCGAAAAACGACCTGAGTTTGACATTTACTACCGAAAATTTTGAAAATTAATCATTCACCATTGAAAATGAAGAAAATAGAAAATTTTCCATTTTCCATTTTCCATTTCCGGGTTTTACCCTATTTTTCCATTTTCCGGCGATTTTCCATCCGGGACGAAATAGTTGTAGTCGGAGTTAATAACGATTTTTTTCGGATCTGGAAGGTCAATTTTTTCAAAAGAGGAGGATTTTTAGTGAAAAGACGAAGAAATGAACAATTTTCAGTTTTTTCAATTTTTTGTAGACTTTTCCATTTTTACTTACGCTTTCAAAATTTCTTCAAAAATAGAGAAATTTAGTGAAAAACGACATGAGTTTGACATTTTACGACCGAAAATTTTGAAAATGAACCATTTTCCGTTGAAAAAAAAGGAAACGAAAAATTTTCCATTTTCCATCTTCCATTTTCCATTTTCCGGATTTTGCCCATTTTTCTATTTCCATTTTCCATTTCCGGCTTTTACCCATTTTCTATTTTCCATTTCCATTTCCATTTTCGGATTTTACCCAAGCCCTTTCTTAGCAGGCACGTAGCTGGCCGTTCTATTCTGGGGGGGGGCGGGGGCAACACAAATTTTGGGGGGGTCTAAGCCAAAAATAGCACAAAATAACGTGTAAAAAGTCCTATTTTTCCGGTTTTTTCTGAATTTTGGGGGGTCCAGACCCCCCAGTCCACCCCACAGCTACGTGCCTGTTTCTTAGCTCAAAAAGGCACTAAAGAAAAAATTCTCTAACACTTCTCTCCATACATGCACATAGGGGGGATGTAAGGGGTATTACCCCCTTTCCCGTGAAGGTTCAGTCGGGCACGTACTGTCCGGCGATTATGAGCCGATGGTAGGTTTTTTGTATCATTGTCGAGGTCAAAATCACGGAAAATATCAAATTTTTTTTTCCGGCGTTTCGCGTCATATTAGTTCTTTTAAGTGCTTTTTACTCAAAAAAGCGCCTGAAATTGATACCTTTTTGCATTTTTCATGTTAAAAGTGATTTAGTGCTGTCAAAACGGACTAAAAAGGCTTTAAAAATACGACATTTCCATAAAAAACGTTTCATAAGCTACTTTGACCATTTTGATCGTTAAAATAGCAAAAAAATCGTGAACGTTAAATTTACTGTTTTGGATTTTTTTTTGAGATTTTACCCCCTGCCGACTCTGACCTTGCGCACCTATGCCCCCTCGGAATTCCCATGTGTGGTAAAAAACCAGCAAATAGAGCCGATGACGCGTTGTATATTCTATGTGAATTATTCAATGAACTATGCATGGCGGAGAAAGAATTAAAATCGCAGATTGCTCAGTATATTATATATTTTTAGAAAATAATAGAGCACGAGTTTAACTCACTGATAAACTCGGATATGATATCTGCAAGAATAATTAAAACGTACAAGTTCAACCGCGAATTTCAGCAGGGCTATTCGGAAATTTTTTGCGGGGCTGACGTTCAATTTTTGGTCAAAAATATAAAAAGAAGTAAAATGTAAAAAGTAAGGATAAAAAATATAAAATAAAAATGTAAAAGTAAAAAAATATTTAAATGTGATAAAAAACATTCGAAAATAGCTTAAAAGCACAGATTTTTGCCCAAAAATCGATTATGAATCACAAACATACACGCACATAGGGAGGATCCAAAGGTTGAGTGCTATCGAACAATTTGTGTCAAAAATAGAATTATTTACAAACAGTTTTGACGTAAAAATGGCCCAGTACCTAATTTACGGTTGTAAACAATCCTGGATTTTACCCCTCACTGACCACAAAATCTCGATTTTACCCCTCCCTGTCCAACCTGACCTTGTGCATCTATGGCGATTCGCGCCGGGTTACCTTTTTACTATCTCATTTCTTGATTAAGAAGCCCAGATTTGACTTGGAAATAGGGAATATGTCAAAAATTTTCGGCGCTTTGCGCCCATTTATTATTTTCTACTTGCAAAACCGTAAAATTAAATGCAAAGACAAGAATTTCGAAATGTTTCGGAAACTTGATATTAAAAAATTACTCATACAGATAGGCTAAAGGATAGATTTTTGATTTAAAATCGAGCGGGAGATTTTTAAATTTTTTCAAAAATGTTGTTTTCCACCATGGCATAGATCTCGTCGAGAAAGGCGCAAAAATTCCATTATTTTGGCGTATCTCCTAATGGTTCTCTAGATATAGGACTTCAAAAATTTCGGCCCCCCCGAATCAAAATCATTGTTGCGCCCTGTATATATTTCTCGTTAAATGGATCATACATGTAACGGGGGAGGGTTGGAGGTATTCCCACCATACATGCACAGAATGGGAATTGCGGTGGGGGGGGGCGAAATTATGAAGTGCCTTCTTCGGGTCCGAAAATGGTAGGTACGCACGTTAAAGAACATCGGTTTTCAGCATTTATGACGATGCTCCATCTTTCTATAGCATAAAAAACAAAAAAAAATTTCGAAAAAAATCAAAAAAGTCGTAACAAATTGAACAAAACATAGTCAAAACATGAGTATAAGGGCGCGAAGCGCCAAAAATTTCGCACTTTTGAGCTAATAGCAAAAAACGCTTAAAAAAGCATATTTTCTGAAAATTCTTAGAAAATTTGTGGGAACTCTCAAAAAAGTCGCCAGTTATGGGGGAAAGGTGAAAAATTTTTTCTGCGGTGAGGGTGAAAGCCACCTCCTCTAATCCCCCAATTTTATGATTTTATGTACATACGTCCCCCACCCTAAACTGGACGTCCCACATGCCGCCCACGGTCATAAAATTTTCGATCCCTTTCCCTTCGATTTTTGGCGACAACTTGTTCTGGCTATTTTAAGATATTTTTTATATTTTTGGCCAGAAATCGGGTAGTTTTTTACCCCCCCCCCGCCTCCCCGTTGAAATGGCCGGCCTGGGACCATCCGTCCATACTTTCGAGCCTTCATGTGTATAAGTCTAAGGTCACGTACTGTCGAATAATCGTGCTCCTGAGGGATATATTTTAGGGCAGTTTTTGATACATTTGTTTGTAGTGAATAAAAATCTTAATTAGTATTTCTATTTTCTACTTTTATCTTTTAAAAATTTTTCTAGCGTTTTTATTAGAGAACGCAGTTATTCTTCTGTTCCATTTTTTTCAGGAAAAATGTCCCTTGTTTGCATGCCAATTTGCCCCATGTAAGTTCATTAATCTATTTTCGTTATTTACATTATTCGTTTATTTGTTTTATTTTAATTATTTTCGTGTATTTATTTGTTTGTAATTCTGAATAAGCAATAGTAAAAGGAGATTAAAAAACCTAATAAAAATTCTGGGAAAAGAAAAAATTGGTTCGACAGGCAGTAGACTGAAATACAATCAATATTTAACAAAATAATGAAAACGAATAAAATACGTAAAAGTGTAACTACGATACATAACCACATATAATGATTATTGTTATTTTTATTATTATTACTATTTATTATTATTCAATTGATTATTGCCACTAGATTTTAAATTTCCTCTACATTAACTCGACAGTCTTGTATTGTAAAGTTCTTTTGTTATATGTATTTTCCGGAACAAAGATGTCATCATAATTTGTGATATGTACACAGATTAACTTTCTTAGATTTTTATTACTCCGAAAAATATAGTTTAAAGTGGAACTTGAATTTTTAGAAAAATTTTTATGTACATATATGTAGGTACCTATTTTTATAGATCAGTTCATTTTAGTTTTGCTGCAAAAATATTTGATCATTCTTTGTCTATTTAGTTAGGCACATATCTTAATAACTTCTGACAGTTTGTCTTTAATAATTACAAACATCAAAATTTTTGAAAAATTATATAAATAAGCTAGATTTTAAAATCGGAAAAAAATGAATAAAAGTTAAAATTTTTCTAATTATTCAGAATTTATTAATGTAGTACGTGCGAAAATGTTAATTTTTTAATATTAATTATTCCACCTTGTTTTACGCGTTTAGCTGTCAGCCACGATTATATATTAAGTACGTGTGATGAGCTTGGCTTCGTTGGATTTTACGATACGAGGCGATTGGAAAGCAGTCCAAATTTCATTCTAAGAAGTATGCACACAGTGCTTAGTATACTGTACATCATAGGTTCGCAAGGTTAAACTTTCAGGGGGTTGAAAACCGAAAATTTCTAGATAGCTATGTGCTTCGTAAAAACGGCTCTACAGGCACGTAGCTTGCCGTCCTATTTTGTGGAGGAACCAACACCAATTTATGGGGGGACTAAGCTCCAAAAAGCCAAAAATCGCACAAAATAACGTTTAAAAAGTCATATTTGTCCAATTTTTCTGAATTTTTTGGGGTCCGATCCGAGCTCCTCATTCCCCCTAGAGATACATACGTGCCTGCGGCTCTATAGTCCTTTTGGGGTCAGAAAATTAGCTATATATCCTTTTCGGTCTCAGAAAACTAGCTATATAGCGTTTTTGGATTCACAAACAGCTGTATAGACTTCTTGTGACTAAAAATAGCTATTAATCAATTTTTGGAGTCGGAAAAATAGCTATATATCCTTTTTGAAACTCAGAAACGACAACTATATAGCATTTCTGAGCTCAAAAAAGACTATATAGCTAATTTTCTAAGCCCAAAAAAGGCTAGACAGAAATGGTTTTCCGGCCAAAATCGCTGTTTAGCTATCAGTTTTTTAAGAGCTCAGGAGGGCGTAATACCCCCTCACCCCCATGCTCATGTATGCTGTACATATAAAAATGAGAAATGATTATTATTTGCTGAGCTACGATTCTTAGTGATTATAATGTAAACTTAGTAAATATGTAAATTTCATTAGGAGACTCGGCCTCCGTACTTTCAACAGGAATGCAAAGTGTTTTCATAATTTTGATTCTCCTTTAAGTGTTTAATATGGGGTCTACGACGTTTTGGTGCCAGCGACTTATAAATTATTCTAATTAAATCAGTTTTGAAGCAATTCTAGAATAAATTATATATTTAGGAAGTAGGTTCTACAAGCTACAAAATAGCATATTGTTCTTTTCATTTGTGTACGACTGAAAAACTGTAGAAAATCCAGTGTATTTTTAGATGCATTTAATTATCTCACTAAATTCACAGAGATATTCTAAAAGTTATTTATACCATCAAGTAGAGAATTGAATGGGCTTTCAGCATCTGTAATTATACTCTAATCATAAATGAAATGTTAATAATAAATAATATCATAAAGAGTGTGGCGCCAAAACTTCCCATTCCGTTTAATATGTTACTGTACTTACTGCACATTTAGAGTATTGTATGTATATTTGATTGATTTTAATATTGTACGTCAGGCACGGTCTTTTGCAGGCACGTAGCTCTGGGGGGAATGGGGGTCCGGACCACACCTGGGCAATGCCCCATATTTTCCCATTACCAGGACGGGCCGAACCAAAAGTTGGACGGGGCAAAGGAGTAACTTGGACGGGGCTATGTTTTGTACCGGGAGAAAATTTTTGGAGATAATTAAAGCAAATGCTAGATACAGTATATCATGATCAGTTTGCAAAACATGCACAGGAACCATCTCATTACACAGTTCGACACCTTTTTCATGGATGGACCCACCTTTTTTAAGTGACTGATTCACTGATTAAGCTGAACGACCCACCTTTTTCAGGCACGGACGGACCCACCTTTTTTCAGGGACAGACCCACCTTTTTCTGGGTCTGGGGACCCACCCACCCTTTTAGCTGGAAGTTGGACGGGGCGAACCGTCAGCCATTACCCAGGTATGGTCCGAACCCTCCCCCAAATTCAGAAAAGTCGGAAAATAGGACTTTTTAAACGTTATTTCGTGCTATTTTTGGCCTTTTGGGCTTAGTCCCCCAAAAATTGGTATTGGTCCCACAAAAAGAGGACGGCCAGCTACGTGCCTGGTCTTTTGTTACCGATCGAATGCTTATTCTATTTAGCCGGTCTTGATCCTGTGTCACGCTACTTTGTTCGTGTGTAATAAAGTCGGATGAAATCGGCTTTAATCGTACATTAGGCTTGCCATGCCACCATTCATGATTTGGGGGAGGGGGATTTTACACCCCACTAGAAAACTTTTCAAATAAACAGAAAATTTTTTATCCTCCCCTAGAATATGGCGATTCTTCGTAAGTTCCCAAAAATTTCCTAAAAATTTGTAGAAAAGATGCTTTTTAAGCATTTTTAGCCATCTATTTGCTGAAAAATGCCAAAATTTTCTGCGCTTCGCGCCATTATTCTCATGTTTTCACCATATTTTGTCCAAGTTGTCCCGACTTTCTTGATTTTATTCGAAATTTTCTTATATTTTTATTCTCTAGGAAGCTAATGAAAAACGATGCGTTTGACGCGTACTTACAATTTTTCGACCCAAGAAGGCACTTTATAATTCCCCCTAACCCCCAGAATTTCATGCTGTGCATGTATGCATGCCACCGCTTACATACCTACAGCATGCAATAGGAAAACTGAGTTAGCATAAATAATTGAAGATTAAATTTTTTAAATTTATATCCGTAGATTAATGGAATAAATGCCTTTTTTGCTTTTCGTATTTCGAGGATATTGGTAAATTATGTGACCTACTACGTTTCAGTTGTAAGACAAGAAGCTTAGCCGAAAACATCAAAAAAGTAATGATCAGTCTTAATTCACGGCAATGGCGGATCTAGGACTTCCATAATGGGTAGTAGGGGGGCTCTAACCCAAAATTTCCTAAAACAGTCAAAAGTAGGTCCAAAAATTTGCTCTTCACTTGTAAAATAGCCTTTTATGGCGTCTTACGTTGCCTGCTTTTATTTAATAACACTTTTGACTCAACATTTTCTCGAAAATTTTTCTGAAATATTCGACAATTTTGTGCTAAAAAATTGTTAGATTTTTCTGATATTAGCGTAAAACACAAGAAAATTTCAGAAATTTAGGCCAAGAGTCGTTCAAAAGCTTGATTTACTGTCCGATTTGCTGCATTTGTAGCATTTGACGCGGACCGTTCAAAATTTCAAGAAGTTATGCCTGAAATTATAATAAAACTATGTTTGATCTGCGCTTGAAATTGTTTTAAAATTAGTTCATTAGTAAAAAATGGCTTCTAGGTGGCTAAAGAGGTAAATAAATGTCATTAATATGTATAATCCAGCAGTGGCGGTTCCAGGATTTTCCTAAGGGGAGTACCTTAAGGGGGGGGCGGAACCCTGACTGGGGCGGAAAAATTAGCCGTTTTCATCCAAAAATGGCTAAAAAATCCTTAATTTTGCGCACTATTTTGGGGCCGCCCTTCTGCCCCTTCAATCTACCCCTGATTCAAGGATAGAACAGCGAGAAAATCCTTAAAACTGGTTAGGAACAGCTTTTTCTCTTCAAATCGGTTGAGCTGCAAAAAAATCAATTTTTGGCGAAGAAAGGACGAGGTTGACCTACATGGTTTTCAGAATAATCTCATTTTGCATGTATACATTAAATTATTTTGTGTCACTTTTAAACGAGTTTACCGTAAAATATTGACTGTAGTAGGTGGGGTAAATGATGGACCTATTTCGTTTGTAGCAGACTCGTCTAAATCATCGAGAATTCCGCTTTCGATTTTTGGCTCAAAATTGTATTTTTAGGCCATTTTTAGGTGATTTCTTTAACCATATTTGACTTAAAAAATGAAGGTCATTCGCACCACTCAAAATTTTGAACTGCTATATGTTCGGCTATGTGCTCACATGGTATGAGGGCATAGGTGGGAAATGTACTGATGACCAGGGAGGGGTGAAATTGACAAATGTTACATAGTAAATATGTGCAGGTCATAACATGCGGTTTTACCACGTAATATATTGATATTGTCATCCACTTACGCATATTAAAATGTCATTCTTGAGGTCAGATTGTAGATGAATTCAACTTTAAAATGTAATTTTCAAAAAAATGTTAATTAATGTATGTATTTAGTGGGTATTTGACTTTTAGTTAGGTATCTGATAAAAAACATGCAAAAGTGCAAGACTGTTGAAAAAATAATACTTTTGTGGTACATTGACCAGGCTGACTGACATATTGGTCAACTGAACTGTCTCTTTCCCAACCTATGTATCACCAAAAGCGCCTGACAATACCCAGTTTTTCAAGATTCTGAGGGTGGGGGTAATACCCACACCTGGGTGTGGGGGTGTTTGGGGGTACACACCCCCAGAAATCAAAATACTCCCCCAGAATTCAATTTTTGAAATTTTTTTTCGTTTTTTTCGCAATTTTTGATGCCAATGGATAGTGCTTTATGAGAAACGTCGAAAAATAGTGTTTTTATCGCCATACTACCATTTTTAAGGCCATTTTTTGACCTTCAAAACATCTCGCACCCCCCAGAATGTTCTTGCTGCAAACGTATTGTAATACCCCCTCTCATCCCTCCCTATGCCCTTGCGTGTATGAGGGGTTTAGTGTTTTCAACTTCTATCTCTACAGAAAGTTTTTCACCCCTGCCCTCTGTTTTTTCTACGCATGTAATTCACGAATTGCGTATGATTTCTGGAGCATCGCGCTGCTATAGCCGGTTTTGAATATATTTTAGTCGATTTCGTTGAATTCTTTCTATTTATGAATTTTTTATCGTCGAAAAAGAAAAAATTTTAAAATTTTGGACGAAATTTTCGAGGCACAATATCGTTTTTGAGGCGCGAAGGCGCTCGAAATATTTGATTTAAGCCCACCGCCTAAAATTCGATGCAGTGCATGTATATACGGCTAATGTGTCGCGTATAGAATAGAGTGTAAACTCGTGCGTGGTAGTCGTTTACACTACCCCTCGTTCGTATTTTCGCCTTTTCAATGAGATTTTATACGGGCAGAAATCGCGGCTCATAAAACTGCCATATTCGATTTAACGTGGATAGACGAAGGTGGTTCTTCGTCCAAGCTAGTTACAGTATCCGGTGACCGTATGGCTGCCCTTTGGGACGCCGAAACTGGCGTCCGATTGGCCACCTTTGCGGGCCATAGGGCCAGCATAAAGGCCGTATCTTCATGCCCTGATGACCCGAGTATGTTGCTCAGATATAACAACCTTAAGAGATTATCGAATAAGTTTTTCCCCCAAACGTCCGATTTAATGGGGTATAAAAACCCCCTATACCCAAATTAGACCATTCACTGCTTACCTGGGCAATGCCCCATATCAGCCCATCTCCAGAACGGGCCGAACCAAAAGTTGGACGGGGCGACCCACCTTTTCAGGCACGGACCAGACCCACCTTTTTTCAGGGACAGACCCACCTATTTCAGGGTCTAGGGTCCCACCCATGCTTCTGGCTGGAAGTTGGACGGGGCGAACCGTCAGCCATTGCCCAGGTATGATCCACTGTCTCATCTCTTTCGGTGAGGTTTTTGAACCCTTCCGGCTTTTAGGCCAAAACGTAGTCTGCTTTTGGGGGCCACTTTTAGGTATTCTTACGATTTTTTAACAGAAGTAAGTCAGTGGCCTCTGACCCCCCCACCTCTGTCGCAATCTCGCTGGAAGAATAACTGGCTACCCACCACACATGCACGGCGTTGAAATTCTGAGGGGTGGGTGAACCCACAATTTTTCTTAAGTTCTAGGCTCGATAACGGTAGTCACGCTTGATACGCATCATTTTTTCGCCTTTCTGACTATGCTCCCTTTTCCTATACCATACATGTAGAGGGGAGATGTTGGGTATCCCCCATTCAAAGTCGGTCGTCCCCCATCCCCCAATGCTAGAAAAGTTTTGAACTCCACCCTGATTTTTCTGTGGGAAAAATTGAATTTTCTGGCTTTTTTTGGCCAAAAATTGGATATCTTTACCCCCTCCTTCGCTCGAAAATGGCCGGGAACTCCCCCCACATTTCGAGCCTTTACATGTATGGTTAAATTAAACAAAATATTGCCCAAAACGGCGGCGTGTCAAGCCTGGCGTAGAGCACGGCGGATCAGGCTAATCTGGATTAGAGCTTGATTAAATCTAAAATAAAGTTATTCTAAGGGGAAAATATAAGTGTAATATAAGCAGTATAAATAAAATTATGCGAATAACGTATATACATATTTAAACGTTTTTTAAATATCTGACCGATCGAGATCTAGAGGCAAGTGATATAACCTAATTTTCCGTAACAGTATATAAAACGTTTCAGTTGTATAAAAGATACGGATATTTAATCAGGTTTCTTATACATTTAAAAAATTAATGTATTCTAACTTACGTAAAAATTAGAACGTGATGTATATTTTCTGCACAAATCGCGTTATACTGACCGTTAGCTTTATGTTTTATTGATTTTTCGGACTTAAATCGCCAGGCGATTGCATACGCGCGTTAAATTCTTATTATTGATTGATGGTTTTTGTGCAGATGGGTCGGAAAGAGCTGTACGCCATGTTTTTCGTTATACTTGACCATACATGTAACCGGGGGATAGGGGGATCTACTACCCGAAGTTGACCGTCCCCCATCCCCCCAAAGCCAGAAAATTTTTGACCCCCTTTCTCCTGATTTTAGGAAAAATCTAATTTTTTCTGCCGTTTTACGCGTTTTTTGGCCGTTTATGGCCAAAACTTGAAGGTCGTTTACACTCGCCCCCTAGAAATGGCTGGGGACCCCCACCCGAAATTTCGAGCCGTTGCATGTATGACCTTTGGCTAATATGGACATAAATATATGTACGTGCGGTATACAATTTAGAGACTTGTTGCTATAAATAAAATTAAAACTTTATATGTTAGTTTAAAATGCGTGAAACATTTTGACCACCTGCTGGTTTTCTTGTGTTTTTATGGTTTCTTTACACTCTGTTTTAATATTGTTTAAACCTCCGAGTTTTTGCATTGTATCATTCTACCAAATTTGAGGTAAGTAATGTAGTACGCAAGCAGCCCCTTTTTTGACAATATCCTCAGCCTTAAATAATTTAGCTTAAACCCCATAGTAGTCGTTTTTTTCTATTAATAGCCGCAAATCGCGATATATAGTCAAAAAGATGAGAAAATCGGTTAGTTACTGAAGCGAACATGTTTCCGGCTTTATGGGGATTAGGATAGCCTAAAGAAACCGTTGTTTCTAGTGCATGAGCTGTTTGCAGCTGGCCAAACTTTTTAACATAATTTAAACAAACGAATATTTACCTATCTATGCAACAGGCCTCAAAATTCTTTGTTTATACTAATCGAAGTTATGACGTGCCTAATCAGTTCCAGCTTATTTGGGCCACCCTATATTTGTCTGACGTGAACTGATCACTTCGAATACTTTACCTTTTCTATTTGCACTTTTTATTTTTTTAGTACACTGTTTTTATTTTTTGAAGCCTCTTTGGTTTCCGGTTTTTGTGGGCAATTCTTCTATTCTATCTGTTTTGCAGTATTTCGGAGCTTATTCCTGATAGAGACGCTTCTTTTTGTGCTTCATTTACATACTTGCTTGATGATTCTCTTTTTCGATTTCTGCGATTTTTTTGTCTTCTAAAACGAATTTTTAGCTTTACATTTTTCTAGAATTTTATCATTTTTTCGAATTTTGTAAAATTTTAGAATTTTTCACATTTTTTAGAATTTTTTGAATTGGAAAAAAATGTTTTCAGTTTTTTATTATTTGTCTGATACTTGAGTCATAAAATTTCATTTATTCATATCACTGTTCTTTTTGTACGAGCCTCTTTGTATATACATGTACAAAGATCTCCGGAAAAGTCTTTGTACGAGCGAAAATTTTTTGTACATATACCGTATAGATATGCAATATAATGTACACATTTTTACATACTACTAGATTGTTATCCGTGACCCTCACGCTTCGCAGAAGGTGTAACTTTGTCCTAAATTCAGCCGGTTATATTAGTTCGACCCGAAACGCCAAAATTTTCATGAGTCTTAGGTTCAAATTACACATAAAATTCGACTCAGCTAGTTAAAATGACTTGTGTTACACAATAATAAATAATAAGCGGTTGCAATGTGCTGACTGAATCTCATAATAGACACCAGTTTGCTTATGAATTTAATGCAACGCAAAGATAAAAGAGTCAATTTTATCTTCAAACGGTAGAAAACAGTGCAAAGTTGTTTAATAGTTCTTTTTTCTGCATAAAATCTTTATAAAACAGTGGAAATAGATGTAAAAGATGCTTCAATCGGTACAAAGATGCTTACAGATAGATTTTAGAGTGTTAAATGCCCGCGCTTGGAGCTAAATAGAATGTAATTATGATACTCGGCGCGAAGCGCCGAAAATTTTCAGAAGTTTTGCTAAAAAATACTCAAAAAAAACGTTAAAATTACTATTACTTTGCCCCAAAAAGTCTTTGTACATTGTACAAAGATGGCTCCGAAAAATCTTTCTACGAGCCTCAAAATCTTTGTCTCGTACAAAAAAAAAACAGTGATTCATACAAATTATTCAGGCAAAGCGGTGAGTATCTAAATTTTGTGTTACCACTCAAACTTTTAGCGGGTGTAATCGCGGTTGGCCATTATGAAGCGCTAAATGACTTATTTTTATCGAAGATGACGAGAGGGAAATATTTTATATAAAAAAATGAAATTAGACAAAACCTTTCTCTTTATAGTCATAATATAAACATTATGTTGATTTCGTTTAATATTTCAAATGTTTAAAATTTTCATACAATTCCATAAAATTAAATTTAAAAAAAAATTGATTTTTTTGACTTTTTGATTTTTTTCAAATTTAATTTAATTTTTTGTATAGGAGAATATATCACTGAATATTTTAAGAGGCAAAATTGTCGGATGTTTTTGAGAGGGAAGGAAAGATTTGAATCATAATCTTCTTCCGATCAGAGTAAAAGCTGCATCTTTTTGAGCGTTTTTAGCAATTTTCTCGATAGATGAAAAATATATTTCGGTTCTAATGAGAAATGAGCTTATTTTTGAGTAATTAAGCGGAAAGTCCACATTTTGGTTGCTTTTCAGGTACTCATACGAGTGAATCCATCCAAAAATGACTTTAATGTTTGAAATTTTAATTTACGTAATCCATGCTTTTAATGACTGAGAATTTCAAAATTTTTGAGGGACCATAAAAATTCAAATTTCGTAATTTTTCCCAGTTTTGTGCAAATTTTTTTCGTTTTAATCCATTTTTGGCGTTTTTTAACTTATTTGGTCAGAAATAGAGATCAGTTATAATCTCATTTCGGTCTCACTTTCATTTCCAAATATGCAAGTTTCATAGATACATTCGTCACCAGTGGTCGGGATGGCGACGTAATGATTTGGGACGTCAGGAACAAGGCGCGAACTACTGGTATACCGTAATCATATATACGTATGCATTGTATTGTATTCGTAGACGAGATCGATTTGAGCGACACTCTATAGTCACGCATTTTCTATATACGTATTTGTTGATTATTGGATTAATATTTCCTTATTATTTATTATTTACTTTACACTTGATTTGATTTTCGTTCACTTTACACCACACGCGTAACCGCTCGAAATTTGTTTTGGGTCTGCGACCATTTTTTGGGCGGGGTGGGGGTGGTGTTTCATTTTTTTTGCACATTGCGGACTTTTTGGCTTCGCGCAAAGGAAAATTTAGGCAATTTTCGCACGGTGCAAAAAATAGTCTGAGAATATGTCGGGTAAAAGATTTTGATTTTCGAACGACCAGGTGACTTTCAATGATCCAATATCCAAGAATATTGGCGCTTCGCGCCCGTAATGTTCGAGAGATATAATTTTCTCCCCAATGGCGACTATATATACCATAATTAATTTTCCGTGTCGTCCATTTATCACATTTTTTATGGACATGCTTATTCTACATTACATATTCTATTACTGAATTGATTCTTTATTCGCTTCGACAAAATCATATGTACATATCATAGGTGTGCAAGGTCAAACTTTCAGGGATTGTAGAACTAAAAATTGCTAGGTAGTACTGTGCTTCGTAAAAACGGCTCTTTAGTCCTACTGGGGTCAGAAAAATAGCTATATAGCCTTTTTGGTCTCGGAAAACTAGCTGTATAGCCTTTTTGGATTCACAAACGCAGCCATGTAGCTTTTTTGGACTAAAAATAGCTATTAATCCCTTTTGGAGTCTTGAAAACAGCTATTTATCCTTTTGAAACTTCAGAGAAGACAGCTAAATAGCATTTCTGAGATCAAAAATGACTATATAGCTGATTTTTTGAGCCCAAAAAAGGCTATAGAGCTATGGATTTTGGACCAGATTCGCCGTATGGCTATCACTTTTTTAAAGCTCAGGGGTTATTACGCCCCCTTCCTCACCCCCATGCTCATGTATGATCCATATGGTGAAAAAGCATAAATATGTCAAAAATAAGAAAGGCATAACATGGGTTTAATTCGGTTTTTTACTTTTTATGAGATAATTCACTAAATTTTGAATGTTCTATTCCACAAATTTATTTCTTGCGGAAGGATAAACAACTTTTGAAGACTCAGTAGTAGAATTGCGTTTTTTTCAACTAAAATTGGCGAATGCCGACTGAATCGTTTATAAATGCATTAAAACAATCATTTTTATGCATGAAGTGCTGAAAATTTTCGGCGCTTTATTGCACGCGTCGTTTTCGAATGATTTTTCCGGTCTTTATGCAGTAAATAAACGAGTAAGATGCTCAACAATTATTACCGAGATTTTTATATCATAGCCAGCAGCAGCATACCTGGGAGAGTGGGGTTTGGGATATACCCCCAGAAACCAAAATACCACCCCTTTCCCCCAAAAACCCAAAATACCCCCTAGAATTCAATTTTTGAAAATTTTTCGTTTTTTTAGCAATTTCTTGATACCAATGGATAGTGCTCGATGAGAAACGTTGAAATATGGTGTTTTTTGCGCCATACCACTATTTTTCAGGCCATTTTTTGACCTTTGAAAAATCTTGCAGCCCCCTACCCCAGAATTCTGGTACCGTAGCATAGCGTAGCGCGATTGTTCGAAATCGCGCTATGTATTTACATGTTTAATACTTAATCGGGTGTTTTGGTCAAATTAAGAAGATCAAAACTGATGTATTTTTCAATGCTAGAATCGTTTTTCAAAATCACAAACTGTTTCTTTGAAACTTTAAAACTTGCAATAGAACACAGTCGAGCGCTATGCATTTCAATGGAAACAAACGACTGACGAACCAGCGTTCTTATAATTTTGGCAAATTGAAATAGTCAAAAATGCAATAGATCAGCGGCGGCGGTTAGTAAATGGCGATTTTCTAAATTTTCTAATTTTCTGAAATTTTCTAAATTTTCCAAAATTTCTAAAATTTTCTTGAAATTTTCTAAATTTATCCTGCCGCGGGAAAAAGTTTGCATAGGTGTGCGTAGTACGAAAAACTCGTTGGGTCGTGCTAAATGATTTTGAGTTATTTTTTGCGCGGTGCAAAGGAGCTCGTGCAAAAAAACACTGCGGGGCTGGGTAAATATGTATATTCAACCAATTTTTGGCCAAAAAAACACCAAAAAACAATCAAAAAGTTCGATTTTTTCAAAAAACACAAAAAAACAATTAAAAAGTTCGATTTTTTCCAAAAATTTAGTAGGGGGTCAATAATTTTCTGGCTCTGGGGGCTGGGGGCGACCGACTTAGGGTGGGAGATCCCCATCCCCCTCTTACGCGTATTTTTTACACTCTTATAACGTATATTATTCAGATGTCCTTCGTAATGTAAAATACATGCACTTGAGTCGTAAATAATTTATTTTTCGAATGGTTTACTGTATAATATAATTAATTATATATTTCATTTCTGATAAAGGCGAAAAAGAATGGTATGCTGTAATTTTGTAAACAAAAGTGCATTAAATATTTTACTGTTGTTAAGCGTTTAGTTTCCAAACCAGACGAGAAAGAACATCATACTGTTCAGTGGCGGATCTAGGATTTTTCTAAGGGGGGGTGGTACTCCTAAGGGGGGTGCGGAACCCTGACTTGGGCGGAAAAATTTGCCATTTTAATTCGAAAATCACTAAAAATCGCTCAAAAATGTTTAATTTTGCGCACTATTTTGGGCCAATGGGGGGGGGCGGCCACACCCCCCGCCCCCCCCTTAATCCGCCCCTGATACTATTTTAATTTATTCTTTTTCACGGCTATAAGAACGAATTAGACAATTAAATTAATTAATTAGATGAGCTAATTTCTATATTTTTTAAATTTAATCATTTTAATTCGGTAAGTCTTGGTCTGATGAATTAATCTGAAAGCAGGCATTCAGCTTATATAGTTACTTACTTAATAAAACTGAAAAAAGAACAAAACAGCAAGCTTTTAGAGTTTTAAACTATTTTACACAATTTATCTTACAAATTCGAATACATTTTATGAATTTTTTATCATAAAAATATTCAAATCTAAATTTAATTTGGTAAATAGATATTGGTAAATTTTATACTTTTAAAATGATGTTAGGCGTTTGACAAAATTTGAAAATTAAAAAAAAGCTAAATGCATAAAAGTCATTCATTGAAATTTTATTTTTTATAATTCATTTTGTTTAAGGTTAAACGCATCTCATAACTTGCCGTATTCGCAGTATCAGTCATACATTCCCATAGGGGGGTGAGGGGGGTATTGCCCCCACCTCAGGGTCCGAGACTTGAATCACTGTCGGACGATTTTGACCTATCAAACGTTTTCTGCATGACTTTTGGGTATAAAAGCAGCGAAGATACTAAAATTTTTTGCGCTTCGCGCCGACCAATACATTTCTGTTTTGCTTACCCATAACATACCTAGAATGAACTTAATCATCTGAAAAGTCTAAATTTTTGATGAATTCGTATATTTTTTACTTACAAAAGCAACGAAACTAGTCAGAATGGTACAAAAAGTGGTTAAAAATGCAGTTTTTTTTACATTAAAACATGCTATATAGGACGTTTTAGCCATTTTTCATATTTGACCTGCAAAAAAGGCTAGACTCTTAATTTAGTGGCCCTAAATTTTGGGATTTCACCCCCCCCCCCTGGACTTTCGACCATGGGAAAGTATGGTATCAGTGTATGTCATACGTGTAACGGCTCGAAATGTTGGAAGGGGCGGGGTAAATGACCCCAAATTTTTGGCAAAAAATTGCCTAAACACTAAAAAAACAGCCAAAAAACTAAAAAAACAGCCAAAAATTGCAAGTTTTTAAAAAAAAATCGGTGGGGGAGGGTCAAAAATTTTCTGAATTTTGGGGAAGGGGATGACCAAGTTTTAGTGAGGGGATCTTTATACCCCCTGTCACATGTTTGGTGTAAGGAGGCTAATTTAGTGAATTGTCCTAATCGATTGTATCAAACGTACCTTAATCTTAGCATGCCGTATAACAGTGGCTTAATAAGCTTACATTTAACGGCTCGAAATTTTGGGTCGGAGTCTCTGGCCATCCGAGGGGGGGTAGGTTGGATGGGGGAGTTAATGATCCGCAATTTTTGGCCAAGACGACCAAAAAACACCTGAAATGCTGAAAAATGCAGGGTTTTTCCGAATATAGGACGGGTTATTTAAAATTTTATGGTTTTGAGGAAATGGACGAAGACCAACTTTGGATGGGAGTTCCCCTCCCCTGATTCCTCTGTTACATATTTGATCCCGAGCATTGATGTACAGCATGGACGGTATGGGGGATCCAGAATTCAACATTTTTAAACTTTTTGGGCCAAAATGACTATTTCTGAAGTAGCGATAAGACTACATTATTGTTCAGTTCTTGGTCAGTTTTGAGCACGTTTGAAAAAAATTTGCAATTTTCGTCCGCTTTTTCCCTTCATTTTCCTCATTTTCCCCAAGAAATTTTCCATTCGTTATTCTGTGGTAGTGTGTATCCACAACATGAGAGTTCTGGGGGATTTTCAAGTGTTTTTAGACCCAAAAATGGTAGGTACGCGTCGAAAAACATGCTTTTCCGGCGTTTCCAACGATGCTCTATCTTTCTAGAGCATAAAAACAAAAGTTCAAAAAATCAAAAAGTCGAACAAATTGAACAATATGAAGTCAAAACATGAGTCTACGGTGCAAAGCGACAAAAATTTGACACTTTTGAGCAAATAGATAGCTAAAAATGCTTTGAAAGGCACGTTTTTACGAATTTTTCGGAATTTTCGGGACTTTCGGAAAATCCCGAATTCTTGTAGGGGTTAAAATTCTTCTGAGGGGGGGTGAAATACCCTCCAAATCTCCTCTAAGATCATATATGATCTAAGCGATTCAAACTCCCATGTGCATATATGATCGTGAGTGCAGTATATACATAGCCGAAATTCACGTTGGATTGACCTGCTTTTATTTGAAAAAGCAAAAAGATTCGAAAATTGTTTTAAAAAACTAGGTTGTACGCGAAATTTGATGGATTGATGAAAAACTGACTTCCGGGAATGATTAGTGCTGATTACCATATAAACCAGTGTGTAACATGAAAATTTGCAGCTTAGCTACCAGTGACGGATCAAGGATTTTCCTAAGGAAATGGGGTGGAACCCAGATTTTCTACACTAACATTTTAAAGAAAACACAATATTGAAAATTATGTAAAAATAAAATAATAAATTAAGAAATTGAGAAAATAAAACATAAAATTTCTTCTTCAGGCGGCATACGAGCCGTCAATGCCATACACGACGCTCATTCGTCACACGGTGCTTCTAATAATAGCCATTCTTCATCGAAACCCCAAGGCAAGCCACGTTCAATGGCTCGAATGTCAACCGGTGGCGCTACTTATAATGTAAACTGTATTTAAATATACATAATTTGGTTTACAATTTCCGTTTCGATTTTTCCACTTTACACTCATTAGTGGAACAGTTTAAAATGTAATGTCGCTCTCGTTAGTCTGAATTGCAGTTGCTTAACATATACATATAAGCCAAAATTGTTCACTTTACACATTGATTTAATTTTTTACTTTACACTCATTTAGATCATAATGTTCAGTTGCCCGTCTTAACGTGAAGTAGATGTGTTCCAATGCAAATAATTTATCTTATATTTCAATTTTAGTGGGCTTTTTCAATTTACATTCCAAAAAACGGCTCAAAACACTAGATTTTGCCTGAAAATTTCGGGAAAGACATAAACAATTTTAATTTGTTTAGACGGAATTAAATAAAACTGAAAAAAACGTTGTCAAAATTGTGACAAGTGTTCGAATAATCTGCCCGTTTTAAGGGCTGTAAGACCTTGCTCCTAATTAATCATTAAAATTAAAAAGTTAGTTAAAAATCTTTCCTGTTAAAAAAGGCAAGAAAAAACAATCCAGATAGGCAGTGGCGGATCCAGGATTTTCCTAAGGGGGGGGCGGTACCCCTATGGGGGCGGAACCCTGACTTGGGCGGAATAATTAGCCGTTTTAATCCAAAAATCGCTAAAAATCGCTCAAAAATCCTTAATTTTGCGCACCATTTTGGGCCAATAAGGGCGGGGGGCGGCCGCCCTCCCCCCTAAATCCGCCCCTGCAGATAGGCCTAAATACGCATGTTTTATCCTAAACACGGGGTTCTGACCAGACATCACGGGCATATCGTGTAGGATTGATGGGATTAAGACCCAGCAGAATTCGAAAGTCCCTAATCCCGGTCGACTCTCAAAAAATTTAAGTTTTTGGCATTTGTGCCGCGATTTCGCCGTATAAAATCTTTTGAAATCTTATTGGTGCCCAATGGGGAGGGTTTTATACCTTTCTGATTGGGGGATAGGTAGTCGACTAACTTCTTGTCGGGGATGCGCATCCCCTTATCACATGTATGGTATGAATGCCACCATGCATGTGCAGCGTAGGAATTTTAGGGGAAGCAAAAGCTTTTTAATAAGCCTAATATAAGAGTCATTGATAGGCAAAGTGTAGTGTCATTTCTAAAAATAGCTTTCGAACGCAAGAACGTGAAACAATGTCGGGGAAAATTTAAAATTCGAGTACATGGTACACAAAAATATTGTTTGAAATGATTGCAAGTATATCGCGCTAATTTTGAGACGTATGGGCTGAAAGTCTGCTAAAAATGCCTAAAACTGCAGTTTTTTTACGATCTGTATGAAAAATCGAAATGGCGAGGTAGTTTTTCACCCCCCCCCCATTTCGAAACTTTTGCCCGCTTCCCCCCCCCCCGCCCAGAGTTGGCGATTTTCGAAAAATTCCTTGCAATGGTGCTGCTTCGAGCGCTTCGAATTTTCCCGTTATTTTTTCTTGAAATTTTTTTTTTGTATTTATGTTCTAAAAGGATAGAGAAGCTACAGGAATATCAGAAAATTATGTTTTTGATCCACCGTTTTCGAGCCCTGCGAGTAAAAAGCGCGCTAGAAAAATGATGATTTTGGTTCCCTCCTAATGCCACCCCCCCCGGGAGTAAACCACATCCCACCATATATACGTGGGCAGCAAGAAAGTTCTGGGGGGTCAGGAAGGGTAAAATTGCCAAAAGGTTACTAAAAGTAAAATTCTGGGGATCTACAGTAATCTAGGGGTTTCAACTTCTGGGGGGTACAAACCCCCAGCCCCCACGCCGATGCGTGCTTCCCACCACAACTCCCATGATCGTGTAATATACACTTAAATAGTAGATACGGCTAAAAGAAAAAATCGTTTAAAATTAAAAGCAATTGTGGACCAATCCGTCAGTTTCGTTTGTTGACGCGGAAACAAGTAAACAGGAAAATGGCAGTAATTAATCCTTCCTGAGGGGATGATCCGGAAATATTTGATAATATAATTTAATTTGCAGCGATAACTACTTTATAAATTAGATCAGGGGCGGATTTAGGGGCGGCCGCCGCCCCCCCCCCCACATCGGCCCAAAAATTGTGCGCAAAATTAAGGATTTTTGAGCGATTTTTAGCGATTTTCGGGTTAAAACGGCTAATTTTTCCGCCCAAGTCAGGTTTCCGCCCCCCCCCCTTAGGGTACCGCCCCCGCTTAGAAAAATCCTGGATCCGCCACTGAATTAGATGGAAGTTTTATAAAACGAAAACGGAGTCGAAAATTATGAAAGTATGCAATAAAAACGCATGAAAGTCCCGAAAATGGGAAAATTGGCCAAAATTAGACGAAAAAGTGATAAAATGAAGAATCAAAACGAAAACGGAAATAAAGTTGAAAAAAGGTGGAAAATCGTATTATACAAGCTCGTTTTGGCACTCGTTGCGAGGTGAAATTCAAATTTTTTTCAACTGGACGGTATAATCTGCCGGTCGGTTTATGTGAATTATAAATTAAAATTATGACCTAGAAAATAGACGAGAATATACATGATCTTTGGGGGTTTCACCCCTCCAAAAAAATTGTCACTCTTACCCCCCCCCCGCAAAGATTTTTTACCCCCCTTCCTCCCAAGAATTACCGATTTTTGAAAAGTTTTAAAAACTTTCCTGAAAATTGTTAGAAAAGTTCCGTTTTAAATGTTTTTAGCTATTTGCTGAAAAGTGCCAAATTTTCGGCACTTCGCGCCGCGTACTCATGTTTGAACCTAAACATAGTGCAATTTATTTAAGTTTCTCGAGTTTTTCGAAATTTTTTCTATGTTTTTATGCTCTAGAAAGATAGAGCATAGTCAGAAACGCCAAAAAACGATGCTTTTGACGCGTGCCCACCATATTTGTACAGCATGGGAATTCGGGAGGGGGTAGGACCGAAAAATTTTGAATGCTATCTTTTTTGGTCTAAGAAACGAAGGGTACACGTCAGAAACACTGTTTTTTTTCACGTTTTAGACAATGCTTATTCATTTTCGAACGTGAAAACTCCAAAAATTTCCAAAAAATTGACAAAAAAATGTGTTTGGGGCGCGAAGCGCAAAAATTCGAGATTTTAGCCAAACATGAGCTAAAAACGCTCAAGAGGCACACTTTTTTCAACTTTTACGAAAAATCGACAATTCTAGGGGGGCTCGCTGCTTTTTTGCGGGGGTCAGTTGGCATTCTTGGGGTCGAACCCCAAACTTCCCTTCCCCTTTAGGTGCACAAGGTCAAGGTCGACAAAGAATGGATGAAATCCCAAAATTCCAAAATAATAAATTTAACGTTCACGATTTTTTTGCTGTTTTAATGATTAAAATGATCAAAATAGCCTATAAAACGATTTCGTAGTAATATCGCATTTTAAAAGCATTTTTGGTCCATTTTGACAGCATTATATCACTTTCAAGATTGAAAATGCTAAAATTTATCAGATTTGAACGCCTTTTGAGTAAAAAGTATATTGAAGCCCGAATCTGGCGCGAACCGGAAAATTTTCGTCGTTTTTACTGCTTTTGACCTTAAACATGATGCAAAAACCATTCGATCAGCTCAACATCGCCGGACAGTACCTGCCCTGCCGGCTGACCCCTCTCAGGGGAGTATAAAAATACCACTCTTAGCCCCCTATGTGCATGTATGCTCTGAAATGCTGCATAGTTTTCTTTTCCGACTTTCAAAAGTATATATAGCTATTTTCTTGCCTCAAAAAAAGGGCTAAACAGCTATTTGGGTTTGAAAAGGCTATATTGATATGTTTGTGAGTCCAAAAAGGCTGTATAACGATTTTTCTGCGCCCAAGAAGGCTCTGAGCCCTGAAAGGTGATATAACCATTTTTACGAAGCATTTACATAGCTATCTACCGATTTTCGAATTTAGCCCTTCTATAAACCCCTGAGAATTATCGTTTTTTTGTGAAAGATAGTAAAAGTTGGAAAAAGTGAGCCTTTTAAAGCAATTTTAGCCCATTTTCGGCTTAAAAATATCAAATCTTGGCGCTTCGCGCCATACACAGATTTTTGATCATATTTTGTTCAGTTTACTCATTTTTTTCAAATTTTTTTTGAAATCTTTTTACGTTTTTATGTTTTATAAAGGAGGAACATTGTCTGAAACGTAAAAAACAGTGTTTTTGACGTGTACCTATCGTATTTTAGCCCAAAAGGCACTTTTAAAAAAATTTTTTTGACCTTACCCTGCCCCGTGGAATTCCCATGCTGTGCATATATGCATTTAACCTGAGATGTTATCCGGATTTAACCTTGTGTTAAATTTAACCCGCTTTCTGTCATACCAAAAAAGTTTAAGCCGAGATTTTTGCCTGATGTTACTCGACTTTGACTTACATAAGGTTACGTTCAGCCAACGTTCTGACATCAGGGCCCTAATCAGTGATCGACCGGGCTCAAAAATACCGGGCCCGGGCCCGGGCTTTGCTGCCGGGCTTGCTACCGGGCCCGGGCTTATATACTAACAACATGCCTTGATTCCAATATAATGTTATGCATAAGATACATACTAGCAAAGAAAATTCTCCGATGGAACAAAAAAAGATGAATATACTTGGAATTGTGGATTATTAAGGATGTAAAAGGAGGGGACTAGGAAAAATGTACCTAAAGTCGCAAAATCTGCTAAAAATCAGACTTTCTCTAAGCAACGCAAAAAATCGAAGTATATTCCGCGGCCTCTAAAAAAAGTGTCTTTTTTAAATAATGTTCGAAGTTTCAGGTAAGAGTGTATAAACGAAATCTATCAAGGTTACTTTTTTAAATTGCTGGCACCTGATTGATAGAAAACCAAGTGGTATTGTAATTAAAGTTGTTGTATTTTGTTATGAGCATTGTAGCAAACAAAGCAGGGGCCGATCGATTTGTGCACACAATCGTTACGGGCATGCTAGTGTATCTAAATTTGTCTGTTTCAAGTCAACTTACGCGTTTCCTATGAACCAACCATGTCTCCATTTGTCTTCGATGTTTGCTATTTCATTCAATTGGCTTAGAAAGACTGTTAGTTTACGCAATATCATTTCCCATAGCTACTGCATAGCTAACGTGCTGCTTTTTCAATCATTTTTATGGTTAAATATTTATTTTAATATGTTGGCCGCAGAATATACTTCGATTTTTTGCGTTGCTTAGAGAAAGTCTGATTTTTAGCAGATTTTGCGACTTTAGGTAGATTTTTCCTAGTCCCCTCCTTTTGCATCCTTAATAATCCACAATTCCAAGTATATTCATCTTTTTTGTTCCATCGGAGCATTTTTCCTTGGTAGTACCCTACTTTTAATTGGCATGATCTGAGTACATCAGTCAGTAAACACATACAGTAACATGCCACAATAATGACAGCAGTCCAAGGACACGGAAAACAATATTGTTCTTGACATCAGCTTTCCAAACAAGACAACCTTTATATTATTTTAATAGATCAAAGATTTTCAGCATTAACTTTACGCAAATATCAAGTGTAAGGAACACTAACGCTCAGATTTGGAAGTAAAATAAATTTGTAGTATAAACTACATTTTAACAACAAATGATAAGTGCAAACTTCACACAACTACTAGGTGTAGAGAAAACTAACAGTCAGATTCTAAATTCTGATTTTACGTAGAACATTTTGGAAAAATTCAGCTCCCGCAAGGCTGTAGAACAAGAGTTAATATGCAGTAGCAAACTTTACACAACCACAGAGTTTAAAGAAAATTTTAGTCGGATTCGTAATTCTGATATTACGATCAACATTTATGAAAAAATTAAGTCTCCACATTGGCCCAAGGACAAATAAATATCAGATGTGTAAGCATAGACCTACGCTATGTTCACTTTGCTTACTTAACCCGAATCTCAAGCTTATGCGCTCACACGGGGGTTGTCGCCCTTTTTAGGAGGTCGACCACCAGCCGGCGATTCGGGGGTAAGCGGCCCGGCCTAATCAAGGTAGCCCGGCCCTCTATGCACGCACACTAGTGAAACTTACTTACTTAACCCCTTTGAGATTGAGTTCCTAATTAAAGTAAGTTCCCTGGAAACCCAATTGAGGGCTCAAAAAGATTATTATTTAACTTGTTTTGGACCGAATTCCGGTGCTTGAAAATATTAAGGGTTCCTAAGTATAGTGTAGCACAAGGACAGAATTCAACAGCACAGAAATTCAACCAAGCCCAGCATCGTTAATTGAATAATTAATTTTTACAATATTTTTTGGACAGAAAAATTATGAAGCAATTAAAAAGCGACAGCATGGAGGATACATGCTGCCGACCGTCGTCTTACGCTAATCGGGTAAAATCAAACAATGTAATTAAACAAGGGCACAAAGCCCTGCAAAAGGCATACAACTGATGCCAATTGGCACAAACACGAATGATTAAAAACAAAGCGTACGGCGAAAAGAGGCGTGCGACACTACGCATATACAAACGTACTTCAATCGAAGGTTGAAGTACGTTTGTATATGCGTAGTGTGCGCGCTTCTTATACAAACATACGGTAAAGGTATGTACAAACAAGACAGGCACAAATATGAGACACACACAGACGTAAGATATGATAACACACATACCAATTCGTACCTCAAGTCGCATTAAGCCCGAGTGCCCATTTTCCTATCCCGGATTTTGATTGAAATATGTGTGGGAATGGAATGAAAAATATGATAATTCTTAGGGGAAGGAGGTCCCGGGCGACTCACTCAAGCGTTGCGCTTAACGGTCGTGTACATTCGTATGGAAATTGAGCACAAGAATGCACATCTGGGGCAATCAATCGGTTTTTTGTTCATCTGTTTCAAAAAAAACCCAAACCGATTTTTCTCCTAAAAAATTTTTTCAATGTAAAGTTTACAAACATAAGTTTGGCACATACAAACGTACTACAATCAAAGGGCCACAAACTGGCCCAAACCGAATGTATTTACACTCAATGGGGCGTTAGGTTCAGATTTTCAAAGTTTACAATGTGGTGGACAGTAAAAAATACGTGTTTGTCCATATTTTTGTTCGCCACTTTCTCTGTTCAGAAGTCGGGAGAGGTCGAATAGGATAAAAATAAAGTACTTTATAAGGGTGGCGAACAAAAATATGGACAAACACGTATTTTTCACTGTCCACCACATTGTAAACTTTAAAAATCTGAACCGAACGCCCCATCAATGTGTAAATAAATTCGGTTTTTGCCAGTTTGTAGCCCTTCGATTGAAATGACGTTTGTATATGCAAACTTATGTTCCGCAGAATATTTGATATGATTTACCAATTAAATACGACAAAACCTGTTTTTTTTCGCCCATTTTACACCTCAGATTTCGAACTTTACACCCCCATAAACAACTCAATATTACGTTTTTTTGAACGCAGATTGCTTCGACGTGTAGCCCTTGAAAGTTACTTTATTTTTATTTATTTAAATTATCTTAACTCACTAACCTGAAAAGGTTGGCAGAGAAATCTTGGACAAAATCTGTTTTTTTTACTCATCCGCTAGAGTGTAAAGTTTCCTGGTACTGTGTATTGATTGTAGAAAAGTTTGAAGGTCAGATTCGTTATTCTGACCTCACAGAGAACATTTTTAAAAATTCATTATCCACGACGCTCCGGGCGGAAAAATCTTTTCAGTGCTGAAGTTTACACCCGCACTAATAACGCAATATTGATTGTAAAGAAACAAAAATAAATTTTGACGTGTAGCGCTTAAGATGGAGGCAGATTTTAAGACGAGTAGTTACCACGTTCTTCTTCTACTAAGTGGAGAATATGGCAAGGGAAAGATATTTTTTGTCTCAGACTCTTTACAATAAACTGCCTCTAAATTCGAAAATATTACTTTGTAAGAAAAAATAAAAAAAAGTTTCCTAGATTTTATAACTGTCTACCTTTTGAAACCAATCAGACTGCATAGAATGTAAAACTGAGTTAGATATGCTCTTGCACATGAAAACAGTAAAAAATCCGTCTAATTTACACTCCTTTGCAACAACCAATGAGTGTAAAGAAATTTTGAAGACCAGATTCATAACCTACTAGTTAGTTAGGGAAAACATTTAAAAAAATTAATCATCCACGACGCTCTGGGCGGAAAAAACTTTTTCAGTGTAAAGTTTACACCCGCACTAATAACGCAATATTGATTGTAAAGCAAAATAATTTTGACGTGTAGCGCCTGAGACGAGGCACATTTAAAGGTAGTTACCACGTTCTGTCTACCAAGTGGAGAATATGGCAGGTAAAAAATATTTTTTGTCCTAGACTCTTTACAATAAACCGCCTCTAAACTCGAAAATATTACTTTTTAAAAAAAATAAAAAAGACTCCCTAGATTTTTTACCCGTCTACCTTTTGAAACCAATCAGACTGCATAGAATGTAAAACTGAGTTAGATATGCTTGGCCACATGAAAATTGTAAGAAAACCGTCTAGTTTACACTCCTGTGCAACAACCAATGACTTAAAGAAATTTGAAGACCAGATTCGTAACCTACTAATTAGGGAAAATATTTTTTTTAAAAATTGGCCCTCCGCAAATTATTTGAATTTTTGGTGTAAACTTTACACACTCACGACGCCGCTCGGTATTGAATGTAAACCAGAAAAAAATGGGGTCACTAAGTTTTTTTACCTATTAAAAAAACCGCACCTCTCAGATTTGTGCCGTTATAGCTGTGAGTGGGGGACACAAATTTCGCACTCGCTGTAAAAAACATATAAGAAAAAAGGATGGCCAAGTATATTATAGGTACGCGCTCACGCGCTACCTATGATTTAGACCGATTTTACATTTGTTATTTGTCAAATGCAAGGCTTACTGCTGTATCGAGAAGATTTTTGAATTTCGAAGCTCTGTTACTTATTCAATCTTTCTAAAAGTAAATTAAGTAGTTAGCAAGGATTTTGGTAGCATTATTCAAGCAAGAACAAAGTTTTTAATATAATAGCGCGCAATTCCATTATTAAAATGCACGTGCATCTAAACACGGTTTGAAAAAGGTACAAGGTTTCATGTAGATATTTAAAGGAAATTGAGCATTAAATCTATGCATTCAGACATAACAGCGACTATGATATGGTCGGATAGAAGATATGCTGTTTGGATTTTAGAACTCAAACTATAGCGTACATTGACGTCAATTAAAATTGTGTAGTGTATAGGATAGCACACGTATTGAAGCCATAGGCGTAGCCAGGGGGCATTGGGGGCACATGCCCTCCCCAAAATTTATCAGGAATTTTGTTGATTTTTCGAGTGTAATAATTGTGTCCGGAAAATTGAGTTCAAAAAGGCAAAAACGTCAAAAATTTTCCGGTGCTTCGTGCCGAGTCGTTATTATATTTGTTGTTAAATAGATCCAATGAGTTCAAAAGCTTAAATTAGCTAAAATAATCGATCAATTCACATCACTGTAGTGATTTATTGCTCTATTTGTTCGTTGAATGAAACTGCGCATGCTTGTTGAGCATAACAGTAAATGTGCGAAAATGATTGTATACCAGTTTGTCTATTCTTTGCTTTGTTTGTCTTTCTTTACAAGGACAGGACACATAATTCTATTTTAAATGAAAGGAATGGCCAAAGTTTCTTATGTGTTTTTGCGCATTTTCTGTTTTCTGAATTATATCTTGTTAATAAGAAGGCCACAAATGGGCCTGAAAACGATAAGAACAAAATTGTCATTGATACATCTTTAATGGATTTAAATAGAATCACAGGCTAGCAAATTTATAAGAAATACGGACAACAGCTGAAATAGCAAACGTCTAAAATATTAACGATAATTATTTGAGGCCCGGTGGTTTTCAGCCGGGCCTGGCCCGGCCTGCTATGACCGGCCGGGCCCGGTCCGGGCCCGAGTACCCGGTCGATCACTGGCCCTGATGTATAGAATTCGATCACTTTTTTCGGGAATAAATATAAATGATCCCTATTTCTGAGCAGAATAGGTTGAAAAACGCCAAAACGGCTTAAAACGAAAAATTTCCGCACAAAACTGGGAAAAATTACGAAATGTGCATTTGAATAGTCACTCAAAAATTTTGAACTTCTGAATCATTAAAAGCATGGATTACGTAAATTTAAATTTCAAAGATTAAAATCATTTTTGGATGGATTCACTCGTATAGTTCATGAAAAGCAACCAAAATAGGCAAGTTCCGCTTGATTACTCAAAAAACGGCCGACGATTTTACCTCATACATATAATATTGTTTGATAGTTTTTCTTATATAAAAAATTTCAATTAAATTTGAAAAAAATCAAAAAAGTTGAAAAACAAATTTTTTTAAAACTTAATTTTAAGGAATTGTATGAAAATTTAAGATAATTAAAACTTTAAACGAAATAAAACACAATGATTAAATTATGAGTATTAAGAGAAATGTTTTGTCTAATTTCATATTTAAAAAAATTTAAAATATTTTCCTCTCGTCCTCTTTCAAAAAAAAAGTCATTTGGGCCCTATATAATGGCCGACTGCGATTACACCTCCGAAAAAATTGAGTGGTAGCACAAAATTCAGATCCTCATTGCTCTGCCAAAATAACTTATTAGAATAAATGAAATTTTATGACTCAATCATCAGATAAAATTATTTTAAAAACTGAAAACATTTTTTTAATCAAAAAATTCCAAAAATTGTGAAAGATTATGAAATTCTGATAATACGAAAAAAATCATAAATTTCTAGAAAAATGTGAAAAGTTTCAAGCTCGTGATATGTTTAATAAGTTTTTCAATGAAAGTTTACTGTCAAAAAAAGGATACCTACCATAGGTGGCCACTACCAAAGTTCTAGGGGATGCAAGATTTTTCAAAGGTCAAAATACGGTCTTAAAATGGTGGTATGGCGAAAAAAACATCGATTTTTAACGTTCCTCATCGAGCACTATCCATTGGCATCAAAAGATTGCGAAAAAACGAAGAAGAATCCCAAAAATTGAATTCAGGGGTGGAGGTATTCGGCCTTCTAGGGGGTGCATACCCCTGAAGCTCCCTACGCCCAGGTGTGATGCCTATATACATGCTCAATTAAGTAATAAAACACTGAAAGTGCGGTTTAAATAATATCAAAGTGAGGTGCAAAGAAGCCAGTATAACACGCATGAAGCTGACAGTATTGCCAAAGTTTTTTCGCTCATTTTAACCAATATTTTTTATCTGTACACTGCAATAAGTTTCAAAATTCATCCACCATATTAGCAGAAAGTATGAGGTAAAAATCTTTTTGTAGGCCACCCTTCCCTTTATATGTTTATTATTATAATAATGATTATTTTTGTTATTATTATTATTTTTATTATTTTTAATATTTTTAATTATCAATATTTTTATTATAATTTATTATTATTATTATTATTATTATTATTATTATTAATATCATTATTATTATTATTATTATTGTTATTATTATCTATTATTATTATTATTATTATTATTATTATTATTATTAATATTATTATTATTATTATCAATATATTATTATTATTATTATTATTATTATTATTATCATTATTATCAATACTTTTATTCTTATTAATTATTATTATTATTCTTAAGAGTATTATTATTGATATTATTAATATTATTATCACTATTTCTATTATTATTAATAATTATGAATAATATTATTATTATTCTTATTTATATTGTCATTATTATTTATTATTATTATTATTATTATTATTATTATTATTATCGTATCATTTTTATCACTGTTGGCTAATATTGCATTTCTTTTCTTGCAGCGTCAGGAATTCGGTACTCCTGTGACGGCGATTTTGTATCATGATTTAAGGACGGTGATTTCCGGTGCTTTGACGGAAAGGTTTGGCCTTAATCGTATTTCTAAAATTGAAATTCACCCAAATTCGGCTTATTTAAAAAATCGTCAAAATAGTGACTTCATGCCAAAAAAGTACATTTGACTGACTTTTTCAAGATTCTAAACTTTAGCCTGCCTTTATATTGCCCAAATATTGAATCTGAAAATGTTCGAAATTATAGCTTATTGTAAAAATCGTCATTATTGTGAACGTGACAGAAATTTCCCGCTATTTTACTGATTTTATTAAACATTTTAAAATCTTTTTTTACATACTTCTAAATTTCGCCCAAATATTATATCCCAATATTTTACAATTTCGTTTTATTTTAATAAATCGCTAAAATTGCCTTTTTATGCCAAAAATCTTCCGGTTTTTAATAGAGTTTACACAGTTTTTTAAAATTGTTTCTTCTTTTTCTCAATATTGCACAAATATTGAATCCCTAAATTACTTCCTAAATCTCGGCCTCTTTTAAAAATCCTGAAAATCGTGAGTTTTTGTCAGAAACTTCCCTTATTTGAGTGATTTTGGTTTTACTAAAATTCTCAATATTATGTCCCACGTCCAGCGAACGACCGGGCCCAAAATTTGGCCGGGACCTCGGGACCGGGACCGGGCCTTGTTATATCAATAATACGTAGGCCTTGCATGATGTAGGCACAAATTGATATATACATTTGCACACTGAGACATCAGAAATCCTTTATTCAGAGACATAGTCAGGGTCTTAAATTGAACGATTTGTAACCAATAGCACGGAAACCAGATTTTAAGAACAACAATTCGTCAACATTATCAGGAAGCAGTGTTTTTTTGTACAAGGTCCGTTTGTACATGTACTAAGATGGTCCCCGAAAGTCTTTGTACATTTTGTACATGCAAGTTTTTGTATACTATAATATAGTACAGTAACGATTTTAGTGTGGTAAAACGGGGTTTTCAATCTTTGGTAGTGTATTTTAGCTAATTTTTACGTTTCTGACGCCAAAATTTACTGAAAATTGTCTCTAAACGGCGCGAAGCGCCGAAAAATTGCACCGAAAAATTTGACATTTTTCCATTCAAAATGCAAATTCTGCTATTTTAAACATATATAGGACAAACAATTACTTATATCGGCGCGAAGCGGCGAAAATTTCCGGGAATTTTACACCTTTTTACAGTTTTCGTCTTCCCGAAAATCTTTGTACATTTTGTACACATAAATTTTTGGGTACTATTATATGGTACAGTAGCGATTTTAGTGTGGTAAAAAGAGGTTGTTCGACTTTTGGTAGTGTATTTTAGCTAATTTCTGGGTCTCTAAGGGAAAAAATCACTAAGAATCGTCTTAAAACGGCGTAAAACGCCGAAAAACTTGACATTTTTTCCTTTTAAATGCAATTTCTGCCATTATAAAGATATATAGAACACACAATTACGTCATTCCGGCACGAAGCGCCGAAGAGTTTTGCAAATTTAAGACCTTTTTTGCAATTTTTGTCTTCCCAAAAATCTTTGTACATGTACAAAGACGGTCCCGAAAAGTCTTTGTACATCGGGAAAAATCTTTGCCGAGTACAAAAAAACGGTCAGGAAGCAGTACGCAAAATCAATAGGTCACAGTGATACGGAAGAAATACAGTGGAGTGGACATAATTGATTTAAACAAGAAGTTAATCACATAAGACATCGATCTTAGCAATAAGAACACGCAGTCACAAAATAGTGGCTAATCATTTGAGTGGAATAATATAAGATTGTATTTATTTGCTTGGACGAGTTCTCGAGTAAATTTTTGCTTAAGTAGAATAAAAAAAGCTAAGGCTACAAAGGAATAGTCACAGGGGCATAGGTTGCCGAGAAAACTGCTTTTTTCTTCGACAGAATTTTTTAAGACAAGGCTCGAGTTCTCTTGAGCAAGCTATTATTAGCTCACTGTCACGTAGACAACAAAAGAAATCTTTACACTTTTTGCATAAATTAATATTCATACCAATGTCTCTTTATGTTGAAATGTGAGGATTGCACACTCTTATCGCGCTTAAGCAGAGTCTAGTAGTCAGTATAACAACAATAATGCTATGGTTTTTTGAATACATATATCATTCCCATTATTTGCGGAAAAGTCGACATATCGGTATTTTAAAAAATTACATTTTATGCACGATTTTAATGCACATAAATGCATAACATAAGATTCACGCGTCGAGATATGAATGAGATCGGGGATACACGAATATAACGAGTTGCATCAGTCCAAATTAAGTGCAAAATGGATACACAGACAGTGCCTACAGATTAACGTGCTACAAAGGTTCAGATTATGTACGCATGTACATACAGCATTACACGCTTCTCTAAGTTAGGTAATTTGAATGCCTTGCATAATCTATAAGGCCCGGCCCAGGCCCGGCCGTTCTGAGGCCGGAACCGGGACCGGGACCGGGCCTGCTAGGCCCGGCCGGGACCGGGACCGGGCGCCCGGTCGTTCCTTGCCCACGTCCCTTTATGGCCCAAATATTGAACCCAAAATTTCTGAATTTTCGGCTTATTTCGCTCCAAAAATTCAGAATTTTAGACTCTTTCATACGAAATTTCGAGTTGGTTGCCACTACTGCTGAAAATTATTTACATTCCTGATTTTCTGCGATTTTTATCTTTTTAAATTTGTGAGGCATTTATTTGAATTTTTTGTCTGAGTATTGTTTTTATTTATAAGCTTTTCGATTTGCATTTTTCCTTCCGTAGTTTTTCATTATAGAAGTTAATTTCGCAATAGCTTAACACCTCACTTAAGCATTATCATTGCAGGATTTGGTGTAAAAATTAAAATTTTTCAATTTTGACGATTTGTCTTGCGGTGAGTAAAAAGGAGTGAAATTTTTTTGTTTTTATGCGATTTTTCGGCCTGGCCCATGGCCATTTTTTTTGAAACTTTTTTCTGAAAAGCTTAATACGCCATTCGGCTTCAAATATTTGTTGGCCTGATTCATGGCTATTTCGGTGATAGTTTTGGGAATGCTGAATAACCGGTGCGTTTTAGAAATATTGTTCACCTACCCATACATGTACCAGGGGTAGGAGGATCCCCCACCCAAAGTCGGACGTCCCCCATCCCCCAGAAACCAGAAAATTTTCGATACCCCCATTTTTCAAAAATCAAAATTTTCGGTAGTTTTTAGGCGGTTTTTGGCCGGTTTGGGCATAAAATTGCGGGTCATTCCCCCTTCCCCCCAAAAATGGCCGGAACCCCCCAATTTCGAGCCGTTACATGTATGGACCTACCCGACCCAAACCCATTTTAGGACTATTTAATGAAGTTAAATAGCCCAAGCGGTTTCAAACTTTTAGCGATCTGGCCCATAGTCAGTTTTGGAACTTTTATGAAAAGAAAGTATTGTTCAACGCGAATGTTTGACTTGAGCAATTTTTAGGGTTATTTGGGCCTACGGTTAGTTTTAGAAGGCAGTTTGATTTCGTTCTGCTTTGAATCAGTTTTCGGAAGTGCCTGCCGTTTTTAGAAATAAAAATGTTTATGCAATGACATTGCATGATTTGGTGTAAAAATGAATGCAGATGCTTCTTACTGTAGCCAGTAGCATAACTAAATGGGAGCCATTCCCAACTGCTGTTTATTTATTTATTTAATTAATTATTTATTTATTTGTTTTATTTTTTGTGTTATATTTATTTACTCATTTGTCTAATTTTTTTCTAAATTTACATCATTTATTAAATTAGATTTATGTGACGTTTACGTATGTACATGTACGGGGTTCATTTTAAAGTACATCTGCCTAACTCATGTAAAGTAATCGGTTTACACACAATATTGATTCGTTTAAATTAGTTCCTCTGCTTCGTAAAAAGTGCTGTGCAAACGTTAGGTAATTAAGAAAAGTGCTTGTTAAATGCAGAAATTCAAAAAAATGCTGAACCTATTCAATATGAATAAATTAAAATTGGAAAATAAATTATCATAAAAATAATTTAAAATGGCAAGAATTGTATGTACTAAGTGAGAAAATAATTACGAGAAATAAAAGAATGATACATAAATCAACTTAAATAATAAACGAAATATGTAAATTAAATATTAAAATAATAATGAAATTGAATAGAAATAAGATTGTAATTTTATAAATACATACATACATATGTATATTGAACAAAAAGTAATAAATAATTGAAAATACAAACATGTTTGTCAGCTATTTTTATCGTTTTCTATTCTTCATTTCAAAAAAGTTGTACAACTGAAATGAAACAAAATAAGACATAAATTTAGTTGTCGATGTTATATAATACATTTTCCCTAATTTTTTCATTAATTATTGCGAAAAAATGTTTTATAATATAAGATTTTATTTTTTTCAAATTTGAAGTTTATTGGTTAATTTTTTGTTTTATTTACGCATCTACATATACGATTTACGTCTCCCGTAAACGTTTTGATTTCTGACTCTCTTATCTTTCAAAGGATAATAGAGTTTTAATTGTCTAATGGTTAATGGGAATTTAATAGGATTTATATAATTTTAGTAGAATTTTTTTTTGATTGAATTTTAGGATTTTAATAAAAATTTTTACAATAAATATGTAATTTGGTATGCTTAAGCTTACGTAAGGCACTGAAATGCCAAGCAATTCTTAGGGTTCGAACGGCCATTCTTTCATCATCATGGAATTCCTATCCTGATTCGATTGTAGATGTTTCAGTTTCGGTTCAAGTTTAAATTTTAAATTTCAATAATAAAAAGATTCATCCGTCGAAAACTAGTATTTTTACCCATTCTTTAATTTTTGACAAAAATTGGTTTTTTTATCATTTTTGTTCGAAATTGATAATAATTTACCGTTTTCACAAATCGCCAACTAACCCCTCTATTTGTTTGGATGTAAAAAGGGAAAAAAATAATGGCAAATCTTTGAAATTATGACACATATTTGGTACAGTACGGATCTGGCCTTTGACGATAAATTATTTAATTATGAAATTATATATTATTTTTTAGTTACAAAATTACAAAGTATCCCAGAAAAAAATATGAAGCAAGGAAAATATATATATAAATACGTAGGCAAAAATTATTACAAAAGTTTTTAAACCAGCGTCTTTTATCACCTCAATTTAATGTCACTTCCAGATATGTAACGGCCTAAAATTTCCGGAGATTCGCGGCTATTTTTTGGGGAAGGGATCAAATCAAATCATCCCTTTTTTGGCTAAAAATGGCAGAAAATTACCCAAAAACGGCCTAAAAATGCAAGATTTTCTCAAAAATGCTTTATTAAAAATTCTCGGCTTTTGGGTGACTGAGGGACGATTAAGTTTGGAAGGACTAATCCCCATCACACCTGGAGTGGGGGTTTGGGGAGGGGTACGCACCCCTCAGAAACCAAAAACTCCCCCCCCCCCAGAAATCAAAATATACCCCCAGAATTCAATTTTTAAAACTTTTTTTTCGTTTTTTTTCGCAATTTTTTGATGCCAATGGATAGTGCGTTTGATGAGAAACGTCGAAAAATTTTGTTTTTTTCGCCATACCACTATTTTTAAGGCCAATTTTTGACCTCAAAAAATCTTGCAACTTCAGAATTTTCTTGCTGCCCACGTATGATCCCTCATCGCCATTACATCAGAATAGTGGTCTAAAAAATAAAATTATGTATGAAAATTAGAATTACAAAAAATATTTATAAGGCACCTATAAAAATTTAGACTAAATTGTATAACCGTGCCTTTTATTTTATAATATTCTTCGTCAATTATTTTCAAATAACTTTTTAAATCTATTTTTCTTCAAATCTGAATTTGTTCAGTTCAACCGGATTCAAACGGATAATTATCTAGTCCCTAAAAATCGATTGAAATGCATTGGTAATACGCTAATAAAATGATAATTAATCTGCTTAGGGCTGTATTCACAAAGGCGATTTAGCGTTAAATCGAGTTAAGTTGGGCACTTAAATCATCGTAACTTGTTAAACCGTATTCACAAAGGCGATTTAGCTTAAATCGATTTAAAAATCATCCCCGTTTAAATCGAGATTTTAAATCTACTGGAAGCAGGTTTAGAGCTCGATTTAAGGCAGTCATAGTGTTGTTTGCGACGTTGTTTGATTATGGACCTACTAAACTTTTTCGACAACATTGATAGAATAGAAGAAATAGAACAGAATCATGTGGATCAAATTTAAAGGCAAGTGAAAGAACGCAACAATCCATTTATTGCTTATAATGACGAAGAGTTTTGAATTCGCTATTGCTTAAGAAAAGAAACAGAACCAAGATTTATCTTTATTAGCCAATGCTTTTGAATAGCTTTTCTTGTTTTCCAATAGGTACTGTTGCTCTTTGACGAACGCATTTAAGTAAGAAATGCAATTCCTCACTCTCGAAATTTGGTTCCCCAGCTTTAGAACGACCCGACACATAGCCGTGCCTAGGGGGTGCGAACTGTGCGGCCGCACAGGGCCGCTAAAATTATGGGCCGCTAAAAAAGTTGTGGTGCATGCCGTATAGAATTCATTTTTTGGCGGCCCTCTTACAATAATTCGATACATACGTTCAAAAGGATCGATTTTTCGACGTTCTAATGCAAACACAGTCAGTTAAAAATCTTTACTTGCATTTTTAAGAGAACGCTGACTGAGCTATACTTGTTCTCATTTTTCAGACATATTGTTGATTTTTCTGTTGCAATAATGTGTGTCCAGAAAATTGAGTTCGAAAAGGCTAAAATGTCAAAATATTCCGGCGCTTTGCACCGAGCCATAGATCAAATGAATTTAAAAGCTTGAATCAGCTGAAATAATCTAGCACTTCACATCACTAGGAATTTAATGCACTATTTGTTCATTGAATGAAAGTGCGCATGCTTGTTGAGCATAAAACTAAAAGTGCGAAAAATATTGTGTACCAGTTTGTCTATTCTTTGCTTTGTTTGTCTTTCTTTACAAGGACACAATCCTATTTTAAATGAAAGAAATGGCCAAATTTTCTTATGTTTTTGTGCATTTCCTGTTTTCTGAACTGCATCTTCTTAATAAGAAGGCCACAAATGGGCCTGAAAAGGGTAAGAACAAAAATTTCAATTTATACATTTTTCTATATCTTATTGGCAGCGACCCGTTGCTGCGCTATGTAATTAGCAGAGGTCGAAAAACGCATTTCAGCTCAGAAGTTTTGTGCAGATGTAAGAGTTCATCAATTTTAAGTGTTTTTGGGCTCCATTCAGGACCGAAATTCGGCCGTTTTTGCGAAAATTTTAACGTTATTATTTGACATTAAAATGCTTTTTTACAAAATTTTTAGGGACTCTGTCCCGGACCCCGCAGGGAACGCTTGACCGCGCCACCTAAGACCCCCGCAGCATATGTGGGCAGCAACAAAATCCCGGGAGGGGGTAGGTGCAAGGTTTTTTAGAGGTCAAAAAATGGTCTTAAAAATGATAGTATGGCTAAGAAATACCGTTTTCAAGGTTTCTCATTGAGCACTACCCACGAATACCAGCTTTAAAAACATGGGAAGATGATGAATTGCTCAAGTCATGCACACAGTTAGCTGCGTTTCTGGATGATCTTGATGGACCAGACATGTACACAGAGCTAAAAGTTCTTGCTCGATCAAATCCAAATGAATTAACTTCGCCACTAGCTACTCTTAAATATCTATCAAATGGCTTCCAGGATGTTTTACCAAACCTTATAATTTATTTCAGAATTCTACTTACAATACCTATTGCTGTGGCCTCAGCAGAACGTTCCTTCTCGGAACTGAAAATAATAAAAACATATTTGCGGTCAACTATGACTGATTCTCGTCTAAGTGCACTAGCGATTATTGCAATTGAAAATGATTTATCATCTTCGTTAGATTTTTTGCAATTGATTGACCAGTTTGCCGCTCAGAAAGCTAGGCAAGTTATTTTGTAATCAAGCACGTCATCATTCACGAAATAGGTAAATTATTTGAGAAAAAACATACGATACCTAACCTACTAAAAACAATGTAGCACAATATTTTGTTAGTAAATTTACAGTAAGATGCTAACTGCGATTATATAGGTACATATGTAAAGGAAATACATAAGTGATAATTATGATGCATACAATACCAGTTTTAAAAATTATGGGGCCGCCAAAATAAGTTTCGCCCAGGGCCGCTAAACCTCTAAGCACGGCCCTGACCCGACATATTGAATTCGCTTGTGGAAGTGTATATGTACGTAAATCAGCTGTAACCATCAAAAGTTTCACTCCAAATGCAAATTTTTCGACTTTATAAGTGCAAAATATTGAGAAGATGATACGGAAAACCTTTCAAAATTACCTGTGTAAATATTGTTTTCGCTTAAACGTGTTCCTTCATTATCTGTTGTTACACTGGTCGCCATGAAAGATGACGCGCTATCATCCTCAGAATTATGATAGAGGATGCGGCATGGAGCTACAGCGTTAGTCCATCATGAGCTATCATATCTTTTTTTCTATTAAGCGCTATTAACCTTCATCATCCCGTTAATCTGGCGATGCGGACGGCGCAATTTAGCTATTAATAGCGCCAACAGGAAGGAAGCGCGCCAGCTAAATTGCGCTGTCCGCATTGCCAGATTAACGGGATGATAGAGGTTAATGGCGCTTAATAGAAAAAAGAGATGATAGCGCATGATGGACGTAACGTAGCGCTCTGCGACGCATCCTCTATCATAATTCTGAGGATGATAGCGCGTCATCTTCCATGGCGACCACTGTATGCGGACAGTATTATTTATGCACTTTAAGTCGATTTAGTTAGAATATTGTTAAATCGCCTCCGAGAATACTATTTATCGTTAAATCGTCGTTGCCTTAAATCGATTTAAATCTCGATTTAGTATAATAGATTAAAGCTAAATCGCCTTTGTGAATACGGCCCTTTAGCGTTTAGGTGCATAATCTCATGAGTATTTTTGATCCGTTTTTTTAAGCTTTATATTTTTAAAAATATTTCTGCGTTTTATTTTTTATTCCTTTTTTCATTTCTAATTGACAGTGTTTTTTCAATGTTTCTCTAGATTATTAATATTTTTAAGTCGCTGCTGCTGAAACTAATGTGATGTTTTTAATATATAGCCTGAAGTGGCTGTCTGAAATGGGGTTAAAATTTCGAAAATGCCAAATTCCATACTTCCGACCTCAAAGTTTCTTCAATTTCAAGTAAAAAACAAAGCAGAATTTATTCTGTTGCGTACGATGAAGACTCAAATAGCAAAAATCTTTTAATATTAAGCATAATACTCAAGGATTTTACTAAATTTGAAATCAAATTGTTTTTGTTTACATTTTAAATATTTTTCATTTTCGTACTTTCTACACTTAAGATTCTCGACGTTCTATCATTACAATTCGAAAATTAGACTCAAAAATTATAAAAATTATAAATAAATAAATAAAATAAAAACGCGGAATCAGAAAAATGCTGAAAAGTAAAATTTAGAAAGAAAAAAATCGATTTTTGTCAATTATTCAATCATCAGCATGTTGAACCATACTCTCGGTCAGCATGTCATATATAAGAGGAGGATATGGGGATTACACCACCAGCATTGTGGTCGTGTCCACACCTGGGCGTAGGGGGTTGGGGTATGCACCCCCCGGAGAAACCAAAATACATCCCCTCCACCAGAAACCAAAATACCCCCCCCGCCAGAAAATTCACTTTTTGAAATTATTTTTCGTTTTTTCGCAATTTTTTGATGCCAATGGATAGTGCTTGATGAGAAACGTCGAAAAATGGTGTTTTTACGCCATACCACCATTTTTAAGGCCATTTCTTGACTTTTGAAAAATCTTGCACCCCCAGAATTTTGTTGCTGCCCACGTATGGTCGTGTCAACAATGACTTTAATCTTTTCTTCACCGTTTTTCTGGCAAAAACCCAAAAATTTAAAGTGTCATTTTCACCACCCCCTCCAAAAATTTTGGACCTTCTCACATGTGCCTGTGATAGCTCATAATTTTTGGTGGACATAGTCCGTCATTTATGTGAACTTATAATGTTTGAATGAATAAAGAAAAAATACTAAATTTTATAATGATGTAAATGGACGGTGTGATGAATACGATAACAAGAGCTAATCGAACTACAAAAAACTCAGTTGAAATCGGTAGAGTAGTACAAATAGTTCGATAATAAATTTTTAAATAAATAAATCAATAAATGGGTAAATAATTTCAATAAATAAATACAAGATTAAATAAATAAAATAAATAAATTAATAAATTAATTAAATAATCAGTGTAAGCGCAGATAAGCTTGTGTTTTTGGGGAGGGAGATTCAAATTTTTGAAATAGACTTGTTACTTAAGCTATGGAAAAATAAAAATAAAGATAAAATTAGATAAAATAAATTTATTAATTAAATAAATTGATAAATGATAAAAATTGCAGTAAGATTCGTCTGTGGGACACGCGCAAGACGTATTCGTTCCTGAAAAGGGCTCCGGTGCCCTGCCGCACTTTGTTTTGCCCTCCGGCCGGGCGCGTTTGCGGTTTTTCCTCCTTCGCCACCGACGTTTTTCGTTCTTCTCTTTTTGCGCTACGTACGGACAATAAATTGCACGAATATTCGCTGAAGGCGGCCATTGACGTTCCAAGTGCGACTCTTCTCTGTGTCATTGTATTCAGCGGAATCACTGTTTTTTTAGCGCCCTCTAACGAAACTGGCCGCGCGCTAATGAAAAATTTGGACTATTTGCGCAGCGCGCTAATGCAAAAAATTTGCATATTTTAAACACAAAATGAGTAAACAATTAAAGGTGAAAGAAGCAAAGAAGCAAGTAAAGTAAAAACAAGGTAAAGGAGGTTCAAAAATCTAAACTCGCTTTGTGTACATAATATAAAACATACGATTTATCGCTGCGCTAATGAGGATTTCATGGCGCTAATGGCTTCGGAACATTGTTAGCGGCTGCGCTCATGGGGGTTGGTGCTAACAAAACTCTGAGTAGGATCAATCCTTAAATTCTTACGGATCATACGTGGGCAGCACCAAAATTCTGGGGGTGCAAGAATTTTCAAAGGTCGAAAATGGCCTTTAAAAATGATGGCATGGCTAAAAACACCATTTTTAAACCTTTCTCATTGAGCACTATCCATTGGCAGCAAAAAAGTTGCGAAAAAAGACCAAAAAATTTTAAAAATTGAATTCTGGGGGTATTTTTGGTATCTGGGGGTGGGGATGGGGGTATTTTGGTTTGTCGGGGGAGGGGGTGTATACTCCCCAAACCCTCCACGCCCAGGTGTGTTACGGATCTTTCTTAGAAATTCAAAATGCAATATTTTTGTAAGGGTTTAACCATCGAATACCTCATTCAGAGTCGGTAGCACATTAGGGCACTTTAAGGGATTTGCCCGACAGTTCCAGAATTTCGGAAAGGGGTAGTAAGTTGTTTGTGTGGGATGAGGGCGATGAAACCTATTTTTGACGGGAGTGGCAACAAGTATCTAAAATTGTCTAAAGGCGCAAGGTTTTTCCAAAGCTGGGGAATAATAAATTTCTGACGAGAGGGGGTAGGGGTGTACGACCAGCTGTGCGTGAAGATTCCATTGACTCCCTGCTTGTGTGCTATAATTTCTTTGTATTCCGTGTTGCGTGTCTGATTTTTTATCACTCGCCATTGAATTATACCGGCGGCGCCAAAATGGCTACACCCCAACCTGATGTTAGAGGTCAACTTTGTCTAATATGTATTATAAAATTTAAAGTCCATTTTCATTAGATGAAAATGTCCTCGTTTAATTAAATCGGGGGAATAATTCGGCCGTGTGCTAGTGGTTCGGGCGCAAAAGTGATTTGTTTACACCTACTCAATATTCCTTAAAACCACATAAGCTAGTTCGGTCCTCTCCTCTATTCTCTCAGCCTTTGACGATTCTTCATTTGTTCTGCACCTACCTAGTTGGAAGGATTACGCACCTTAGGGTTCAGCCCATGTGCTATTGATTTTTTAGACTGAATATAATACTGTCAAAAAATGGTAGCTAAATGCTCAGTGCCAAATGAAACAACATGCAGAAACTATGTGGTTTAAACATTATCAAAGTGGGGTGTAAACAAATTGCGATAGCGCAAGAGTCGCTGGCGTTTGTCCAAAATTTTTTGCAAATGTCAAGAAAATACATTTTTATCTATCTGATGCGACTGGTTTTTGAGCTTTGTCTCCTTAATCATGCGCATAATAAGGCCATGGGTGAGCCTCCACCCGAAATTGGTCGGCCCCTATCCCCCAGACTTAATCGGCCCTGTACATGTAAAGGCTCGGAATTTGGGTGGGTCCCGGCCATTTTCAGGGGGATGTCCGACTTTGGGTGGGGATCCCCCATCCCCGTTGTTACATGTATGATAGGCCTCCAAGTCAGAAATTTTAGACACCGATTTTTGGAGAACATTGCTCTTTTTTGTCGATTTTGGTTGAAAATTTAAGGTAAAAAATGCCCAGGACCCGCACCCAAACTTTCGAGATTTACATGTTTGTTCACATTTGCCCAAGTTATGATTCATTGTGGGGATTTGTTTTTGGCCCACCCTGTATATAGAAATAATTACTGTATGTGGATCACAATATGTAATAAGAAATAGAATTTGTATGCAAAATGCTGAAAATGGATTCTGAATTTGTTCAGCGATCGTTCATTGATAATTTTTTCTTAATCCGAAACGAAATATTGTAATGGCCCCTCTAGCGGATGTTTACTTTACACAAGTTGTAAACTAGCTCGAAAATGGTTTAAATTAATTTTTTTATACTGAAATATGTAAGTCGTTGTGCAAGATATTTCGCAATCGACATTGCTAATGCAATGCATAAAGTTAACGTTTTCCTTCGGAATGCAACTTAAATTAATCTGAAATTTAAATTTTAATCCGAAATTCTAATTTTTTGATTCGAAATGTGCAATTCGTAAGATCAGCTCCTTCTGAAGTGACATTAAGTAAATGATTGGAAATGCCTGTTTTTTCAATTTAACACATGTACTTCTGAATAAATTTACAGCCTACTATAACACCCTAGCCTGTTAGCTACTGATAAATTATAACTGAAGATTCCTACGCTTAATACTTAAATATGTAATTAATTAAGTGGCTATAGTTTTATTTGCCATTGTGTTTATTTATTGAATAGTATATTTATGTATATTTTTATTTGTTTTTCCTTTTTACTTTGGATTTATACAGTAGTTGAGTACGGAGGCTTGGTCGCTCGATCGTTCTACGTTAAATGCGCCACTATGCCCGATTGGCCATTCATTGTTTGCGGTTCTGGTGACGGACACGCTTATGGGTTTTCGCTAAACCCTCCAGCCAAAACCAAGTCGAACGCTGATTGGACGTTAAAACCCAAACCGAGCGTTGATTGGCCTGCAAATGCGAAAGTGTGCTCCAATCGGTCAATGAAAACAAATTCAAGTGTTGATTGGCCGCCGCAGGCAACATCGATTGCTGATAGATCAGTAAAAACTAAGTCGAGCGCTGATTGGTCGTTGAAAACCAAGTCGGACGCTGATTGGCTGTCTTTGTCAACAGATTGTCGTTCGCCATTTTTTTCACTTTTCCACGGCTCGGAAGAGGAAGTGACTGGCGTGGCGTGCAATCGGCGGTCGACTGTGGTCACGTGTTCGGATGATTGGACGTGGCGTGTGTGGCGATTGCGATTGGACGACAATGGTGCCAGATCCGGTCCAGGGTCTGGTTCGCAACCCTGTACTGGATGCAGTGTGAGCCCACCTGGTGACCGGCCGATTGGGTTTGAACGACTGCAGCTGCTTCAGGCGACTGAACATACTTAAATTCGTTGATTTGTGTTCAAGGTGAGCTGGTTGATTATACCATATTTTTTTTGAATAAATTATTAAACATGTTCTTTACGGTTTGAAATTTTTATCAACTCTTAGTTTCTTTAACTAGAAAACTTTTTCAAATAAAAAAATACTACAAGATTGCATTGGAAGACTCGCACAGTGATAGTACTGCTGTGGAATCTAGCGTCGCTTTACAATCAACGAATTTCACGCAATATTTTTCACCTGCATTTATTTACACAAATGTTAGTATTTATTTGTTTAAATCATTGATAAGTAACTTGGTAAAATTATCAATTGTTATTGATCTTTGATTAATTTAAGACATTATTTAGCCAGTTTACATGCTCGAAAACACAACTTTAAAGTTTTTATAGCTGGTTCAAAGTTCGAGTGCTTTACACTCGGGTTAAGTCGCGTTTAATCATTTGTTGGAGTATTTTAATGGCGCTATTGTAAAGCATATTCGTTTTCAGGTCGGTTTGCCAGGCGTCTGACATTTATGATCTGAAAGTCTTATTTTTATTGATTTGAATTTGTTTAAACTACCTTTTTGCCTAACTTTAGTGGATGAAATTCCTTTTGTGACAGAAGCAGTTTCCTGTCATTTAAAGACTAAAATTTCAGCATAATCTTATTAAATCTCTTATTTCAATGATATCTTCCCAAAGACCTGATCAAAATGGCTTGTTTACACTTTTAGCTGAGGTGTAAACGATTTCATTCCACTAAAGACGACTTTACTTTACTGTAACGTTGCATTTATTATTGCTCGTTTTGCATTGCTGTTCAAAAAACAGGCGCGTTATTACATTTGTATAACGGCTTCTTGTAGCTTTCGCTACAAGATGACGGAATAATGCTTATCCATTACCTCAACGTCCATTTGATTAAATTTTCGTAATTTTGGGATTGTATAGAAATATTTTCTCTCGACTTTTGCAAATTTGGCGAGTAATTTTCTCAATTTCGATATTCAGTTTCTGATCCTTCAAACATTCCTAGACTTTACACTGATTTTATCGTTGTCTGTCAGTTTTATTACGTGTTGTTCTTGTATTGCCTTTGCAAAGCGCCTTTGTACGGTACACGTTGAAATTGTTGATGTTTAAAAGTACCCATTGTTAAGTTGATGTCAATAAAAATTGCCAAATCGCTTCCGTATGAATTAACATTGATTAAGTTTGAACCTCATGTTTACACCTGCTCAGAAATCGCTGGTGATGCATATTTCGATGAAAGTGCAGTGTTAACATTTGATAAAAATTTGGCTACATACGTAGCTAACACTAATAAAAATGTAGGAAGTTATGCCGATAAGGTTCCTCATTTTCGACTGTTTTGAGCAAAAACCTAAGTTTTGAGCATGTATTGAATAAGCTGAGGTTGAATTTTATTGAATTGTTCAGTTTCTACTTCTAATTGAAGTTTGACTTAGTTGAAGCCATAGGTGGATAGCAGTAGTACAGCTGGACCCTGGAAGGCGCAATTGGGCGTGGGGCGTTGAGGGGTATGCACCCCTCGCGAAACCAAAATACCCCCTAGAAATTAAAATGCCCCCAATTCAATTTTTGAAATTTTTTTTCGTTTTTTTCGCAATTTTTTGATGCCAATGGATAGCGATTGAAGATCTCTCTAGATGAAGTTGTGTGATTCTTAATGTAAAAACAGAACAGGCTGAGCTCAATGCTTTGCGCCTATACTTTAACATGTGGTGTGCTTTATTGTGTAGTATGGCCTGAAATTCGACAATTCGCGTTTTAAGGCATGGCTAGTGGGTAAGAAGTAAGTTCGGCGCTTCGCGCCTATACTTAAACATGTAGCGTGCTTTAAAGTGTAGAAAGGCCCAAAATTTGGCACTTGGTGCCTACAAGGGCAGAGTCTCTATGTTTTAGCGTTTAACCCATTTTATCTTTTATGCATCATACTAATGCGTTGTGGCGTAGAAAGTTGCATTGGTCCTGAGTTGGTTTGCATAGTAGTACGGTCCAAAATTCGGCACATAATGATTTAGTTTGAGCCAAGATACAGGCGCTTTGCGCCTATACTTTAAAGTGTAGCATGCTTTATTGTGTAGTAGTATGGCCGAAATTCGGCGCTTTGCGCCTATACTTTCAGAGTATCTCTGCTTAAATGTGTGCTATGTATAAGCGCACAGACTCCCGGGTTCAGCTGTATTACTGACGGCGCCAAAATTCTAAGGGGGTGCAAGATTTTTTCAAAGGTCAAAAAATGGCTGGTATCAAAAAATTGTGAAAAAACAAAAAAAATCTCAAAAATTGAATTCTGGGGGTGCATACCACACCTGGGCGTGGGGTTTGGGGGTATGCACCCCCCCCAGAAACCAAAATACCCCCAGAAATCAAAATACCCCCAGAATTCAATTTTTGAAAATTTTTTTCGCTTTTTTCGCAATTTTTTGATGCCAATGGATAGTGCTTGATGAGAAACGTCGAAAAATGGTGTTTTTATCACCGTACCATCATTTTTAAGGCCATTTTTTGACCTTCAAAAAATCTTGCACCCCCCCCCAGAAATTTCTTGCTGCCCACGTATGGTGCATACCCTAAATCCCCCAATGCCCAGGTATGCTTGTAGCCCTGTGCATTTTTTACCCAACAATATTTCATTTAAATTTATTAATTTTTCAGCCCAATATCTTTTTTATATTGAAGCAATAAGACTTTGAAATAAGCTATGACTGTAAATGATCATAATATTGAAACGAATAATGGAAAAATTTTTAGACCAAAGGCTAATTCATATAAAGACGGATTTGGAACTTGTGAACTATTTGTAATGTGGATAGTAGGAAATCAGTCAGTTATTTTAAAATCTTTGGGGAGAGTGGGTAATGGGTATGGGCTGTTTCTTCTCAAAAATGGAGTATGCAAATCGTAGGTAGTGCACCTATGATATACTTGAATGCCCCCGATATATTTCCCTCTCACAGCTATTGCAGGACACATCTGACAGGTCTTTTTTAAACGATAGATAATTAAAAAACTCCATGGAGCTTTTTTCTTTTTTTACACTCAATACAATGTTTGTAATGAGCGTGTACAGTTTTGGTGTAATTTTATAATATGCAAACTTTTGACGCATTTTTTAGTCAGTGTTTACACAACTGTGCAAACGCCTCAAACAATTTGATTGTACAGACTTGTAGAGAATCGACTTATCTATAACCCATTTTTTTGTTTTTTGAATTTCACTTTAGCTCTTGAGGGAAGTGTGAATGGAGAGCAGAAGAGGATAGGTGGGCAGCAGCGAAATTGGGAGGGGGGTGCAAGATTTTCCAAAGGTCAAAGTATGGTCTTAAAAATGGTGGTGTGGCGCAAAACATTTTTCAACGTTTTTCACTGAGCACTCTGCATGGGCATTAAAAATTTGCGAAAAAAATATGAAAAAGTATAAAAAATTGAATTCTGGGGGTATTTAGGTTTCTGGGGGTATTTGGCCTGTGGTGGGTGCATAGTCCCTTCAACCCTCCCTCCCCCAACGCCCATAAGTGGTAAAGAGTGCAGAAAAACACGGGTGTAACAACATATTCTGGTTGCATTTTTTTCTCGATGTAGCCAACAACTCCGGTTATGAGTCCTAAGAATTTTTTCTGATAGAAACGTACTTGCACACTTAGAAATCAGGTGTGTAAAATAGACAAAAAACACGTTTTTTCGTTATTTTGATTGGTAAATATCTCAAATATTTTGCGAAACTGAAGTTTTCCACACACAAACGTACTACGATTCAAAGGATACAGACTGGCCCAAACCGAATTCATTTACACTCAGTAGGGAGTTAGGCTCAGATTTTGAAAGTTTACAATGTGATGAATGGTGGAAAATACGTTTTTGTCCGTTTTTTGTTCACGACTTTCTCCGTTTAGAATTCAGGATAGGTAAAATAGAATAAAATTAAAGTAAAGGGTTACACATCACAGCAAATTGCGTTTATTTACATCAATATTTAGCTTTTTCTTGAAGTTTAAAGTTAAATAATGCGTGTGTTAAACGTGTTTCTTACTTGTTTTTTATAATAACTTGTAATGAGTCTGCACATGACCGGAAGTCTAAAATGTACCAGGAATCAAATGTGATATACCATTGGGTGCATTTGATTACACTAAACAGTGGCGTAAAGTGGTTAACATCTGATATTAATTTGTCACCGAGAACCATTGTAGAGACTTAATTTTTTCATAAATGTTAATTGTAATATCAAAATAATATCAGAATTATGAATCCGACTGAAATCTTTACACTCTGTGGTTGTGAAAAGTTTACACTGCAATTCAGAGCCCTACTGAAGCTTAATTGATTTCAAAAATTTCTATGTAAGGTCGGAATTACAAATCTGCATGTTTTTTTTCTGCACCCAGTAGTTGTGTAAAATTTGCACTTTTCATTCAATGTTAATATGTACTTTTACACTACAAATTTATTTTGCTTCCAGGGGCTCATTGCATAAAAGACTTGTAGTCGCTACAAGTCCTACAGGCTACAAGTTACAAGTGAATTCCGTTGCATAAAACTGTTAGCTACAAGTTACAAGCTTCAAGTCCTACAGGGTCAAAACTACAAGTTCTACAAGTCTTGTAGCTATAAGTCTGCGTTGTATAAAATCATTTGTAATCGCTACAAGTTCTATAAGTCGTACAAGCCTTGTAGCTACAAGTGTAGCTTGCTTGAAACTACTAGCTACAAGCTAAAAAGTCCAGGGCATGCAAAAATCATTAGACAAAAATGGAAATTACAAGTCGTATTAGTAATGCGTTGTATAAAACTATTAGTGCTACAAGTGTAAGTTGGAGACTTTTAAATCATAATGCATTTTAACAAGTCGTTTTTGACTTGTAAATCGGGAAGTCTTTCTTGATTTATTAAAAATTATGGATTTTTCCGATAGTGATGATGACTTTAATGATGTTGTATTAGTTCACAATTGTCCTAAAAGGACTTTTAGACCATAAATTTTGATAGATTGATAAGTGAAAATATGGAACGATTTTAATTGAGTGAAGAGGATATTAATAGGTTATGTGAAATAATTGGTCCAATTATTGCACATGAGACTTCTCATAATTTTGTGCTCTTACCCGTTCAGCAAATTCGCGTAAGTTTAAGATTTTTTGGCAAGTTCCTTTATTTATAATGTGATTGGAGATGCACATGTTGTGCATAAATCCACAGTTTGTCAAACTTTGTCCCGATTTGTTGATGCTGTAAACACACAGCTATTCAAGATAGTTGATTGACCTCAGGAGGCCTAAGCTTTGCGACAAGTTCCAAAACTTTTCCACGAAAAAAGTGGAATGCCAAGTGTATTTGGCCTGATGGAATGCATATCAACATTATGAAACCACTAAACTATGAGGAACAGTTTGTTAATAGGCATGGGGACCATTCTATAAACTGCATGCTGACTTGTGGCCCTGATCTAAAATTCTACTACGTGTCTTCCAAGTGGCCTGGATCTGTAAATGATGCCCATGTCTTTTGCAACAGTTCACTGAAAACTGATCTAGAAACTGGTACTTATTTTTAAAAGTTGATTCAGCAGATTATAAAATTTTGTGCTTGCCATAAGGTTAGAAAGTAGTAGAAAATGCGTTTTGGGACCTTAGACACATTTTGGAGTTCTGGGATCCCCAGAATACGCTACTTCTGTAAAATTCAAATGGCCTGTGAGGGCAAAAAATAACATTCGTTTATTGTTGTCCTCCATGATTTTCGATCATAAAAAATTTTTTTGAAACATTTTGCAATTTTCCTCAAATTCGGCCAAATTGTGTCTTTTGTGTAAGACCAATCCTTATCCTTTGGAAGTGGTTTGAAACCATGTTGAGTGATGCAATTATCAAAAATAATCTTTTCCCACGCATTGCATTTTTCTTCTATAGTAATCGATGTTGAAAATGATCCAAATAGAACTTTCTTTGAATCATCGATCAAGGACAATAAAGCCAATCTTTCTTCTTCTGATAACAGCATTTTGTCAGGTAAAAATGTGACACGCTACTACAGTAATCTATTGATGGATTTTATGCATATATTGAAGGGACATAAGACCTGAAGGAAACCGGTCCAAGCTCAGCACATTAAAACTGCTAAGTGGGGAGTCAGCGCTGATAAAGGCTATTGGTTTCGCCCAATAGCACCGGTTTTCTATATGTGTATGCGCGTCAACATATTCACTGCATGGCTTGCATAAGACAGCTCAGTCTGAGCTGGCGACTATTATGAATTTACAGACAGTCCGGTACGTGGATTAGGATTATTGATTGATGAAGTATTGACCTTTTACTTGACTGACATGCACAGAGACACACAGAGTATATTACATATTGAATCTTATTACAGGGCTTGACAGACGTACCATAGGCAGATTGACCCATTAGGAATACCTATGTATATTATTATATATTCGATTACTTAGGTCTAAAGGCATTAAAATTTCCTAAGTCGCTTAGGTCAAAAGGCATTAAAATTTCTCAACTTAGATACTATAATAAATATGTCGTGGTTTTTATATTTTGACCACTACTGGGTGTGACAATTTTAGCAACTCGAAAAAAATTGGTGACTTTTTTACTACAAGGTGCTGACAATGTTTTATGCAACGTAGAACTTGTAGGATTGTAAGCCTACACTTGTAGAACTTGTAACTAGCTTGTAGGAGTTGTAAATTGGCTGTCTGGACTTGTACCTTGTAGCTTGTAACTTGTAAATTTTTGTGCAATGCGTACTTTTAGGACTTGTAGCTATTTCCACTTGTAGCTTGTAGCTTGTAAATTTTATGCAACGGACTCCAGGGCATTGCAAAACGTGAGTTTTCTCGGAATATGTTCCATAAGATCAGGATTTAGAATCTGACTCTAAATATTCTATACACTTAGCAGTCATGTATAGTTTACACTGAAAACTTAAATTTAGTCTCAGAGTGTTACAGAAGCTTAAATTTTTTCAAAATGTTTCATGTGACGTCAGGAATACAAATCTATGTGTAGCGTTCTTTACACCCAACATGTGCATAAATTTTATGCTGAAAACCTTTGATCTGTTAAAAGAACGTAAAGTTGTCTTGTTTAAAAAAGATAATGCTGATGTTCAGAACAATATTGTTTTACTAATTGGCACTATGATGTGTTAATTGAGGAGACAGGCAACATAGACAAATTGTTTAGGATGTAGTTCTTGATTTGTGCGTACTTTTGTATGCATGCCGAGCATTCTTGAAGCATTTCCCAAAATTGACACTGAAAACATAATTTATGAAAGTCAGTTTCAAGCCAACAGAATAATCTCAGCCTGCAGTCTGGGGTTTTATGCATTTTGCCTAACTAAATGAAATGTGGATCGAGCTTTTCTCTAGTATTTTGTCTTTCTCTTATTTTCAAGTTTGCATAGTCAATTCTTTTCGGAATGGATACTTTTGTAATGTCGATCCTAGGGGCAATATTGTAATGATTTAATAATATCCGCTTCTTTTGTGAATAACGTTCTACTATTGCTGACGAGTTTTCCCTTCATTTTAACGAAAACGTTCTTGTCTTGTCTAAATAAATGTCTATATTTGCTTTAGTTACCTGTTGTGCAGTCACATGCTTGAATTTATCATTGATGACTGACTTCAACTATTATCAGTTCAAGTGCAATTTTTGTTTCTAAATGTGAACTCATAGTGATTCGAGATTTTGGATGGCGAGAGTCTGGCCCTTCTTTGGTTAAAAATTGGTGAAAACATAAATGCTTAAAGAAGAGTTTTTTTGCCTAAATTCACGTACCTCCATAAAAAATGACCGGGACTTCCCAAATTTCAAGCCATTCCATGTCTGCCCCTACTGTACATTTTTGTCGTTTATACATTTCTTGCGTAAATATCATAAAATGTGTACTTTTGGAAGGTGGTTTTTATCTCAAATATCTTTATCAAAGGCAGCACGTTAGTGTAATATACTTGGGAAGCCTCAACATATGTCCTCCCTCACAGCTATAACGGGACATATCTGAGAGGTGTGCTTTTTCTCAAACGATAGATAATAAAATACTCAATAGAGGATTTTTTGTTTTTGATTACACTGAGTAACGACTTTGTAATGAGCGTGTAAAGTTTTGGTGTAACGTTATAATATGCAAACTTTTGACACATTTTTTAGTCAGCATTTACACAACTCAGTGTAAATGCCTCAGACAATTTGATGGTACTGAATTATAGAGAATCAGTTATCTAAAACCCCATTTATTGTTTTTTTTTAAATTTCGCTTAACTTCTTGAGGGGTTGTGAAGAAAATAGATGGCAGCACCAAAATTTGGGTAGGAGTGCAGGATTTCAAGGATCAACAGATGGTCTTAAAATAGTGGTATATCTACAAAACACCATTTTTCAACGTTTCTCATCAAGCACTCGAGCACTATCCATTGGCTTCAAATGATTGCTTAAGAAACTATGAAAAAATTTCGAAAATTGAATTCTAAGGGATTTTGGCCTTCTACTGAGTGCGTAATTTCCTCAAACTTCCCTTCCCCCACGCCCATATGGGGTGAAGGGTGCAGAAAATTACGGTTGTAATGACAGATTTTGGTTACGTTTTTTTCATGTCTGCCAACAACTCCAGTTACCGGTTCTGTGTCTTATTACTTTTTTTCTGATAGAAATGTACTACAGCTTAAAGGCTACTTTCCGCTTACCAACAAACATTTATAGACTCAATGCGAACTTAGATCTAGGGTTTTAAGCTTTACACTCTAGTGGGTGGTTTAAAAAACAGATTTTATCTATGATTTCTCTGCCTACTTTTCCGCATGAAAGATTTGATAAATTGTATAAAACAGAAATAAAGTATATACCTTCTAAGGGCTACATGTCGCAGCAAACCGCGTTTAAAAAACGCAATATTGAGTTATTTATGGGGGTGTAAACATCAAAATCAAGGATGTAAAATAGTCAAAAAACACGTTTTTTCCTATTTTGATTCGTAAATATCTCAAATATTTTGTGGAACACGAGTTTTCCACATACAAATGTACTGAAATTCAAAGGCTTTAAACTCACAAAAACCAAATTTATTTATCTTCAATGAGGAGTCAGGTCCAGATTCTGAAAGTTTACAATGTAGTACATTGTGGAAAATGTAAGTATTGCACCCATAGTCAGTATCTAAATACTTACGTAACATGGAACATCGGGTTTACATACTTATGGGGATTGCCTAAGTACCTAGGCTACACTTAGCACTGGTCAGGTAGCTATTGACTCAAGGTCACATAACCAACGAATGACTCTCAAAACATAAAGCCTCGATCCTCTCGGTCCTAAATTGCTGAATGCTTCTGTTTGGGGAATCTCAGCAGTTATGCCATAGAAACCTAATGCTTAGTCACATATGTAACCCCAGATATTGCTTGCAAGGTCAGTTGACCTTCTCCCAAAAGCCCAAAAAATCTCAAGTTGATAAATTAGCTTATTTTCCGCCTTAGGCTTATAACCAGAAATGTTTTGGTTCCTAATAGCAATCAAGAACAATCCTCCAACAACAGCGAGCTCTATGCTGCATAGTCATCTTACATAAAAATAAAGTAATAATGTTTATGATTTTAGGAACAAAAATGGGTAAATGAATTTTGATGAAAGAGAATACGAAAAAGATTCACCTTTAAAGTTTGACACTCAATATGAGGTGTGAAGCGCCAACAAATTTGACATTTTTCCTTTCGAGATGCGATTTCTGCCATTATAAAGATACATATATAGAACACACAATTACGTATTTTGGCACAAAGCGCTGAAAATTTTTGCGAATTTAAGACCTTTTTTGCAATTTTTGTCTTCCCAAAAATCTTTGTACATGTACAAAGGCGGTCCCAAAAAAGTCTTTGTACATCGGGAAAAATCTTTGCCAAATACAAAAAAACACTGGGAACTGAGCCAAAAAATCTTGAAGAAGCCATATGGAGAGCAACTCAGCAAGAAATTCAAGACCTGGCTTATAGGACCTCAACACCCTATGTGAGCACTAAGCAAGCTGTATATACCTGAAGTGAGTCTTTTAAGTACTAACATGAACAACTTATCTCAAATAATTGGCTAATTTTAATTTGCCACCCCAGCAGGACAACTGACATCCTAAGGGACCCTACAACTGTAACGAAGGACCCTGGAAGTGGGATGTTACCATATGTGGGCAGCAAGAAAATTCTGGGGTAGGTGCAAGATTTTTTTGAAGGTCAAAAGATGGTCTTAAAAATGGTGGTATGGCGATAAAAACACCATTTTTCGACGTTTCTCATCAAGCACTATCCATTGGCATCAGAAAATTGCGAAAAAAACGAAAAAAATTTTCAAAAACTGAATTCTGGGGGGTATTTTTGATTTCTGGGGGGGGTATTTTGGTTTCTGGGGTGCATACCCCCAAACCCCCCCCACGCCCAGGTGTGGATGTTACCCCTTGGAATAGCCCAGCAAGAACTGCTGCTGAAAATGTGGAAAACTAGGTCATCATGCTATTAAATGTAAACAAAACTCGCACCCTTATTATAATAGTATGCATAATTTTAGTGAAAGACTTGAGTAACTTTCATCAGCCCTAAATGGCTTCTGGGGCAGGGCGACCGAGGCACCAGGACCGAGTGAATGCTCTACCCTTTGGTAGCGTACCTAGGCATAATGTAATGGAAATGAGTGAGACTGTAAGCCTCCATGAAAACAGTGAATCGACGTCAAGTGATTTTGCGCATGTAGAAAATGATTTTATCGTGTCTGACTTGTACCCAGAAGGCGTAAATTCTATTGATTTTTAGTCAAAACGCCTTGAATATAAAAGTGTTAATTGTTTGGTTTTGGGAGGTCATGAGGAAAGTGAAAATCTAGAGCAAAAAGTCCTAACCCGAGAATATGTAGCACTAGATTGCTTTCCAACAGTGCAGAAGGCGGATAAATGGCCCATTGACCTAGGAAGGTTAGGTGGTGACGATTAGGTCACAAAAAATGTTTTTGAAGACTGCAGAACGGGACAGTATAAGTGCCTTCTGGTCATGAACGCGCCTAGGTCACCAAAACCTGATGCTGCAGCTGAAAATCAAGAATTTGAAAAATTTGATGGCATTCGTGATAAATTCCTTAACAAAAAACTGTTTTATAGTATGTTTTTGACTTTTCTCTGTCTTCTATGTACCTCACCTACCTGACCCCCAGCGTACACTACCTGACTGCACCCAACGTACGTACATATAATTTTTGTAATAAATTACAAAATGGATATACTTTAGCGATTCATAAAAATGTAGAATGTCTATCACCTATAATTAGCCCAACTCCCTATACCATGAAAGTTAACATTTGGGTGCCTTTAGATGGACCTTATATGACCGAAGCTATAAAGTGTTATATTCATAATAGAACTATATGTACTAACTCTGAAATGCTAGGTAGCAGAGGAATTGTGTATGATGGGACCACCACAAATCCGTGTTCGCTAATATTTGCTCTAAGGTTGAAAAACTAAAACTTTGGGAACTGATACCCTTTTTAGCACATTCCCTAAACTCTGAAACACTAAAATAATTTGACTGTCGAATTTTTGTGGAGCTGTCACGACTTGTGTAAAAGTGCTATAAATTTTTTCGTAGAACTTGGCCATGTAGCGACTACTGATAGATTTACTCTCAGCTCTGACTTATACGATCATGGGGGATGCCTTTCCCAACGTGGAAAATGTATAACTAATGATGCCACGGTGAACTGGGACCCCTACCCACTAAAATCCTTTTGTAAATATCATAAGCTAGGAATTTTCTTCATAGAACTAGATTTCCCTTTTGTTATAGCTAAAGAATTGCAAAGCAGCGTTACACTTACCAACCTCGCGACTAAATGTGGATTAATTAGTGCTTATGACATGCTACAAGGTGTTTTAATCGAAGTCAAAATTGGGAGGGACATCGCCTTTTTAGAAAATCAATCTGGTGAAATTTACCTAAAACCCCAAAATTCGACACTCTTGACTACGAAGTCCCTGACTGATCCATAAAATGCTAAATTTCAGGATTTAGAACAGCGAATTTAACAAATCGAACAGAAAAGCTTCAAAACTGTTTGGATTGACTTATGTAGATCTGTGCAGTGCCAGTTAGACACTATTAAGCAAATTTTGCATGTCGACCTGACTGCAGGTGCTAGAATTTTACTTATGCGAACTGATATCCATACAGTCTTTGCCAGGGATGTCCTTATAATATGACAATGCCACCAAGTCTATACCACTTAAATTTACTGAGACCATAAAGTAAACGGAAATTGTGACGCCGACCTTCCTGTTGATATTGGAACCCAGAAATGTTTTTTTCTCCCGGGGTACTGACTTAATTATGTTTTCTCATATAATATTGTGTGATAAGAGAATACAGAGCATATACTATGATAAAAAATTATTATATAGCTCAGGGCGCCACACTTGCACAAACCCCCATTCAGCTCAGCTGGACTGGTAACTGGACCCCTTTTACTTTCGACTCATCTGTGTTGTTTCACGATTCTATGACTACTTTTGATGATAAAACGGGAACTCATGAATGAGAACAGAAAATCGATCATATTATGCAGTACTTATCTCAATTATCTGAAAATCTTTCATTAATTTATCAGATTCTTTCGGGGACATTAACTGCCAAAAATAATGCGCAACAAAATTTGAACCATTAATTGATAGGACTGCCCAGGGGCCTCTAACACCCTTAGTCACTTACTTAGTGGCATTTATCAAGTACTAATAAATCTTTTTGTCATTATTATTATCATACTTATACTCGCAGCTATTATTTGCGTAGGATTTGTGAGACTTCGGCTATAGTGGCGACGCAGATCTCAGAGACTTAATCTTAAGCATATGGTCACGGAAGTAGGCATGGAACTCAAAACTCTGAATGTACCTAGTTCATCCGCTCCCAGGAACCGTAACGACTTAAAACCTATCCAAAAAAATCAGAAATCAAGACCAAGTATTCTTGGACTCATGAACATCAAAATATCGACTCGGCTTTTATAGTCCCTAAAATATTGATCAGAATTTCATGTGAAAAAATTCAGCAATACCTATTTGACTCTGGATCTGAGGTCTGGATCATAAGTAAACGCTTATTTGAACATCTTTTTGGACCCGCTCCTCAACCGTCCCAAAACCCTGATAACACACTAACCACACCCCTCATTACTTCCACCGGACATGAAATAGAAGTTAATAGTCGCATAAAATTAATGACCACTGTTGCTTCTCAGTGCATTTCAATTACTTTTATCATTTATGATTTAGTAACTATGACTCAAAATAATATTGATTGTATACTTGGTTGTGATGCACTAAGCCTACTTCGTTATGTGATTTTCAACATAAGCAATTGTACTTATCAAGCACTCACTATCCATTGGCATCAAAAAATTGCGAAAAACGCGAAAAAAATTGGATTCTGGGGGTATTTTAATTTCTGGAGGGGGTATTTGGCCTTTGGGGGTAGCATACCCCCAAACCCCCACGCCCAGGTGTGGTCATGACTTTAGATACTTCCACATGCTATCATACAAGATATAAATGAAGGAATAAAAACTAAATTATAACTTAATACTACTTTAACGCCCAAACAGATGAAAATCTTAACAACGGTTTTGCAGTCAAATGTTGCTGTTTTTGTACACCATGAGCAAGATCTGGGGAGAAAATCATTCATCAACCATTAAATTAACAGAGGCGGATTTAGGAGGGAACGGGGGGCGGCCGCCCCCCCCATTGGCCCCCAAAATAGCGCGAAAAATTAAGCATTTTTGAGCGATTTTTAGCGATTTTCGGTTCAAAACGGCGAATTTTTCCGCCCAAGTCAGGGTTCCGCCCCACCCCCACCCTCCTTCCCTTGCATACGTGGGCAGCAAGAAAATTCTGGGGGGGGGTGCAAGATTTTTTTGAAGGTCAAAAAATGGCCTTAAAAATGATGGTATGGCGATAAAAACACCATTTTTCGACGTTTCTCATCAAGCACTATCCATTGGCATCAAAAAATTGCGAAAAAAACGAAAAAAATTTTCAAAAATTGAATTCTGGGGGGTATTTTGATTTCTGGGGGGGTATTTTGGTTTCTGGGGGGTGCATACCCCCAAACCCCCACGCCCAGGTGTGCTTAGGGGTACCGCCCCCCTTAGGAAAATCCTGGATCCGCCACTGTGTGCTAACACTGAAAATCACGCCCCAGTAAGAAGCTACCCCTACATAGTACCTTTTGCCGCTAGAGCTCGCATTGTGACTCATGTGAATCAAATGTTAGGGTCCGGAGTAATCAGCCCGTCCACTAGCCCCTGGTTGAGTCCTATTGTTTTGGTCAAGAAAAAAGATGGTTCTGCTTGTTTTTGTGCGACCTAGAGAAAATTGCATGACATTACTAAAAAGGACACGCAACCATACGTGGGCAGCAAGAAAATTCTGGGGGCTGCAAGATTTTTGAAGGTCAAAAAATGGCCTTAAAAATGGTGGTATGGCGAAAAAACACTATTTTTAGACGTTTCTCATCAAGCACTATCCATTGGCATCAAAAAATTGCGAAAAAAAATGGAAAAAATTTTCAAAAATTGAATTCTGGGGGGTATTCTGGTTTCTGGGGAATGCATACCCCCAAACCACCCCCACGCCCAGGTCTGCACGCAACCATATGTGGGCAGCAAGAAAATCCTGGGGGTTGTAAGATTTGTCGAAGGTCAAAAAATGGCCTTAAAAGTGATGTTATGGCTAAAAAACACCATTTTTCGACGTTACTCATCGAGCACTATCCATTGGCATTAAAAAATTGCGAAAAAAACATAAAAATAAATTTAAAAATTGAATTCTGGGGTGTATTTTGATTTCTGTGGAGGGGTATTTTGATTTCTCGGGTGGGGTGCATACCCCCCACACCCAGGTTTGCACACAACCCTCCTTAGAATAGATGATACCCTAGCATAAGCTTGGGGTTATTCACAAATTCCTGTCCACTATACGTGGGCAGTAGGGATGTGCCGATACCGCTTTTTCGAAAATGACCGATTCCGATTCGATTCCGATTCTTTAAATCTCAGAAAAGCCGTTTCCGATCCCGATGCCGATTCTGCAAATCTCAAGGCAGCCGATTCCGATTCGATTTCGATTCCAAAATAACAGGAATCGGCCGATTCCGATTCTGATTCGGTTCCGATTCTTGCGACAAACATGTTAAATATATAGGTAGCTAAACAGTGTTTTTTTGTACAAGGTCCGTTTGTACATGTACAAAGATGGTCCCCAAGAGTCTTTGTACATTTTGTACATGCAAATTTTTGTATGCTATAATATAGTACAGTAGCGATTTTAGTGCGGTAAAACAAAGTTCTCGATCTTTGGTAGTGTATTTATCTGATTTCTGGGTTTCTGGCGACAAAAGTTACGAAAAATTGTCTCAAAAGCACCGTAAAATTTGACATTTTTCTATTCTAAATGCACATTCTGCCATTTTAAAGATATGTAGGACTAACCATTACTCATTTCAACGCGAAGTGCCGAACATTTTTGCGAATTTTACACCTTTTTACAGTTTTTGTCTTCCCAACAATCTTTGTAAATTTTTTACACACAAATTTTTGGATACTACTATATGGTACAGTAGCGATTTTAGTGCGAAAAAACAGAGTTGTTCGACTTTTGTTAGTGTGTTTTAGCTCATTTCTGGGTCCCTAAGGGCAAAAATCACTAAGAATCGTCTTAAAACGGCGCGAAGCGCCGAAAAAGTTGACATTCTTCCTTTTGAAATGCAATTTTTGCCACTGTGAATTTCAGACCTTTTTTGCAATTATTTATCTTCCCAAAAATCTTTGTACATGCACAAAGACGGTCACGAAAAGTCTTTGTACACCGGGAAAAATCTTTGCCGAGTACAAAAAACACTGTAGCTAGCTAATCCGTTTATCTATTCACTGTTTATGTAAAAGCGTATCATTTGATCTAAACAAGGTATAGTCTAAGTCTCAAGGCAAAACATTTACCTACACTTTATCAAGTTGTTAAATTTTTAAGGAAATCGAATCGCACATCAACGCAAAGCGTCTCTCTCACAAGCAAGACCCGTTAAAATGGTGGGGAGCAGTGGCGGATCTAGGATTTTCCTAAGGGGGCGGTATCCCAACTTTTCCAAAAATAGTCAAAAATAGGTCAAAAAAATTGCCCGTAACGCGCGAAATAGCGTTTTCTCGGTGTTTTACATTGTACACTTTTACATAAAGTCGGTTTTGACGCAATATTTTCTCTAAAAATTTATAAAATTCTAGACAATTTTGTGCGAAAAAATCATTAACTTTTTTTGACTTTAACAAAAATCTGGCGCGAAGCGCAGGAAAATTCGTGAAATTAAGGCGGATAGACGTCTATAAGCATGATTTACTGCTTGATTTCCTGTACTTAAAGCATTTGATGCGAAACATAGAAATTTTTAATTGGAAATAGAAGAAAAGTATGCAAAAATAGCTTTTCTGCCGTTTAAATTGTTTTGAATTCTACAAATGGCTTCCAGGCAGTGTTTTTTGTACAAGGGCTATTTGTACTTGTACAAAGGTGGTCCAAAAAGTCTTTGTACATTTTGTACACACAAATTGTGGGTACTATGATATAGTACAATAGCGACTGTAGTGTGGTAAAAATAGAGTTGTTTGTTCGACCTTTGGTAGTGTATTTTGGCTAATTCCTGCTTTTATGAGGGCAAAAATCTTTGAGAATCGTCTTGAAACGGCGTGGAGCGCCGAAAAAATTGACGTTTTTCCTTTCAAAATGCGATTTATGCTATTATAGGACACACAATTACACATTTCGGTGCAAAACGCCGAAAATCTTTGCGAATTTCAGACCTGTTTTTTTGCAGTTTTTGTCTTCCCAAAAGTCTTTGTGCATGTACAAAGAGAGTCCAAAAAAGTCTTTGTACATTGGGAAAAATGTTCGCCAAATACAAAAAAGTGTGCTTCCAGGTCGCCAAAAAAGTCGCCGGAAAAATTTGAGAAATTATGGTCACTGATGGCCAAAAATCATTGCAAATTGCATCCATTCGTTATCTCGCCAAATATTTTTGGTTAATTGGGGTGCGGCCGCCCCCCGCCCCTTTAAACCCGCCCCTAGTGGGAAGAGAAGCGATCAACCTATCTGCTAATGTCGACTTTAGCAAGAAAATATTTGGCAACCCCAGCTAAAGAGCGTCCTATCGGAGCAATTGTTTAGTGGCGCGGGGCTGGAATAATATACAATCCGCTAAGAAATAGAGTACAAGGCAAACAGGCTGAAAAACTATTATTTCTAAAATATATCTGCCCTAAATTAAATTTCAGTATTAGACATTAGTATGCATATGACGTTCAGATGAATAAAAACTTGACCAGTACCCGCACGATCTGTTTTTTGTCATAAATGTAGCGTAGCATTGGGTTACCAGTGCTTTACTATAAGGGAAAAATTGCTTATTTTTATGTTTTAAAGCATAAAAATGTATTTTCCTATTTTAATTCTGCTATAATTAGAATAAAAAGGAATCGAATCAATAATTGGACCATTTTCAGCCGATTCCGATACAATTCCGATTCTTAAAAACCCAGGAATACCGATTCCGATTCCGATGCCGATTCTCCAAGATTTATTATTGCCGATTCCGATTCGATTCGATCCCACAAAAAATGACCGATTCCAACCGATTCCGATTCCGATTAATCGGAACATCCCTGGTGGGCAGCAAGAAAATTCTGGGGATGCAAGATTTTTGAAGGTCAAAAAATGGCCTCAAAAATGGTGGTATGGCGATAAAAACACCATTTTTCGACGTTTCTTATCAAGCACTAACCATTGGCATAAAAAATTGCGAAAAAAAAAAGAAAAAATTTTTAAAAATTGAATTCTGGGGGGTATTTTGATTTCTGGGGGGGGTATTTTGGTTTCTGTGGGGTACATACCCCCCACACCCAGGTTCGCACGCAACCCTCCTTAGAATAGACGATACCCTAGCATAAGCTCGGGATCGCCCACAGATGCCTGTCCACCCCTTCCGATAAGGAAAAAACTGCTTAACGTTCTACCTTTTGACCTCTGTCATGCACCAAGCTCTTATCAAAACTCATGGACACTATTCTTCAATGACTACAAAGGAAAATTTGCTTAGTCTACCTCCACAATATTTTAATTTACTCTGAGACTTTTGAGGATCATATGCAAAACTTGAAGCTAGTTTTTGACCGACTTAAATGAACAGGACTTAAATTGAGGCTCGAAAAATGCGATTTTTGCAAGGACGGAGTCAAATTTATGGGGCACAAACTCACAACCGATGGGCTAGCACCCGATAAAGTTAAGGTGTATGCAGTTGAACAAACTAAAACACCTCAGAATGTCGATCAACTGAGGTCATTTATTGGACTAGTTTCTTATCGCCATTTTATTAAATATTGTAGCAAAATTGCTGCCTCACTCAATAATCTTTTACAGAAAAATAAGACTTTTATTTGGACCGATGAATGTAGTAAAGCATTTCAAAAATTAAAAACCCTTATCACAACTCTACCCATCTTAAAATTTCCGAACCTAAAGCAAGACTTTCACGTGCAGTCTGATGCATCTTCTTATGGAATTGGTGCTGTTCTTAGTCACTTATTTGATGGAACAGAGCACCCTATCGCTTACATTAGTAGAACTCTTACTTAATCTGAATGCAATTATTCAATAACCGAGCATGAAGTACTTGCCGTAATTTGGCAGTCAATACTTTTCTTCACCCCTACTTAGTCGGACACCAGGTACACATTCAAACCAACCACGCTCCGCTTTTTGGACTTTTAAGAAAGAAAACAGTTTGACTTGCAGGCTAGCGCGATTTCACAATACTTTACAACAATTTAACTAAGAAAAACACAAAAAATGCTGACACTGTTTCTCGACTTTTTGTAGCAACAATTTTTCCTGAAGATCCACGAATTATAAGTGAACAACGAAAAGATGCTGACTTGATGCTTATCATTGACTATTTAGAAAATGGCATTCTACCCATCGATCCTACTTTTCAGAATTTAATTTTGTCTAAACCTAAGCTCTACTACATGATGATAAGTGCTTATGCAGGCAATTAAACAAAAGCAGGGGTGAAAATGCCAACATCATCCCAGCTTCACTACGTCAAGAGATACTAGAACCTCATCATGATGATCTTTTGTCAGGCCATTTCGGATTTGAAAAAAATTTAGTGTATCTGTCAAAAATATTTTCAGGAAGGGATCTTAAATGATATAAAAAAGACACTGTATTGGATGCTTAGGATGCGCAACGCGCAAATCACCCACCCACAAAACAGGCAGCTCTCTGTCCCTTGCTGGTAGAAGGTTATTTTGATCAAGTAGCGACTGATATCCTCGGACCCCTCCCTCTTACTAAAAGCGGTAATAAATATATTATTGATTTCACTGATTACTTAATGAAATGGGTTGAATGTTTCGCTCTTTCTGACTGCACTGCTAAAACAATAGCTCAAAAATTCGTAGATGGCATTTTTGCCGTCATTCAGCACACCAGAATAACTGCTTTCTGACAAAGGAATGAACTATATGTCAAATCTTGTTTATGAAATATGCGCTCTTTGTGACACTGAAAAGATTAACACTACACCCTCTCATCCCCAAACTGACGGTCTAGTAGAAAAATTCAATCACACTTTAGCAAATATGCTCTCCATGTATGTCAGCTATAATCAGTGAGATTGGGACGATGTTCTTCCCTATGTTACTTTTGCTTGTAATTTGACTCAGCAAATAGGTACAAAATTTTCCCCTTCTTAACTTCTCTATGGGAGAATTCCTAGACTATCTATTGTTGCTGCCCATAAATTCGAGAATTTTCGATATATGATAGACTTAGACGATTATGTAATAGATTTAAAAAAAGATTCAATGCAAGGTTGGACTCTTGCATGAGAAAATATTCGACTAGCACAAGAAACTCAATAAACTTATTATGATAAGAAAGTGAAGCATGCAGTGCAGACCATAGGTGGGCAGCACCGAAATTCTGGGGGGGTTTGAAAAAATTTTCAAAGGTCAAAAAATGGTCTTAAAAGTGGTCGTAGGGCGAAAAAAAACCATTTTTGGACGTTTCTCATCGAGCACTATCCAATAGTTTCAAAAAACCGCTAAAAAAGCAAAAAAATTCAAAATTTGAATTCTGGGTATTTTGATTTCTGGGAGGTATTTCAATTTCTGGGGGCTGCATACCCCCCACCCCCCCACGCTCATGTGTGGTGCAGACTATAAAATTAGAGATTTTATTATGATTTTCAACCTTAGCACAACTTAGGATATAGCACATAAACTTATGCACCAGTGGAATGGATCTTTTAGGATAAAATTTATAAAAACTTCAACTCTCATTTTTGAATCACTGGACGGAAACAAGGAACCTGGGACTGTACACTTTAATCGAACTAAACTCAAATGACAAAAATAATAGGGCGGGTAAAGAGCTCCCGACCAACCCGGAAAGTGCATCGCCAAAGGGGGAAGGGAAGGAACCTACAAATTGGGAACTATTTCCCCTCTCACATATAATTTACGCAATAAGAAGTAAATCATCAATTATTCACTAATAGCTTAAATTAGCCTAAGTGATCTTAACTTCCGTTGCACTCGAACTAAATTATCAACTTATGCAGAAAAATCCCTTAACATGAATTAGAACTTATCCGAAATCATTTAAAGTTCAATGAGCAACAACATACCAAGTGATCAGCAAGCAACCAAAAACCACGAATCTGATTCAAATTGAATATCCAAACGTCACCAACCAGTTCAGATTCACTCCGCGAAAATCGATATTTAGACCTACATTTATGCTTCAAAAGGCTAAGGCGTTGACTATTTGAATCTTCGATTTTTGAAACCATGACAGGAAATAAAAACGATAAGTAAGGATCGGTGAAAACGATTCCGATTTTTCGACTCTTTTCGCTTTAGTACAAACCAGTTTGAGATTTTATACACTATGCACCCCTTTATACAATTTGAAACACACCATACTGTAAGCATTTCCTTAAGACTCATGTGACAAATTAAACTGTACTTTTACCTTAACAGCTTCTCCATTCAGATGTCCTCAACAACCTCTACACAATCAAGGCACTCATCGACTGACTTGTCTGCCACCACAAAATCATCTGCAGCGGAGGAAGCCATGAAAACTGGAAGCACAGGAGCAACACCTTGCAACCTAGAGTCCAGTTATTAATTGCTAACAACTGGCTAAAATGACTATTGATTTCCGGTCCACTATTGTTCTTTTATGTACCACTAGACTGCCTCCAAAGAAGCAACTTATATATTAACATCCGACCCCATGTGCCAAAAACTAGCTATTTCTGAATTAAAAAGCACCAGCAATGACACTGACTGCACTACACCACCCCATATGTAAAAATATTTGGTCTTGCCTGACCCGATGTGCTTGTAGTTCTTTTTGACGTAAGGGAACTCAGAGGGGTTCCAGAAACTATTCAAATGCTATTGAGAAACACGGACTTCCTTGTTGTGATTTAGAACGACTGTACCCCATACGTGGGTAGCACCAAAATTCTGGGGAGGCGTGCAAAATTTTTCGAAGGTCAAAAATGGCATTAAAAATATTGGTATGGCGAAAAAACACGATTTTTTTAACGTTTCTCATCCATTGGAATTAAAAAATTGCAAAAAAAATTTAAAAGCATTTTAAAAATTGAATTTTGGGAGGGGTTTTGGTTCCTGGTGGGTATTTTGGTTTCTCGCGGGGTGCATACATCCCAAGCCCTCCCCACGCCCAGGTGTGCTGTACCCTCAATAGCACTGAGTTTCTGTTAAGCAGCTGGCACCTTGAAACTTAATTCATAGATCTCTTAATAATCCAATCACAAAGCCCTTTGTCACTTGTGGAACTAAAAATTAGTAATGAGATAAATCTTCAGTCTACTTGACAATCCTTATTCCGGCTTAGTCTGCAATTGGATAGCCATGCTTGCTGTGTTTTCAAAGCTCTGGCAACTTCCGATATATTTGTATTCATGGACCAGAGTGGCACTGACATTTTATGATCTGGGATGGCGTGGCTCAGCGACAGGGTCTGGCCCAGACTAAATCCGACATCAAAACCAGCTCAAAGGACCTCCACTACAACTGTACCGCAACAAGGCCCTGATGATCACGGACATAACCAAAGTTAACTTTGCCCACACTAAAACTGGAGTCAGGCAGGACTACCATCGTTTTTGCGACCACTGGATTCACATGCTGCACACCGAATTATTGTTACTCCTGCGATTAGGTATGCAGCACAAGGAGTATCGTATATGCGCAACCATTGACTATAAGATCCAAAATAAAGATCCGAAGAAACAACGACTGAAGAATTGAACAGATGCAAGCTAAAGACTGATTAATGATTTGTGATTTCTTTTTCTTGTTAAGTCATATTGAGTTGTTCTATTTTCACATACATTTGCACCAATTTATCAACAGTGGGGACCACACCTGGGCGTGGGGGGTTGCGGTGTATGCACCTTCCCCACCCGAGAGACCAAAATACCCCCACACCCATAATTCAATTTTTGAAAATTTTTCTTTTTCGCAATTTTTGATGGCAATGGATAGTGCTTGATGAGAGACGTCGGAAAATGGTATTTTTTCGCCATACCACAATGTTTAGGGCTATCTTTTGATCTTTGAAAAATCTTGCACCCCCCAGAATTTTCTTGCTGCCCACGTATGGTGGGGACACTGTCCAGCTTAGAGGGGAAGAATGTAAAGCATCTTAAATTTAATAACAAACTAAGTAAAACTTTATAACCTAACCTTAACGTATATTTATGCTTCCAATCAAAATAAACTTTTTAAAATGAATCAGACAGATAATCGGCATCTAGTTTTAGCGTTCATTCCGCCCAACTGAGATGCTAGGCACCAACAGTCTTACTAAACTAAGCAAGATTCACGTGAAACTGTCCCGCCCTTGACTTGTACCTCTCCAAAAAGTTATGTTATTCACGTGAAACTGCCCTGCCTTTGACTCAGCAGCTCTTACCCAATTTCTGTAGCACTCCAAGTTATGTAATGCACGTAGTAACTTAGTCACTGTAAAAGTAATGTTAAATTATAAGCCGGTCGGTAACTTAAAAGCTAAAAGTTAAAAGCTAAAGTTGAGTGAGAAAAGCTCGCGGCGCCTATCAAATGGGACCCTTAGATGAAAAACTCATGTCTCCGTGTTATAAGAAAATGTAATAGTCCTATGCTTAATCATAATCGGCTTATTCTCTGACTCAACTTGCCTACTTACACACTTGCCTTCCACCTCGGATTAACTGTACTCGACGTACTATTCATTCGCTCATTGACGCTAGTGTTTTATTTGCTATTCGTACTGTGCCAATAAAGTTGAGAGTAGCTATTGTTTTAATCACTCAGAATACATAACAACAGCTTTGTCAGCTAATTAGTTACATTAAGCAAGATCGACTGACAATAACTCGTCACCGCTGTAAAAAATCTTGACACTACGATTGAACGGCTACAAAGCGGACTAAACCGAATTTATCAACACTCAATGGGGAGTTAGGTTCAGATTTTTAAAGTCTACAATGTGGTGGATGATGGAAATATACTTTTTTGTTCGCCACTTTCTCCGTTCAGAAGTGGGGACAAGTCGAATGAAGACTATTAACGTGCCTCCCTAAGGATACATTAATCACAGCAAAGTGCGTTTATTTACATCCATATTGAGCTTTTTCGGGAGGTGTAAACTTATAAATTGGGTGTATTCAATGTGTTTCTGTGTTTTTCTGCGAACGCCTCCGCAAGTCTAAAAATGTATCAGGACTCGGAGAAGTGATACGCTAGTTGGGCGCATTAAATGCGCCCAGCCTGTCGAGTCCTGATCTTGAGTGTTAACAAATTTTGTTTAACACTCAAGACTAGTGTGAAAGTGGTTTACATATTGTGGGGGCCTGAATTTTTTAATAAATTTTGATCGAAATATCAAATTAATATCAGCATTATGAATCCGACTAAATATTTTCTTTGCACTTTTTCTGTATTTTGTTGTGTTTACACTGCAAATTAAGTTATATAGCCTGTGGAAGCTTTTTTTAAATGTTTAACGTAACATGAGAATTATGTATTTTATTGTTAGTTTCCTCTACACCCAGTAGTTGTGTTAAGTTTGCACTATTGCCTTGTTTTAAATTTCTAGTTTATGCTACTAATTCATTTTACTTCCAGAGCGTTGCAAAACATGAGTTTGTTTTCAAAATATGTTCCATGAAGGGTCAGGATTACGAATCTGAGTGTATGTTTCTTTACACAGTAGGTATCAAAGCTTGCACTGAAAATTAAATTTAGTTATAGAGCGTTAGCAGAAGCTTAATTATTATTCATGTTCCATATAACGTCAATATCACGAATCTGAGCAGTATTCTTTACGCGCAATAATTGCTTGAAGTTTATGCTCAAAACATTTGATCTGTTCAAATAAGGTAAGGTTGTTTTGCTTATAAAAATATTGTCGATGTGAGAATATTGTTGTTTTCCGCGTTCTTGGACTGCTGTCATTATTGTGGCATGTTACTCTTTGTATTTACTGACTGCTTTACTCAAATCTCAAATCATGCTAATCAAAAGTATGGTACTATAGCAAAGAAAAATGCTTCGATGGAACAAAAAAGATGAATATACTTGGAATTGTGGATTATCAAGGATGTAAAAGGGGGACATAGGAAAAAGCTATCTAAAATCGCAAAATCTGTTAAAAATCAGATTTTCTCTAAACAACGCAAGAAATCGAAGTATATTCTGCGGCCTCTAAAAAAGTGTAACCTTCTTTGAAAAATTTTCAATGCTTCCCATAATAGTGCATAAACATAATCTAAAATGTTTACTTTTTATAAATTGCTTGCAAGTTGCAACGCTGACTTACTTCATATAGTGATTGAAGAAACTAAGTGCAAATGTACCTTTATAACGGTGTTTTATTTCGTCATCATGAGCATTGTGAGCAAGCAAATCTGGCGTCAATTGATTAGTGCACACAATTGTTGTGGACATGCAAATTTACCTATATGTAGTCTGTTTCCCGTAAGCTTACAAGTCCTTTCTACTGCTTTAAACCAACAAATTCTTTGATTTACTTCGATGCATCGATATTGCTATTTCGTTCAATTGGTTTGCAAAGCCTCTCCTAGTTTTACTCCATCCAATGGCCCTGCTTCTGCGCTAGCTACGAGCTGCTTTTCAATCATTTTTTTTTTGGTTCAATACTTTATTTCAATCTGTAGGCCGCAGAATAAACATTGAATTTTGCGTTGCTTATAGAAAGTCTGATTTTCAGCAGATTATGCGATTTAAAGCGTATACATAGGTAGCTTTATCTAGTCCCCCTCCTTTTACATTCTAAATTAGTCAACTATATTTGTCTTTTTTGTTACATCGGAGCATTTTTCTTTGCTAATTAAAATAATTATTTTTACGAAATATAACTTGATTGCTATTCATATCGGATGTTGCTTTTCCATTACACTCGAAATATCACTTATGATATTTTGCAGATTTCTCTAAAACTTGCTTTTATTTCGTGAAGATAGTCAGTCGGTCGGAAAGTTGAATCTATAATTTGATGAATGGTTACGGATCAAGAATATGATTAACCTGCGAGTGTGTTAATTGTAACTTAGAGGTTTTTATGCGGCGTGGTTGTTTTGAAGCTATCTTAAAAAGCGCTGCCGCTAGGAGACTTTGCTGATTAAGTATCATACTTGCAGTATGAATGGATACCTAAACTGGCAGCACACCGCCAGGGAAGATACCCAACACACAACAACTATGAAAGCAACAACCCACACTAAGTACCCTTCAGGGCTTACACTAAGTACCTTGCTATACCTAGCGCTGAGTCGAGAGTGCTATTGCGATATGCCTTTACTCTACCACAGCGACCTCAATACCTATTACCTAAAGTCTCCACGGGCCGTAGCGGGATCCAAGTTACCTATGGAGGGGCTGCAGGAGGCAATCCGACCGTAGCACCTAACACAGGAGTAATTAGATAGCCCTGGAATTTACCCGAGGTCCTCGGGCCTATTTTGGACCAAAACAATAAATTTCGCGATGATAACCAAGAAGTTTCGCTTGAAAATACTTGAAGCCCGAAGCGAATTACTAATTTCGATTTTACTAGCACTCACGAACGATAAATACAACAGCAAAGAGCTCTACTCCAGGCTGTCATCTTCTATAAAAATTATGTGATAATTTTTTATGGTTTTTTTTAGTTCGAAAAGGATTGTAGAATTTTGATGAAAATATATAACGAAAAAGGTTTTACCCTATCTAATTCCGGCGATTAGCAAATGTCAGGAGCCGGCCAAACCAATTTCCACAACTACCTGCGTTATAATGCAACTCTAGGTAGTTACTTTTCGCTTTTATCTACACTCAAAACAATTTTACAGACTGTGGCGTTCACAAAGTCGATTTCGACACGCCAGGAAATAAAAAGAACGCACTGGCACTGAGGGGGATGTACAGTAAAAGAGAAAAGAAAAGAGAATGTAATGTTTTTATAGCAGAAATGGGCGCTACTTGCGCATGGATTTTTCCGTTCTCTGCAAAGGCTTAACGTGAATAGCGGTCATGTCGCCTATGTTTTAAATGTAAAGAAATAAAAGGGGACTTATTTGGGTTCCACAGGCTAAACGCATTAGTGTGTCCCTGGCAACACATAGCAAAGTAGGTCCAACCAAAAGATGCTGCGTGACGTGACTGTGTTGCCTCCCGCACGTCCTACTGTCGGAATCTATCCAAGTGTAAAGTAGTTGGTAAACATGGCTGGATCGCCAAACTGGATCTCAAAGACCAGATAGGTCATACCAAACACACTAATGTGCGTTATGATTGTTGGTGTAAACGACCCGTCTAGATACACTATCTGCACTCCCCTCCCCTCACTGGGAAAAAATTCGGATAACAAGCCAAATTTTTTTTAAATGGAATATAAAATTGACCGAAAATATGAGAGAAAATTCTTTGATCCAACAAATGGAAAATTTTAAGAAAAATTATTGAAATTTTGTGAGGTTAAGCCCCCTGTAGATAGGGGAAAAGAAATTTGAATTGAAAAGTATGGCGGCTGAATCCATGACTGAGCATCTGTCATGTAGTGCAGAAGATCAGAAAAAATAAATTTGAATGAAAAGAAAAATTTAAGTAGATTTTAGATAAAATTAAGATAAGGTAAGATAAGATCAAAAATTGCTTTGAGCAAGAGGAAAATCAACAAGATCAAAATAATGAGATTATGTAGAAACTTAGAAGACGAGATTTTAAAGGCACATGGAATGAAGGAACACGAACTAGTAGGATAATGACAAGAAAATTGTACAATAAAATGCGAATAAAATAATGTTGATCCAACAATGGCTTCTATCGACGTTTCGTATTGGGCTTCATTGTGGATAGAAATGTGATGACCGAATTGAACTGTGTGACGAATCGCTAGGAAGTCACAATTGTGGCATTGTGGTGGGCGATTGTCGTCAAAAAGATTGATGTGTGGTTGCATACTTTCACGCAAACGTCAATGTTCATCATAGGAAATCACATTGGGCGTTGGCGCTCCAAACCCATAATAAATGTGTGGTTGGCTAGAGGGTGTAGCCGGACAACGGAAATTGTCCTGGACAGAACGCGGCAGCAAGGATAGCAGCCGAACCCTCCAAAACTTTTGATAGAACGCGATGGTGAATGCGATCAATGTTGATTGTGGCTAGAATGACTGCTGGACGCCCCGCAATGAACAGCGCTGCTGCTGCTGACAGTCGATGTTGTTGGTAGACCACGGCGACCAACGTGTTGGTGACGGGAAACGCCCCAGACCTCCCGCTTGGACGCAGCGGCGATTGTTGCTGCGACCGTTTCTTGTTGCTGCTGTTGGTGACAGCCGGCGTTGTTGGTGGACTGCTGCAACCAACGCGTTGGTGACGGGCGACGCCCAACACCTTTGCGTTGACACTGCGGCGCCGTTGGTGCTGCACTGATCATGGTGGCAGGGTTGCACGCGGCCATTGCACTGCTGCAGGTAGCAAATGGAGCTGCCAGTGGCGCAGCAACCTACCGCGTTGGTGATGGGAAACACCTGGAACCTCCGCTAGAACGCTGTGGCAACCGTTGCTCTGTTTGTTTGCGTGGCATTGACGTCACCAGTTTTTGACTTTGGGATTGCCTGAAACGAGAAAAAGATGGTCCGGGCTGCAATTGCAATGGCTATGATAACATGCGCCAGTTGGCGGTATATCATCGCCTGCCTCTTGCATCATTCTTTCCGCTTTTGATTCGCCAGATACGCCCGTCAGGTATGCTCGTATTTGTTCTTATCTCAATGGCTGGCCCTAAAAAAGGAATAGCTTTGTGATAGGATCCTTCAGCATTCCATGTATGCATTCTGATCCTCACGCCTTATATCAGAGGCAACAGCTAAAGTGCCCGGGCAACGCGCAACTGTGACACACAGCGGTGGCGGCATTGGTTGAGTCTTGTGCTTGGCCTGTTCAATTTGCATTCGAGCTTGGCGCATTTCGATTTGAGCCTGTAAAGGATCAGAATGTCGCGCTTCTTTTTGCCTGGGGTCTGGATGGGCCCTGTGATGGTGTGCTACTTTTTTGAGATTGGCGTTGTTGTTGGTTTTGGCAGGAATCAATCCAGCTCTACAGGTAGCTTGTTCTGGAGGTAGAACAATGAGTGTTGTTGGGATTTGTGGCAGCCAAATTGAGCGGGCACGGATAGCTCTGGATCCGTTGCTTCAGCGTATTTGCTGTACATATATTGCGATGTAACGCGGCTGGATATCTCAATTTCTTCAGCCAGTTCCGGGAACTCTGGAAAAGCCTCCCTCGGAAACTGGGTGTAGGTTGGTCGAAAAACGCTGCAAGCATCAGGCGACAGAGTTGTGCACACATTCGCCAGGCCATTCTGGGATTGCCATACAAAGCTGCAAGCGTATAGAAGCGTTGATCTAAATGTCGCATAAGTGATGTTGCTTGCATCACATGCCCAGTAGCGAAAATTGGTTTGCAGCTGAAAGTTGTTTCGTATTCATGTTTGAACTCGTGAAACGCTTCGAAAATATCGACCATTTGCCGAATTGTGATGCACAACAACGCCATATAATAAGGTTGAGGATACATTCGGTGCGGAAAAATTCAAGGTGCCAGGTGATTCCTGTGCAAATGTTCATTTGAGGCGGCGTTGGCAAAAATGGATGATTTGCCACATATGGAATGCTAACTTCGTAGCGTACATGTAGCCTGTTGTAATGAATATGCGATTTTGCATGAACAGCGGATCGGATGCGAACTGCCGATGAAAAACACAGGGCTGCATTATGAAACGCGGCTCAGCCTGGTTTCTGGGGCCTTGGTTCTCTTCCACATTGGTGGGTAACCTGGTCAAAATTGTTGGCCTGTCCGACGGATGTGCGATTCTGCAATATTACAAATAGCATGCATACATCGAGTTGTAGGCGACTTGTATATTGGCGTGTAGGCCTTTGTACAACTCCAGGCCATCTTCTAAGCCAAGCCACTCTCGAAAATTGTGAAAAGTATTGTCCACAGACAAGCAAGGCTGGTTTGTTTCGCTCAACTCTTGCATGAATTGATGGAAAAAATTCAGCGCAGGCTGTGTTTAGTGTTGTAAAAGATAAGTATTTTTTGCAAGAGATAAAGATAAAGATAAAGTTGAAATTTTAAAATCTAAAAGATAAAGATAAAGATAAAGAAAAAAATTAAGAAAGATAAAGATAAAAAGATAATTTGCAAGATAAAGGAACCAAAAAGATAAAGATAAAGATAGAAGATAAAGTGTACATAAGTAAATATGATCGCCTGGACCCAGGAGAATGTTGTTTGTGGAGTGCAATAAACGAGAGTGGTTGATGTAAAGCTGCCTACTGAAGGCCCTAATTTTTACACCTGAGATCAAAGAGGGTGATAAGGCATTAAGCACACATAAATGTAGGTTTGGGGGTTTCCTCGCAGTATTTGACTGTCCCATGTACTACTACTACTGGCTGACAGCAAATCACTTCTTTCTTTTTCACAAGCATCAAAACCCTGTTCTGTGCGCCTGTACAAAGTATAGTAGCAACACTTATTGATTTTTTCAAGCTTCTCTATCTTTCCCAGGCTTGGACTTAGATTGACCCTAAACCCCCATTCTATGGGTAACATTTTGCCGAAAACGGGGTTGAGGGGTGTTGAGACCTGATGGGCCATTCTTACGGAACCCCGGTTCCGGCACTTTGGACTACCCCAGGGCGGAGAAACCACCGGCGCAGCCGGGGTCAGCTACCTCTCTGAATAGCGGGGTGCCCTGGCACCGAGCCCCTAAACCCCTCTTCAATGGGAGAAATTGGCAGGAAACGAGGCTGGGGTGTTCACCCTGATGGGCCCTACATGTGGAACCCCGCTTCCACACTTTGAACCTCCCCAGGGCGGAGAAACCCCCAATGGAACCGGGGTCAGCTTCACATATGAGATAATGGGGTACCCCATTTCCGAGACCCTTCCCCTTCGGTGGGAGAGAAAATATACCGGAAGCGGGGTTGGGGTATTCACATTGATAGCTCCAACTTGGGGAACTCCTGGTCCTCACACTTTTGACCACTCCCAGGGCACAGAAACCCCCCAACGGAACCGGGTCTAGCTTCACATTTGAATTATGTGGTGTCCCGTTTCCAAGCCCCTAAACCCCAGAGTGGGAGAAAGTTCGCTGAAAACGAGGTTGGGGGTGTTAACATTAATAGGTCCTACTTGGGAACCCCAGTTCCGCCACTGTAGGCACTCCCAGAGGCAGGAGAAACCCCCAACAAAACTGGGTTCAGCTTCACAATTGGATTATAAGGTACCCGTTTCCGAGCCCTAAACTCCCCTTCTGTACATAAAATTTTGCCGGAAACGGCGTTGGATGATGTTGACCCTGATGGGCCCTGCTTGGAGAACCCCGTTTCTGGTACTTTGGATTACCCTCAGAGCGGAAGAAAACCCCAATGGAACTGTGTGCAAAATACTATTACTACGTTTCCGTCTCCAGATTTTGCCCATCGTTTCTGTTTCCATTCCCGTTTCCGGATTTTACCCACACCCTCGATATACAGGCATTAGTTTGGGCCGCACTTCTTAGGGTTCAAACAATCGTATCGTTTTCTTTTCTTTTTCTTGTATTACAGTTAAACTTGAATCCGTGTTAATGTATTTCACATCAAACCTGCATTTTGGATTACATACTAACTTATGCACATACTTTATCTTTTTTAGCAAGATAAATTCCTATCAAAAAGATAAAGATAAAGATAAAGATAGCCTGCAATTTTCCTAAAAGATAAAGATAAAGATAAAATAAAGAATTTGTTAAGATAAAGATATCTTTATCTTTATCTTTATCTTGCTAAAAAGATAAAGATAAAGATTTCTTTTACAACACTAGCTGTGTTACATCATTGCTCTTCAGTATCTTTGACCTGCATTGGCTGCTCGACTGGAGCTTCAATGCTCTGTTGTGGCGTGGCTGCATGCGAAATTTGGGGAATGCGCTGTCAACGGCAATGGCTGAGCGACAGGGAATGGCACTGACATATTTGACATGATATTGGTGCTATCCATCGATGTTGTATAGGCTGGCGAGGGTGCGACTGAAGCGGGAATCGGCTTGTGGGGTCGCGAAACAAGATTTTTGTTTGGTCGCCAACTGAGAGACAAATGACAAATTTTTGACATCCAGGGGTCGGGCTAGTGACACAGTGGTTGCGGTCACAACTGGAAATCTTTCGAAAATGTTTGCTTGTACGAAGTCGGGAGGCCAACTTGATGTTGATGGCCTATCATTTATGCTTTGATCAGGAGCTGCCTGTGGTGTTGGCGGCGGCACTTGCTATTGCGCTTGTTGCAGCAATTTCTGTGGCGTTTGCTCAAAGGGTAGACTCCTTCCTCATCTCTTTCATAGGCATCCAAAATAATCATTGTTAATTCTTTGCCATCCGACTCCTGGCTCATTTCTGGTATAATTTCGTAGTTTGGCCCTTCGCTTTTTTGGTATGCCAGGTGGTATTTTGGACAGCTTGATATAGAGCGGATCTGGCGGTGGCGGTGCCTGGATTGCCAGTTCATCACCTATTAAGGTGAAACCGTCGGGAATCCATCGAGGCGAAATTCTGCTCATCTTTGGTGAATACATATCAATGAGGATGTAGACATTGAGTGAAAATAATTGGGTCTAATGCAAGATATCGCAACTATAGTACGCGTTAAGGGCAGATTCCAAGCCTGGCCAAGTTGTGTGACTGCCGTTGTATCCAATTCCATGTCAAAAAGAAAGCTACAAGCGTTTTAAGGCTATTATTGCCGTCGTTGATACGATTTTCGATCATGAAGAACTGACTCATAGTCAGTGTGTCCAAAATATTAGCCTTGAACATGGAACGTGAGGGTGGTCCCCTCATCACGCCGTTGGAGATAATTTGCAACATCTGTGCAATGCGGGCCATAGATGTGAAAGTAGGCAATTTTGTCATTGCTGGGGTCGTGGCATGCCAGGAAGACATCCTGTAAAGGTGTCTCTAGCAGGTCCATCAACCCAAAGAGAGGGTTGTGAAAAACGGGAAACATCTCAGACGAACACTTGACCGTGCACATTGGCAATCTGGATGTACTCAACGAACAGGCCATTTGACTCTAAGTATGATGGATGCAACTGTTGCTAATACCGCTCCCAATGACGATACTCCATAAAGAGCAATTGTTGATGTGCTCTGAATCGAACCTGAAGAAATACTGGCCGTTCAGCTGATTTGCGGGCCTGAAAAGTGTACGTATGGCCTTGGATGACTTCTCGTGCATTTTGATCATTACGGTACGTCAAATGTGATCTTTGTGCACATATGGCGCTGACAGTGGGATACGCTCCATGTTTGCCAGCCACCACCTACGTTGAGCATAGATGTGATTGTAGTGATTCGGCGTTTCGACTTGTGAAGTTTTGCGAAGATTGGGCATTAGGTGCTCGTTGCTTTCAAAATATCACATCTGTAAAGGCAGCTCACCAGCGTGATACTGCTGTTCAGCAGCCGCAGCCTCAAGCGCTACAAATTGGCAGCAGTGTTGTTGTTTCCAAGGCGGAGCGGCAAATGATCTCAGCCCATGAGGTCCATTTCCATTGGGACACGTTGTTCAGCCATGGCTCTGCAAAAGGTGTAACATTAGTTAATGATATGGCATTTGCCAATTTAGACCCAAGTAATAAACAAACAGGTGAATTGCACACTCCCTAAAAGTCCTTTCCTGGCCCGGTAATTCCTCAGAACTTATCACTACTGCTGGACACACAGGTCGACGCAGTAGCTTAACTAAAACAAAATCACCTGGTACATATGCGTACTTTTCAGCAATGAGATCGGAATAGGGCAACTTAGGGGCAGGTAAGTGACGATTGTGGTGCACTAGAAGTTCGATTAAGGGATTATGCAAATAAATGATTCGAGCCGTTTTGGGTGTTGGCAAAGAAACTATGTGATATGGGCCTATTTGCTTAGGCGAAAGTTTTCCAATTTCGGAAAGTCCATCAATGAGTGTTCTATTATACCATTTGACTAACCTATCACACTGGGGGTGATAAGTGGTTGTGAAAACTTTTTCAACATTTAGTAATTTGCAAACTTCCGAAATAAGGGCTGATGTGAAATTTGAACCTTGATCAGTCAAAAATCGTTTCGGAACTCCATGTCTTGGGATTACTTAGCGCAATAATAGATTTGCGATAGTGGCTGCTTTAATATCAGACACTGCAAACGCTTTGACATACTTAGTAAAATAGTCCATGAAGACAATGATTTGATTGTTTCCGGATATTGAGCGTGGCATATGTAGACAATCACACGCGATTAGCTCAAAATGCTCAGACTTTGATGGGTTGCAGAGGTATGGCGGTGGGATTATTAGCTACCTTACGCAAGCAAACACAGCTCACAGTTCTTACACCATGCAAGCACATCATTCTCCATTCTAGGCCACCAGTAATGGAGCTGAATGGCCGGTAAGATTTTTTGCGCGGAAAAATGGTTTCCAAAAATGGAATCATGGAATTTGGTTAAGACGAAGCTACGCAGAGACTTGGGAATCACAAGCTGATGAATTATATTAGCTGCGCGCAGAAGCTGAAATCTACGATATAGGATATTATTGAGCATGAAAAATTCGTCAAGATATTTACATGTAGTCAGATCATTGAGCAATTCACAAATTTTACTTAACTCTTCATCTTGACGTTGTTCAGCAAGAAGTTTCACAGGCGACAGAATTTCTCCTTTTTCAGCATCAGAAAGCATGATTTGTTTGTAGAAAATCGGTGGATGATCTTTGTGCGCAGTTTGCGGTTTTGGCGCGATTGTCAGTGGTCTTATATTGGGAGGTTCGTTTTTGTCATCAGATTCAGACGCTTCGGATTCGAGGTTAGCAACATTAGCAACGGGTTTATATTCCAGTTTATAGTGCTGCTCATTGGCGATCATACTTAGGATGACACGATCATACGTGGGCAGCAAAAAAATTCTGGGGAGGTGCGAGATTTTTTGAAAGTCAAAAAATGGCCTTAAAAATGGTGGTAGGGCAATAAAAACACCATTTTTCGACGTTTCTTATCAAGCACTATCCATTGGCATCAAAAAATTGCGAAAAAAACGAAAAAAATTTTCAAAAATTGAATTCTGGGGTATTTTGATTTCTGGGGGGGTATTTTGGTTTCTGGGGGTGCATACCCCCAAACCCCACGCCCAGGTGTGGAATAAATCCGTGGCGCAGTTATATATGCCTGGAACATATATGACCTCATACTTGTATTCTTGTAATTTGAGACCCCATCGTCTTAGACGACTTGACGGATCTTTTACATTTACAAGCCACGTAAGCACCTGATGATCTGTTTCTACGATGAATTTTTTGCCATAGAGTTAATGTCGATAGTGCTTAATTGCCCCCACAATTGCCAAAGCCTCCTTCTCAGAAGTGGCATAATTGCATTCGGCCGAGTTTAAAACACGGCTAGCATAACCAAGAATGAAACAATTTTTAGATGGAAGATGTTTTTGTGAAAGAATTGCACCTAGCGCGTAATTACTTGCGTCGGTTGTCAAAATGAATTCGATGTTTGTTATCAAACTTGGGCAATTGCAAAATTGGGGGTGACGTAAAAGCATCCTTTAATGATTGAAAAGCTTTTTGGTGTTCATCAGTCCAATCGGCAGGGGTATTTTTTAAAACCAAAAGGTAACACTTCAAATTCGTAGTGACCTACGGGACAGATAAAAGCGATTTTTCACGTGATTTTTCGTCAAGGGGATCTGCCAATACCCAGATTTTAAGTCTAGTGTACTAAATTAGGCTGCAGACCCAAGGGCATCAAAATAGTCATCAATTTGGAGAAGGGGGTAAATTTGAGTTTTTGTCACATCATTTAATCGGCGAAAATTTACAACTGGGTGGAGGGAACCATCTTTTTTCCCAATTAAAAACAAAGGACTGGCCCAGGGGCTTGTCGTTGGTCTTATGACTTTCTCCGCAAGCATGTCGTTAATCACTCTTTGCATAGCTTGTCTGGCGCGCATGTTCAATGTGGTAAGTTTCGCCTACAACAGGGGGATTATCCCCTGTGTCAATATGATGCTTAACAAGCGGAGTACAATCGAGTGGTTTGCCTTTTAATGCGAATATTGAATTATATTTTTGACATAGATCGCGAATTTGCTGTTGTTCCTTAGAATTAACAATGCAACCTTGCAAAGCCTTATTTATTGAAGAAAAGAGTTCGGGTGGCCTATCATCTGAATAGCAATATGGGATACTACATCATCACCAGGCGTTAGCAAGCCAATTAATTCTCCAGTGTCGACTTGAATGGGCGATTTAGAGATGCTACATAATCGCAAAGGAAAAACGGATAGCGAAGTATCAACGATAACAGGGCGACAAAAAAGTAACTTTTGCGCATAAAATCAGGATCAGGCTCAGAAAGCGCATCGTCAGCATTGTAAGAACCATGGCTAATATAAGCTGGTGTTATAAGCTCATGACGTCGCAAAATGGTGATTGGTTCCAAAATCGAAACGTGCGCGCAGATAGGACATGCAATTTGTGCATTAGGATTGGTGCGAAAATGCAATTTTTCATTAGGCGATAAAAGATCTGATTTTATACCATTTATAAACGTGCAATGTTCAATGGGATTTACCCAAAGCAATGCAGAACAGCAAAAATCAAAACCAAGGAGCAGGTCTTCAGGCAATTTATCGAATACGCAAAGACATAAAATCAACAGCTGTGCACTCACTCATAGGTATAATAGGCACAAATGTCCTTTCGGACGCGAAAGTGTAACCTTAGGCTTAGGATTATGAATCGTAGGCCAAATGACGGGTGATGGATTATCGAACTCGATTTCATTATTTACCGCCTGTTCAATGTGCCGTGGTCGGTAACTCGATAGGTACGTGATTAATTATGTTTTCGTCATTATGCAATAACAAAAACTGGTTAGTTTCAGAGCAACCAGAAAGCGAAGCCATAAGTTTTAGGTGATTAATTTCCTCACGCATTTCATGCATTTGAGAATTCATTTTTCTTGTTGAGATTTTATTTTTTGAATACCTTCAAGAAGAATCGAAAACATTTGATCAGAATTTGTCGAATTAGGGCGATTTTTGTCCTCATTTTGCTTTTCAGAAGCATTACTTGCCATATCAAAAGTTCGAATGGGTAAAACGGCTTTGTTTTCCATTTGGTTATTGTCAATATTCGCGCGCAAGTTATGATTGTTATTAACAATCGTTGCGTCAGAAGGTATGTCACCTAGCGCATCGGTATGATTTCCGGTTTCTGAACAGATACTGCCGGTAGTCAATTCATTATTGGAAGGAATAATAGAAGTATTATTCGCTGAAGAACTAGTTTGCTCATTTTGCAATTGACGCATGGAACAAGATTGTGGCGGCACCTTTTTGACCGGGGGAGTGTGTAGAATTTTCTTACCACCCATTTGAAAAATGGAACGTTTAGAATACAAGCATTAGGTAAAAGAAAACTTTTTCACCAAAAATCGGCTATCTTTAAATCCGAAAAAAAATTTTTTTCGAATGTGACCCCTCTAAATATGGGTTTTTCAAAACGTACCTCTGTATGCCAAGATAGCAACAAGTACAAGAGAGGCGAACGAAGATTTATGTACATGGCGAAAAATATATTATTTAGTCGGTTGGGTGTAAAGAAAAATACTAGCAACTTTACCACAAGTACACAAAATCTTTGCCATGGACGCTTAACTTATTTGCGCACTGCCGCAACGCGGACAATACAATAAAAAATATGGGCGAATAAATACACATATTTAGAATGCCAAAATAAATATTTTTGGGTAAGGAAAATATTTATGATTAATTTAAATGATGACAGACACCGGACCGGTTGTTGCGAGCAACCTTAGGGGCGGGAGACACCAATGTAACTTAGAGGGTTTTATGCGCATAGCTGCTATTGGAGCTATCTTAGCATGCTGCTAGGGACTTGCTGATTAAGTACTTGCAGTATGAACAGATACCTAAATCGGCAGCAAGCCACCAGAGAAGATACCCAACACACAACAACTACGAATGCAACAACCCACACTAAGTACCTTCAGGGCCTACCTAAGTACCTTGCTATACCTAGCTCTGGTCAGGGTGCTACGGCAATATGCCTTTACTCTACCTCTTGACCCTCAATACCTATTACCTAAAGTCTCCACGGACGTGGCAGGTCCAGTAGTTATGGAGACTGCAGGAGGGAATCCGACTGCAGCACCTAACACCGGAGTAATTAGATAACCCTGGAATTTACTCGAGGTCCTCAGACCTATTTCGGACCAAAAGAATAAATTTCGCGATAATAACCAAGAAGTTTTGCTTGAAAATACTTAAAGCGAAACAAATTACTAATTTCGATTTTACTAGCACTCTGAATGATAAATACAACAACAAAGAGCTCTACTCCGGGCTGTCATCTTCTATAACAATTATGTAATGATTTTTATAGTTTTTTAGTTCGAAAAGGATTGTAGAATTTTAATGAAAATATATAACAAAGAAGGTTTTACCCTATCAAATTCCGGCGATAGCAAATGTCGAGGCCGGCCAAACCAATTTCCACAACTACCTGCGTTATAATGCAACTCTAGGTAGTTACTTTTCTAGCTTTTATCTACACCAAACAATTTTACAGACTGTGGCGTTCACAAAGTCGATTTCGACACGCCAGGAAATAAAAAGAACGCACTGGCACTGAGGGGGATGTACAGTAAAAGAGAAAGAAGAGAGAATGTAATGTTTTTATAACAGAAATGAGCGCTACTTGCGCATGGATTTTTCCGTTCTCTGCAAAGGCTTAATGTGAATAGCGGTCATGTCGCCTATGTTTTAAATGTAAAGAAATAAAAGGGGACTTATTTGGGTTCCACAGGCTAAACGCATTAGTGTGTCCCTGGCAACACATAGCAAAGTAGGTCCAACCAAAAGATGCTGCGTGACTGGAGCGCCTCCGCACGTCCTACTGTCGGAATCTATCCAACTGTAAAGTAGTCGTTAAACATGGCTGGATCGCCAAACTGGATCTCAAAGACCGGATGGTCATACTAAACACACTAATGTGCGTTATGGTTGTTGGTGTAAACGACCCGTGCAGATACACTATCTACATAATGCATTTGACTTATTCAAAATCGTGTATGCGTGAAAAACTTCATTTTTGAGTTTGCCTGTTGAGAAAGGAATGCAGACAGACATAATGGGGACTTTGCGTCGATTACATACCCAAAGTCAATTGTTCGTCCCCCTGAAAGTCAAATTTTGATTCCCCTTCCCCATTTTGTGACTTCCCCATTTTTTGACGGAAACTTCGTTTTTTGGCCTTTTCGTGTGTGTTTTTGCCATTTTCGATTGAAAATTGAAAATCATTTACCTATTTCCCTTAAACCCTGGCAGGGATTTCCCACCCGACATTTTGAGCCATTACATGTCTGGAGATGCGAAGAATGTGAAAGTTTTCACCGAAAAACAACTTATTTTCAGAAATTCATATTTTTCTATGAATATTGTTTGCATAACCGAAAAACTATTATTCCATGCACTTTGAGGCGACATTGATCTTCGGCTTTGCGAACACTTGAATTTAAATGAATCCAGCAATTATTTTAGTTAATTAGGTATGTAGGTACATTTTTGATTTTGATTTCGAGTTATTCCACCAATTTAAAATGTTTAATCTTTCACAAAACTTTTCAGCCACCCAAGAATGTCAAACTTTACAAAGTGGTTGAAAATTAAACTATTTACCCACAAGTTTTACCTCGAAACCCGTACGTGTAACAACTAACAACTAAAAACTTAAGGAATGGATACTCGGCCATGTTTTTTCTGTAAAAATGGCAAAAAGGGCTAAAAATGGCCTTAATATCTTTGATTAAAAATCAAGGTGTTTAAACAATTTCAGTCTCTTTTGGACAGAGGATCCTATATTTCAAGTTGGCTGCGTCAATCAGAAAAAATAACTTTTATACCCTACTCTCGCCAATTTTGGCAAAAACTCGCGTTAGTAGGCCATTTTTAGGTGCTGTTTGTGTTATTTTCGCTATAAATTGAAGGAATCGATGCATCCTCATAAATGGCTGACTTGACTACTCCCTCCCAAAATTTTGAGCTGTTACTCCTTTGTGCGCCTCAAAATGGTAGATGACTTGTTTTTGGGAGATGGAGTAGATCCCTATTCCACTATTAAATCTATGCCCAGACCGGCCATTTGCACCTATCTTCTAACCACATATGGGCGTGAAGGTTCTGAACCCCAGAATCTGAAAGATCCTTAAATTGATAGATAAATTAAATTGATCCTTAAATGTACCTACATTAAATTGATATTTGTGACAATTTGCCGCATCGGACCCTAGAAGGATTCTGTTGCTGCCCATATATGCTTGTACTTTAAGCCCATGCGTTGTCAAATATCCCCGTCCCAAAATTTGATTTATTACATGTCTGCATATACATTATTTATTATATACCACTTTGTGCATTCCGAGTACCAAAAGAATGATTCTTATTAAGGTTTCAAACATCTCAATTAAAATAATGTGATTAAATCTAAATTAAATATGCAAATATCTAAGAATTAAGTGCTTTGATTGGCAAAAATGTTATAAATCCTGAGCCTTGTAGAATTCTCAAGAAGTCATGCTAACGAACTCACTCATTTTTAATCATATAAGATGTAAAATTATAATCTTAACTCAATTAAATTAGATAATTTTGACAAAAGTTTAAATAAGTTTTAGCTCAATTTCGCAGAGAACTAAAACGTATGATAGAATTATCATCATTCATTATTTTTAAACTAAATATTGACAGCAATATTTTTTAAAGCGTGCTACTTTTTTGAAAATGTGGGATTTTTTAAAACATGTTATATGTCTTGTAAGTCATAGACAATTAGACGAAGCAACATTTTTAAATTGTTTGACATGTAGATTTGAAAGAAGATTTGCATTCATCTATTGACATTCATTCCATTCCACCTCATCGTTATCTGAAACAAAGTGCATGATTAGTCCATGCCCGGATTTATTGGAAATTACAATCCTGTATATACAATTATTAACCGAATACTCAAAACCGTCTTTGATTCATTTTAATAATTAATTACATGATTTTTATTACTTTCTGGTGATTATCTTGTACAAATAAACTACAAAGACTGAATGTCTAAACAGCATCGAACAGGCACCTTACAGTATATAAGGTTGTGCTTGGCGTAATGAGGCTTATATTTTACAAGTCTGCTGATTTTTTATTGCAGAAAACTAAAAAAATTGATCTCATCATTTTTTGGCGCTTATCAAAAAGTTTGAAAAAGATAAAATTCTCTCTAACGATAGAATTGTGAGGATAAGTTTGAATAGCATCGAACTGGCACGTTAAAGTATGTATCGATGTAAAGCATAGAGGAGACTTATATTTTAGAGGTCTGAAAATTTTCTAATGTAAAAAAACTTGAAAATTCGATCTGATCATTTCTCTGCGTTTATCAAAAAGTCTGGAAAAGTAAACTCTCTAGCGATAGAATTTTGAGCACACATGGGCGTAAGGCAGCACGAAAATTCTGGAGGAAGGGGTGAATTCGCTAAAAGTCGCCAAAAATGTTACTGAGGGTCTACAATAATATGCGGTGAGTTTTCATTTTCTGTTGTGGCGTATACACCTCAACCCCCCCCCCCCCGGATGCCAATGTGTGGTCCCCGGCCAATTTGCAGGGGGCATGAATGACTTCCCATTTTTGTCAAAAAATAGCGAAAAACACCTAAAATCGGCCAAACAATTTTATTTGTTCCAAAAATCGGAGAGGGGTCAAATTTTTCTGACTTAGGGGGTGGAAGATGGATGACTTTGGATTGGGAATCACCCCGTCCCCTCCTCCTTAAGCAAATCTATGCATGTATGTGCATGATCGTGTGAAGCCATGACCAATTGAGTAAGTGATCTTCTAGATTTAGAAGGTGCTCCTCAGAACCTCCATTGCCAATGTTTTCTGCTGATTCGATTCGCTAATTTCGTTAAATGTTAGGAAAATTGCATGAGCGTTAATGGACGCGGGCACTGCCGAGATTTTGGGGGAGGGTTTGGTTTGTTCCGAACGAGAACATGCGTCGAATTTATAATTAAGAAGTGCTGCAAACACATTCAACGGTTTTATTTTTTTACAAGATCTCATTTGATCTAAATATGTTTTTTTTTATTTTGGGAATATTAAATCCTTCACATTCATAGGTGGGCAGCACCAAAATTCTAGGGAGATGATGCAAGATTTTTTATGGGTCAAAAATGGTTTTACAAATGGTGATATGGCAAAAAAACTATTTTTAAACGTTTTCCATCGAGCACTATCCAGTGGCATCGAAAAAGCGCGAACAAAAAAATATCAAAAATTGAAATCTGGGGTATACAGCCTTCTGGGGGTGCATAGCTCCTAACTCCCCTCCCTTCCGTGTGCATTGCTATGCAGTGTACTGTGTGGGTTACCAAATAATCAGCTACATTTTGCATTGCATTTATAGCAGTATTTAACGACTGGTTTTGCGAAAAAATCTTAGAAAAATGTTGTTTTTATGACTTATTTATATTTCAATGCATCTACGTGTGCATAAAATCGGAAAGATTAATGTAAAAAAGGAGCCTCTGATTTATTCATTAGTTTTGAAAGCAGTAAATGCATTTTCTGTTTTGAAATCGTTCGAATCTACAGTTTTTTTACTGAATTTACATATTTCCATCACTTTTCGCCCGAAGGCACCTCGCATCGCGACGTTTCTGTGCCAAAATGTAGGCTACAGGGACACTTTGAACGCAACGAGCAGCTGGTGCAACCGGCGTTCTCTTTTCGATCAAGCCAAAATCGTGGATATTTTGATGTTTTTACTTGAAATTCTGTATCCATGGTCAAGATGAAAAATCGCTGGATAACGGTAAAATGGGTAAAACCTAGAAAAAGAAAAATGGAAACGGTTTTCCGTTTTCATTTTCAATTTTCCGGCTTTAACCCATTTTTCCATTTTCCGGCAATTTCCCGTCGTGACCATTAAATGGAATTTCAACTAAAAACATTAAAATATTCACGATTTTAGTTTAATCTGTCAAAAGAAGCATTTTCAGTTAAAAAATTCTAAAATTGAAAATTTTCCATTTTTTGGCTTTTACCAATTTTTCCATTTTCCGGCGATTTTCCATGTGGACCATGGATACGAACTCTCAACGAAAAACATCTAAATATTTACGATTTTATCTTAATCGTTCATAAAAGAAGCACTTTCAGTGAGGAAATTCGAAAATGGAAAATTTTTCATTTTCCATTTTTTGGGTTTTTCCTTTTTTCTATTTTACAGCGATTTTCCTTCTTGGCCGTGAATACTAAATTTCAGCTAAAAACATCAAAAGATTTACGATTTTAGCTTAGTCTTTCGTAAAAGAACCATTTCCAGTTAGGAAATTCGAAAATAGAAATTTTCCCATTTTACTTTTCCATTTTCTATTTTCCGGGTTTTACCCTTTTTCCATTTTTCGCGATTCTACATCTTAACCATGGATACGAAATTTCAGCTAAAATATCAACATATCCACGATTTTGACTTTATCTTCAATATTAGGAGAAGCATTTCCAGTGAAAAATTCGGAAATGGAAAATTTTCCATTTCCCCAGTTTTCCATTTTCCAGTTTCCGACTTTTACCCATTTTTCCATTTTCCATTTCCGGCTTTTACCCATTTTTCATTTCCATTTTTATTTACGGATTTTACCCTCCCCCAAAAGTGTGCCTTTGAGCGGAAACTGGTCACCGTACAACCGGGGTTCAATAATTAATTTGTGTATGAAGCTACACATAGTCTGTTTCATTTATCTGAGAGCTTTTTTAGCAATTCTTTTCCGAAGCAAGAGTAATGCTATCTTTTCAACTTACTCCAGGTCCTTTAAGGAACGCTTTAGATAAATGAACAGGATGGGTTTATCAATAAATTTTTTGCGGCATAATGAACTCATCTTCCAGTAGATCATGCAACTTGCGGATGGAAGATGCGCATTCAGCATGCCATAAATTGACCATTAAACACAACAGAATATCATTCTAAACATCAACGCAAACTTCCGCTTAGCTCGGCGGTAGAACGTCTGATTGTCGTCGAAGGTACCCAGGTGTGATTCAAAGCGCCAAAGTTTCACGTAGCACAGATTCTTGATTTATCTTTATATGAACGGTTTAGTGCATTACAAATGGAAGAATGACAGCCGCTAGCCCCCACTCAATTTTTCTATTGAGTCACAGTAAATTACCTAAGTAAGGCATGCTGTGGCCTTAAAAAAATTCACTGGAAAAGCACTTGAATATGTGACAGAGTTTATATACCAAGTTAATGAATAGCGGTTTTTGTACGTAAACAGCAACAACGTTCGACTATTTTTAGTTGTTTTGACCCGACATCGTTTTTTGGGTTACGTTCAAAGTATGTGTGAGGAACAAAAGTCGGCGATAATGCCGATTTTTGTTGATGGTGAAATCGCCGATTTTACCAATTCAGTCGAGAAAGTCGCAACACACAATCGGCGATATCGCTGATAAAAATTTGGAGATTCGGGGAAATCGGTGATATCGCCGACTTAAAAATTGGGAAATCGACATTGTCGCATCGCAATCTGAGACCACAAACCCGCTTATATGTACTTTGACACATGGATAGGCATGTACATACATATGCATTAGTTCCCGAAAGCGTTTGCATCACGATCGAAGTTTTAAATTTTTGGCTCATGCAAGTTTTTTAAAACATGTTTTAAAAAATTTTAAATTGTCCAGCTCCATCTACATTTCACTTATTTCATTTTTCATACGTGCAATTACATGTTTATTCTTCATTATCTCACAAAAATATGAATGTTTGCTGATTTTTCCAAACTTCTCATCGAAATTAGAGCATCACACTTCAGGATTTGTAAAGAAACTATAAGAAAGTATTACAAGTATGCTCATAGATATTTTGCAAATATAGAAATAGATTGAGCATCAGCTAATCAAAACTCATGGCATATACAAAATGGTAAATATACATGCTTAGTTTATCCGCAAAAGTGCTGCTAGAAATTTCTATACCTGTGTAGTTCACAATGTCTGTTACATAATATTAACGCTTTCATTCGTGCATCGACATATATTGGCGAATACTTCAATGCGCTAAAAATCAGTGATATTGTAAGAAAATAGAATGTGATCCTATTCCTACGATTTTAATTGACGATCTTGCCAAAAGGAATCGGGAGAGTCAGCGATATTGCTGACAAAAAATCGAGACAGTAATAGGAATCAGTGATATCATTGACAAAAATTGAGAAAGTCGGCGAAAAAATCCGTAAGTTGTAAGAATCAACGATATTGCCAACAAAAATTGGGAAAGTCGGTGATATTGCAGACAAAAAATTGGGAAAGTCGTAAGAATTGGTGATATTGCTGACAAAAATTGGAAAAGTCGGCAATATTGCTGACTTAAAACCGAAAACTTATATAAATCAACGATATTTATAAGGAAAATGGCATTATTGCCGACTAAAAATCGGGGAAGTCGTAGGGATTGGTGATATTACTGACAAAAATTGGGAAAGTCGTAAGCATCGGCAAAATTGCCGACAAAAATTGGGAAAGTTGGCGATATCACCGACTGAAAATTGGGGCACTCATGAACCGGAAAAAAGAGTCAGCGATGTTGGCGATATCACCGATTTATACTTTTGAACCGGTGTTAAGTCTCGATTGATTCTCAAGTTCGTATTTTTTTTTAAATTTTATATTTACCGCATCAAGGCGCGAAAATCAGTATGGAATGAAACACGCATCAATCATGCAATTAAATTCCAACAGGTTTCTAAAGTCTATCAGCCTATCTTTATCTTATGGTCACATATTTATTACTCTAACATTACCTACTGTAATTTTGGTCAATGATCGTCAAATTTCAACAAAAACTTTTTCATTTTTTATTATTTTATCTCAATTTTACAACTTGAGTGACTGCGGCTCTTAAAGTTCAAGTAAAAATAGACAGTTCTTCAAATAAATTTTTGATTTAAATTCCACTTTTTTCAGTGCGGTAAGCGAAAGTATAGATCAAAAACTTATATTCACATTAGCATACAATAAAACAGATTTAGCATTGATTTCTCCTGTCCACAACTCGTCTTTGTGATCATTTCCTATTTCGGCGAGCAGCAAATGTAGAATAAAAAGCTTGTGTGATTGTGTAAACTAACCTATGGGGTATGCTTAAACTGTTCACTAACTGTGTAAACAATAGCAGAGCACTGTTATTCATTTCAAATGTTTTCTCAGTTTAGACTTGGTTTTACATGGATCACAATCAATGCCATTGGACGCCTGTCTTGAAAAGGCAAGCAATAAGTGTAAGTGATATGGGCAAAACTAATTGTGGTAACTATTTAAACTATGTGAATTGCTTCGCACGGATTACTACAACTCAACCTTAGCATTTCGCTCTTATTATCAGGATTTGCTACTGTGCATATGTGAATGATAAAAGAACGTTTATTCTCGTTTTATTCGCCCGAATTTAGGGCGGTATTATATTTTGTCGGTCATGGCCCAAATTTCTTTGGGAATTTCTAAATATGCTAATTATTTAGTGTGGTAACGCAACGATAGTACTTTTTGCCTTTCAACATTGCCCATTTTTGATCGAAGTGATTTCAGATGCGAAATTTTTTCAAATAGTCCCACGACTATGAGCGAATTTATGCAAAAAAAGTGCTTTTGGTCAAAAATTATTGCTAATTAGATAGTGTCAATCCTGTAACACACCAAATATTTTGAACCAATGGGGTCGAGCTTTGGTGGCCGCTCCTTTAACCAAGGGCGAATTCATCTTTTCCGCTCAAAAAAACAGCACTGCGACATTCATGAACATTTACAGGCGTCGTCCTTAACATTGTTCGTCCTCCTTTTGCACTTACAACCTTATGGGCAGCAACCTGATTCTGAGGGTCTGGCTGGTTCGAAACGAACAAAAATCCGAAAAATGTCGAAAATTTAATTCTGGGGGTCTATCACTTTTGCGGTATCTACTGGATTCTCCAGGGTGTAAATCCCGCTCCGATGTATGCTTGCAACCCCTTAATTTGCTCTTAACGTCATTTAATGTTTTTGGGCATCGGCGTTTGCTCTGTCGTTAAGGTCAAGCGATTTTGAATTCGTTGATGTCAGCTTCCAGTGTTTACTTCAACGTAGCGCTTTGGCTAATGAACGAACTTCACAATTAGAATTTTTGGGGTTGGGGAGTTTTTTGAATGCTGAGAAATCTACATAGATCCCAAAAGTCGTCACCAATTTTACTGTTTAATATAACGGTTTAGATTCTTGACCCGTAATTATCCTGCATTTTTTCTATGGAATTGCTCCGTTTCTCACTTTGAAAAACTTTAAAAGTGGCGAAAAGCTGCTTCAAAAATACGGTTTTGTTCTAAAATCGATCGGGTTGAATCAAGTTCTAGGGTAAAATAAGGTTATGCTTGTTTTGATAACTAAGGGATCTGTATTCTTCGAAAACGTTTCAGCCTTTGCATATATGAGCTATACATATTCGGTATTTGAGGTCGATTGACGTCGAGAGCATATGCTGATCAGCAAGAAATATCTGGGAGTCATGTAATTAAGAAAATTTCGATGACCGATAAGGACGATAGAAGTGGTAGATGGAAGCCTTAAACAGTTTTGTCAATGTTTCTCTTTACGCGCTATCTATCTGCAGAATTGAAGTAGAAAACTGAAAATTTTTTAGAAATTCCATTTTGCATCTTAGCTTGCTTTAATCATAGGTAGCGCGCTAGCGCATACCTATTATATACTTGGGTACCCCTAACACCTGTGCACCCCCTTACAGCTATAAGGGACACTTCTGGAAGGTGCGGTTTTTTTAAAAGAAAGATAATAAAAAAATTCGCTGCCTGTGTTTTTTTGTTTTTCTTAAAACTCAAAACTGACTGTGTGAAGAACGTATACAGTTTTTGTGTAACGTTATAACATAGGACAAATTTTGGGACCTTTTCACTGCGGCATGAGGACAACTGAGTATTGATGACTCGAACAATTAAACAGCATAGGATTATAGAGAATTGAATTTTACAGAACACCATTTTTTGTTTTTTGAAATTCGCATTAGTTCTCGAATGGCAGTGTAAAGAGTGCGAAAATCTGGGGGTGAAAAAGCACTTTTTGGTCGAGTTTTTAACTTGCTTATGTTTGATACTAACTCCAGTTATAAGTTTTTTAAAATATTTTCTGACAGAAATGTAGAGTGGATCAAGGGCTACATTCTGCATATAAGCAAAGTCTTCTATGCTCTATGGTGAGTTATATCCTGGGGTTTAAAGTTTACACTCTAGTGGATGGTGTAAAAAACGGATTTTAACTAAGATTTCTCTGCCAAATTTTTCCGCTCATAAGTCAGGATAAATTGAATGCAGCAGTAATAAAGTGCTTTTCAGGGGCTACACATCGCAGCAAACCGCATTTAAAAAACGCAATATTGAGTTATTTATGGGGGTGTAAACTTCGAAATCAGACGTGAAAAATGGGCGAAAAAACACGTTTTTTCCCCAATTTTGATTGATAAACCATATCAAGTAATTTTTGCAACAGAATTTTCGCACATAGAAACGTACTACGACTTAACAGCTACAAACTGTACCAAACCGAATTTCTTTACACTCAATGGGGAATACGGTACAGATTTTTAAAGTTTACAATGTTCTGAATGATGGAAAATATGTCTTTGTTTGGGTTTTGTTCGCCACTTTCTCCTTTCAGAAGTCAGGATAGGTCCAACAGAATAAAAATAAAGTGCCTTATACGGGGTGTATGTCATAGCGAATCGCGCATGTCTAAACCAATATTAAGCGAGTGTAAAGTCAAGAATGGGGTGCTTTAAACAGTTTTCTGTCTTGTTTCTTTCTGCCAGCTTCTTCGGTTATGAAACAGGGACATGATTCTCAAGTCTGTAAATGAATCTGATACCAAATTCGATACGCAATTTTGGCGCATATGTTTACACTCAACAGTTCAGTAAAGTGGTTTAAACCAATGTTAATTTATCCTTACGGCATTATGGAGACTTACTATTTTCATAAAATTTGGTCGTAATATCGAAGCAATATTAAAATTACGATTCTGACTAAAATCTTTTTTACACTAGGTGTTAACATATCGTTTACACAACATATTAATCTTCGTTTTAGAGCCTTGCGGAAACCTAATTTTTTCCTTATGACTAGATATTTTTAAGGAATCAAGTGTGAGAAGTCGGTTAGACACATTTTTTACACAACAGTGGTGTAAACTGTTTTACACCTAATGTTAATTTGTCATCAGACCATTATTGAGACGTGATGTCTTTATAAATGTTGATTGTAATATCTGCGTAATATCAGATTTACGAATCCGACTAAAAACTTCTGTGCATTCTGTGTATGTAAGTAAACACTGCATATGAACTTTTGACGTAGAGCCTTGCAAAAACATAATATTTTTCTTAAATTCAAAAAAAACAATAAAATAGAATATGTATAGATAAAAGTATAGACCACACAAAAAGCGTAAAAAACGCGTTTTTGTGCAAAGAGCAAATTTTTTACGTGTTCTTGGTGGTTTTTGTAAAAGTTAGGGTGGAAATCCTAGATCCAGTACCTCCCTTGTCGTACCTACTACGTTAGTGCTTACCAACATTATTCATACACGCACTGTGATAAATATCATTTTAAAATTTACTGAAACAAGCACGCAATAACATGCAAGAAATTTTTCACATATGTATATGTATTTAGCTATCTTCAATCATAGCGATTGGGCGAAAATCATTGCGCCCCGTTTGCTACGCAATCTACCCAACTGTAGCGTGTTTCTTAGGTCCATTAGCTAGTGCATTGCTGCGGGCAGTCAACTTTATCGGACTAAATAAGAGTCAGCGAGAAGTAAAATGACAAAACGTGAGATTATTTGTTGAAGTTAGATCATGGTCGAAGTAAGCAACGATCAGAAGCGATAAGTGAATTCCAGCTTGAGCACAGAAAATAATGCTGCTTCGAACTTCAGCTAAATAATATTGCAAACCCGCGGAGTCGGAATATAATTCAAACACAATGCAAGTATAAATTGCTAAGATGGAAGCAGTACCTAATGACATTCGCTACAACACTGACAAAGATAGAAATAACTACTATTTTTTGCTAACAAAAAGTTGGGTACTAGCAAGAAAAAATGCTCCGATGGAACAAAAAAAGTAGAATATACTTGGAACAAAGAATTATCAAGGACGTAAAAGGAGGGGACTAGAAAAAGCTCCTATCTACAAATGTCACAAAATTTGCTAAAACTCAGGAAATTCATAAACAAAGAAAAAATGGAAGTAAGTAAATCAAAGAAAAACCTACCTGTGCCTAAAACTGCAAGGTCTGCTAAAAATCAGACTTTGTCTAAGCAACGCAAAAATCGAAGCATATTCTGCGGCCTTTGAAAAAGATAGGTGAACCTTCTCATATTGTCCACCATACAGTGGGCGGTTCCAAAATTCTGATTGGGGTTTTCAAATTGGAATATTGGCCTTAAAAATAGTGCTATGGCGAAGAAAACACCATTTTTTGAACGTTTCTTGTCGAGCTCCATCTATTGGTACCAATCAAAAAAACCCAAAAAGTGCAGAAAGATTCAAAAAATTGAATTCTGGAGGTATTGTTGGGTATTTCCTTTTTTTGTTGGGTATTTTGCCTTGGGGTGCATACTCCCCAAACCCCTACGTCTAGGTATCACACCTGGGCGTGGGGGTTTGGGAGTATGCACCCCAGAAACCAAAATACCCCCCAGAAATCAAAATACCCCCCCCAGAATTCAATTTTTGAAAAATTTTTCCGTCTTTTTCGTAATTTTTTGATGCCAATGGATAGTGCTTGATGAGAAACGTCGAAAAATGGTGTTTTTATCGCTATACCACCATTTTTAGGGCCATTTTTTGACCTTCAAAAAAATCTTGCACCCCCCCAGAATTTTCTTGCTGCCCACGTATGCTAGGTATGGTATCCAATGCTTAATATAAAGCTTATAAAAGAAATCTCAAATCTGCGTTTTTGCTAATCACTTGCAACGTTAATTTATTCGATATAGTGGCTAGATAAATATTACAAAAAGTTATATCCTACGATTATTTGCGATACCGCAACGGAAGACTGTGATTTCTATATAATGCATGCGTCCATTCAGTACTCTTCTGGCGTTTAATCCCACCAGACCACCCGGATTTCATTCCTGCCCATGTAAACTGATAACCATTAGGCATAGGAGGTTAGGGGTATGCACCAGTGTTCAATCAGAAACGTCGAACATTGCTGTTTCTCCAACATACCATAATTACTATTTTTTGACCCAGAAAAATATTGCAACATGGCGCTGCTGAGCTATGGCGATATCTGCTTTTGCAGAGTGAGTGGTTCAGTTATCTAGCCTAATGTTTTATCTTTGTTCGACAGGATGCTGTTTTCTTCTGCAGGCCGCAGAATATATAGCACAGTATTGCGTTGCTTAGAAAAGTCAGGCGCACGGCAGATCTTGCGGTTTTAATTTCGTTAGGTTTTTCTTTGGTTACTTGCTTTCTATTTTTCTTTGTTTAGGGAGCTGGTTTTGTATGATTTTGACATTTGTAGATAGGAGGCTTTTCTAGTCCACCTCGCTTTTACGTCCTTGATAATTCTTTTGTTCAAATATATTCTACCTTTTTTTGTTCCATCGGTTTGCATACTACTAGTTATAAGGATCCTCAACAAATCAGTTTATATGATGTAATTCTACGTCGGCCAAATTGTGAAAGGCGGTTTTCGAAAATAGGTTGAATAGCTTCAAAGGGTCGAAGAAATCTTCCGTCAATTCATAGTTGGTCCTCAAATCGCTCGCACAAAAACATTTGTTTTATGTACTTTTGACCTCGTTTTGTGTATATTTCTAAATTTTTTGTGTAATTTTAAGATTTTTCTTTTTCATGAAACTAGACAGGACATTCAGAAAATCAACGGGAATGTTCTGATCATACCCTCAGCAAATATTGGATCGCTGAAGTCTATGATGCTATTAAAGAGAATAATAAATATGGTCCAAACGCGAACAGCAGGAACTTTTCTGCTCGTCGTTTACGATGTAGCAATGGCTCAGAAGTGCGACAAGACACTAAAGATGCGCGGACAATCTAGTGCTGAAGAATATAGTACACCGCGCAAGAATAACGCTAACCGATAATGGAAACTCATTTGATAATACCATTAAAAATCCAAAATGAATCAAAATCAACCGAACCGAAGTGAGAAGCGACCCGTGACAGAACAACGAAATCTTTCGTCATTTGGACAAGATACGTATGAGTGCTTGATGAAGTTTGGAGATTTGACCTACTCCAGAATGGCTACTGTTCACCGCAGAATAGCTGCCACCATGAGTGCGCAGCACCAAAATTCAAAAATTCTGGGGTGAGGGGTGGCGCAAGATTTTTAAAGGTCAACAAGTGGTCTTCAAATAGGTGGTGTAGCTGAAAACCCTATTTTTATATATACCTTTAGGGGGTGTATATTGCCAACCCCCTTCCCCGCACACGTTCACGTTTGGCTGTGACGTCATAAAATAGACGATTTTTCGATAAAATCACAAAAAATGTACTTTTTGACCGTATTCAGCTAAACCTTAGCTCGAATGTATTTAATTTTCGGTGCTTCGCGCCATAAATTTATTTTTAACTAGATTTTGTTTCATTTACTTAATTTATTCAAAATCTGTCAGGAGCTTTTACGTTTTTTGCTCCAAAAAGAACGAGCATTGTCTTAAATGTCAAAAAACCATGTTTTTGACGTGTGTTCATCGTTTTTTAGTCCGAAAAAGGCACTTTTCAGAAATAGTTTGGGCCTAACCCTCAGAATTCTCATGCTGTAAATATATGATTAGCTACCTACAGAAGTATTACAGACCGCTTAGAAAACTAAAAAATGTGATTTTTTAATAAATATTAATTTAAGATTCATTGTTTCTTTTATATTTCTCAAATTTTAGATTGCATGCACAGTAAAAGGTCTCTAAAAATAATTTAAAGTAGAATTTCTCTATTATATATCTTGCCAGGTATGAATGACGGGAACGTTTAGCCGATGATCGTTCCCGCCTTTCCTATATAGCCTGTCACACGTATATCGTGCGATTCAGAACAATGATCCGTCGTTATTTTGGCGCAAAATCTGCCAAGCAGCAACACCTCGACATAGCTTGTAGCTGAAAGCTGAGCAAATAAAGCAACTGTGTTCCATGGAATCATTGCCTATTGAGTAAGTGCAATATAATGCGGGACTGGCCTCCTAAGTTAACGTCTGATTTTGCATCGTGTACAACCATATTATAAAAATGCTTCATAGATTTGTGATTTCCACGACACTTTTTATCTTTATATCAACACTTTCAGATTTCAGCCATATCAGAGCGTTCGGTAGTCCTCATATTGTAAAGAATATCAGCCATCATAACGAAGCTCGAGATGATGCTCAATCAGAGGTTAGAGGTGTTCGGTAAACCAGATTATATATCGGGAAACGTATTAAGCATATTCCTCACTGCACTGTATAAAATATGTTCGATTTACCTAGTAAATTTACGCCATCAGAATTTTGTTCAATCAATTCCAACAAAGTTGGGTCATTCTTATCCAAGTTTTATGCACTCAGGGGCTAAACTGGCCTAATAAAGTTTGGTTAGTCCTACCCAACCTTGGCCGCATTATTGTCCAACAAAACTTCGTTTAATCCTATCCAACTTTCACTAAACGCGAGAGTCACACACTAATGAATCAAAATTTGATTTTTTTCCACTTCTCTGATGATCGCTCTCTCTACAACATAAACACATAAAAAATCCATAAAATAATAAAAAATTACGAAGTTTTATAGTCAAAAAATGGGTTTATGGCGCAAGCGACGAGAATTTGAAAGCTTGGAGCCAAAGAATGCTGAAAAATGCATTGGGTTCTACGCTTTCTACGATCTTTTGAAAAATCAAGATAAGAGGCGGTCGGCAGCGTCATGCAAAAGCCATGAATAGTCATCATTAGGCAAATAATTCTAAAAAATTGGCCTTTTACAAAATAATGTTTTTTAAAAACTTAACTTTAACCCACCATAATCTAACTGTGATTTGGCGACTTCATCTTAAGTAGCTACGGAGTTTTGCAATAGCTTGTCACGAAGAATTTATTGTATGTACGTGGCCAAACAATTCGAACTTGGTACACCACATGGTCATTATATTTTGTGAAATCTTTTTATTCCTGGTCGCGAATACACGTAAATTGAAATTCAAAAACGGGCTCATTTCTAATACGTTATCTTACATTGTTCAAAAAGTTTGACTCAAAAGGCACATTTGATAGGACACAGAAATATTTCATTTTCGTACCTTCTAACTTTACCGAAAACTAGCGTTCTCGATAAAATACATAGTTTATTATATTTTTTATTTTTTGCGTCTAAACATATACATAATGGGCCTTACGATGGAAAAATTGCAGCTCGACTCCGCATTTGGTTCGGACGGTTATGCTATGATATTGTATTTTCAGCGCAGTGATATTTTCTGATTTGATTTAGAAAACATAATATTGCTAAACTCTTCCACGTTATGTCAATAAATAATAAAAGCCTCGGAAGGTGGGCGAAAAATCTGTATTGCTAGCAGCAACGTGAATGCGAATTCTGAGCAAGACCAGAGATTTGTTACATAAAGAACTTTTAACAGTCAGTCTGTATTATAAATTATGCTAGACTTATTATGAATTTATTATTACTGCTAACACAGGTACATTCAACAGGGATGATTGGCCGATTTGCGTTGCCGAACAATTAGGACACAGCTCTGTCTGTCATTAGGGACAGCGATATTTAATTTTTGATGAAGAATAAAAAAGTACTAAAAAGGAACTAAAAATGCTAGTTTTTGCCAATAAAAAGGAGCTTAGACTAAAAATCTCAGTCTTTCTGCGTGGTGAACAACCGACTTTAGATTTGGGAATCCAGCCATACCCCTGCTAAGTGCATGTAGCATATGCTTACCTGCTAATTCACGTGCATTTTTTGTTTTCAAAGAATTAGGTTGTGAATCTAAACCCTTAGCTTGTTTGAGCTCTTCAGACGTATTTATCGACAGTTATATGCTTTTAATTTTGCGAGTTTAGGTTTCGTGCAAATATTTTTCAAAACTTAGCGCATCTTTGTAAAACAATTCTAGAAATTTTTAAGCATGCTACTGGCCTTTTAGTGCTTTTCGCTAAATTAATCATGTCGTCTAATTACGATATGAAGAGGTTGTTCAAACAATATAAATATTCCTTCGAATTTGGAGTTTTTCGTAGAAGCGCGAGTATTCAGTGAACTTTTGCAAAAGTATCTGCCGCGAACATCTCTGTAGTCGTGATAACGTTGGTGCCTAAATATTTGATAGAAAATTCTCAATAGCTGTTAATTATTACTTATCAACCCTCGCGTTCTCGTGAACTCGGACGGCGTCCTAGCCGATCACTTTTTTGTGATTTTTGTTGTTTTATGTTTTGTATGACTACAAAACTTTGTCTAGCCTTATTTTAGCCCTAGTTACATCATTTGATATGTTTTCAAGCTAGTAAATAAAATTGAACATCCTAAAAAATTAGAATATTTTCATGATTATCACATAAAAAACTCAAATTACAAAAAACGTTTTGGTCAATGATTAGTACAAGATTAATGACCTATTAATCAGCTTCTACAGTCCTAAATATATATTTCAGCCAACGAGAATTTATTACTTGTATTTATATTATGCATGTCCACCTCATGCCTATGCTTAAGTTTACTAGCAGTTCTTTAGTTTTTACTTCTTACGAAGTTACTTTAGCGAACAATAGCAAACATATTCCAAAAGAGCTTACAAAATCGCACAAAATTATACTAATATTAGCTATGTTGAGTGAGACTAATTACATTTCAACCTGATCAGGACAGCGTCCTAGCACGTGAACCTTTGACTTGAAAAAAAACACAGGGGAACGCGAGGGTTAATCGATCCCTTAAGTCATTCAGAAAACCCGACTCTGCTAATGAACAAATATCCTTTTAATACTATCGGACAAGAACCTGGAGTTTAATTTCATATTTAATCAAGTTTTTCGAAAGCAATTGTGCTACTCACCTGATAAATTACCAGTGACAAGTTTATCTTCTTGTGCAGGTAAATGTACGTCCAGGATCAAGTGCTCAAAACAAGAGAGCATTACAAAAAGAAAGTAGCAAGCAGAATCAAAGTGAATTCGGTCACAAGCTGTCTTCGTCTGAAAAACCTCGACAAACAGAATCTGAAGTTTCACTAAATGTGACAAGGAATCGAGAAAGAAGTAGACGTTACAGGAAAAAAATAAACGATTTATTTTACTTTCTTCAAGATATCCTATGTCCAAACAAATCAAGTGATTCACGCCAAAGCTATAAAAGAAGCCAAATCCTCATTCTTGCAAAAAGGCACCATTCAGGATTTGGAGCAGGTGTCAAATGACCCGTTTATTTGTTCCTTCATGTTTTTTTAGAATTGGTGTTTATTTTGAATAGTAACGGTACTGTGATTTATCAAAGAGCGAAGTAAATTTTTTGAATAAACAATAAACAAAATCATAACAAATTCTATTCAGACGTGCACCTGAGGGTTCGGGAATCGAGAATATATATGGACAGCGTCCCAAACTCTTTGTGGGGTGGACGTGGTTTAAAGCAGCAAAGACCGTAAAAAACAAGTCGAAAGTTAAATTCTAGGGATCTTGCTATAATCTGCAGGGTGTTCAGGATTACGAGAATTCAAACCCCTCCACCAAGATCTCCTTCTTCAATCCCACGTGCGGTCTAGATCAGGGCTGTAAACAGTACCCGTGTGCTTTGATTTGTCTAAAAAGCTACTAATTAACATAGTTTTTACGCTATTTTCGCGTTTACATCAGTTTTTGTAGCCATTTCGACTTAAATGAGCAATCTAGCAGAAGCTCCAGTCTATTTTTTATTGTGATCAGTCTAATCTGGTGCGGTCGGAGGATAGGAAGAATATTTGAAGATAAAAACTTTAAAATAAATGATAGTGGTGCGAAAAATACTATTCTTCGACGTTTGTTGACAGGCTCTATCCTTAGACGTCAAAAATACGAAAAATGATAGAGACATTAAATTTTACGGTCAATGCAGTATATTTTTGGGAATTTTTCACAGATTTTTGGTAGTTTTATGTTTTGAGACGTGTAAAATTCTGCGTACCCTTGCGCGCCCATTTTTTGTTCTCACTTCAGCCATACCTGACGTTTATTCCTACCAGTTGATAATTTTTTCACGTCATGTTTTGTTGAAGATGCTTGAGCAACAATCGCACTTTCCTGTTGATATGAATGCAACTTCGTCACCCTCAGCTGATCGAAATGTGCAAGCGTCATTAAATAAGAAGAGAAAGCGCAACCCATGGATAATTTGTCAAAATCTTAATTCATCAAAACGGGTCAAGGATAGAGAATAGTGTAGACGATACAGGAAAAACATGGACGATTTATATGATTCTCTGTTAGGTGTTGCATGTCGAAAGGAATTGGACAATTCCAGCAAAGACTGCTTAACCAAAGTGGAAATCCTAGAAAAAACAATAAGACGCATTCAAGACTTGGAGCAGGTGATTTATTTGTTGTTTTAAAAATTGACGCATCATTTGGAAATAAATCACTGGTCCTTTACTCTCTAAGTGAGCCACGCCCAAACAATAGATTCAAAAAATAAGTTTTTCGTTTCTTTGACTATAAAACTCCTGATGCTGACCCATTTGTAAGACAAGTAATATTTAGTATATTTAATCATATGTAGCGCGTTAGCGTGAACCTATAATATACTTGGCCTTCTTTTTCTTATTTGTTAACCGCTGCTAGGTGCGAATTTTATGTCCACTCCCCCTGCAGTAACACTGGGACACTTATGTATTTTTCAGTTATGTTAAAGATAGATAATAAAATAAATTCGATATAGCTATTTTTTAATTTTTTTACACTTTTACCCGGTGCGTAAAGAGCGTGTGAAGTTGTACTGTATCATTATACAATAATTTTTTTAAATTTTGCTTAACGACACAACTTATCAAACTCAGTTTTGCATTCTATGTCGTCTGATTTTTTCAAACTGTAGATAATTCATTGAGTTCGATGATACTTCTTATTCTTTTGAATTGTGACTTATTTCCACAGTGACAGTGTAAAGAGTGTAAAGAATCTTGTGAGTAAAAAGACTCATTCCGGCCCATATTTGGTCTGCCAACAACGCCGGTTATGTGTCCGGAAAAATTTGTTGTAACAGAAATGACTACGTCTCAAAGGCTACCGTCGACTTACCACCAAACGTTTGCACACTTAATACGGATTTAGTTCTAGGGGTTAAAACTTTACACTCTAGTAGATGGTATAAAAAGCAGATTCAGTCTAAGATTTCTCGCCAACTTTTCCGCTTATTAGTCGGTATAAATATGAATAAAACAGGAATAAAGTAGTTTTTAAAGGCTTACATGCCGTAGCTAACCAAGTTTAAAAATGCAAAATTAAGTCATTTATGGTGGTGTAAATTTCGAAATCAGGGGGTGCAATATAAGCGAGAAAACGAAGTTTTTCGCTCTGTTCTGGTTAGTAAAGATCTTAAATATTTTGCGGAACACAAGTTTTGCACATACAAGCATAATATGATAAAAAGACTAAAATTTGGCCTAACATGAATTTCTTTGCACTCAATTGGGAGTTGGGTTCAGATTATTAAAGCTTTAAAATGTGTTTGATGCTGGAAAATACAATTTTGATCATTTTTTGTTCGCCACTTTCTCCATTGAAAAGTCGGTATAGGTCTAATAGAATGAATAAGAATAAAGTACTTTCAAAGAGGTACAAGTCACGACAAAGTGCGTTTGCTTACGTCAATATTGAGCTATTCGGGAGGTTTATAATCAACATTTGGGTGTGCTAAACGTGTTTGTCTAGTTTTTTTGCCAACTTCTCCAGCATATGAGTCTGACATGACCTCAAGCCTAAAAATGTACCAGAGATCAAACGTGATATGCTAGTTGAACGCGTTTGTTTACACTCAATAGTGGTGTAAAGTGGTTTACAATCTAATATTTATTTTATCATCTGGCAATTGTGGAGACTAAATTTTCTATAAATAATGATCGTAATATCAGATTAATATCAGAATTATGAATCCAACTAAAATCTTCTTTACACTTTGTAGCTCTTTAAAGTTTGTACTGCTAATTTCCTTTAGTTCTAGAGCCTTCCGGAACTTTTATTTCTTTCTAAATGTTCTGGGTAACGTCTGAATTATGAATCTGACTGTTAGTTCTCTCTACACCCAGTAGTTGTGTAAAGTTTGCACTATTGACTTATTGTAAATGTCTAGTTTCACTTAAAATTTGGTTTACTTCCAGAGCATTGCAAAACATTAATTTCTTTTCAAAATATGTTCCGTAAGGTCAGGATTACGAGTCTGACTGTATGTTTTCTTTACACTCAGTAGTTGTATAATGGTTGACACTGAAAATTAAACTTAGAATCAAATTTAAGAACACTTGCAGAAGCTTAATTTTTTCATAAAAGTTTCCGTGATTACGTGAAGATTACGAATCTAAGCGTAAGTGTTCTTTACACGCAATGTTTGCGTTAACCTTAATGCTGAAATATCTTTGATATGCTTAAATAAGGTAAGGTTGTCTTGTTAAAAAATGATGCTGGTGTTCAGAACAATATTGTTTTCCGCGTTCTTGGACTGCTGTCATAATTGTGGCATGTTACTGTATAAAATCTGCTAAAAATCATATTTTCTCTAAGCAACGCAGAAACTCGTAAGTACGTTTTACAGTCTGTAAATAAGTTAAACAACCTTTGGAAAATTTCCATTGCTTCACATCATATAAGAGTGTATAAACGAAATCTAAAATGTTTGCTTTTTGTAAATTGCTTGCAAGTTGCAACGCTGACTTGCTTCGTTTCGTGATTGATAGAGAACTAACTGCTAATTGTATTCAAAGGTGTTTCATTTTGTTATTATGAGCATTATAGCAAGCAAACCTGACGTTAATCGTAGCGGGCATGCAAGTGTACCTACATGTAGTGTGTTTCACGTAAGCTTATGGGTTTGCTACTGCTTCACACGCAGCAATTTCTTTGATTGTCTTGAATGCATCGACGTTTCCTATTTCATTTAATTGGCTTGTGAAGTCTCCTAGTTTACTCCATCTGATTTCCCTTAGCTACTGCATAGCTAAGGTTGCTGCTTTTTCAATCGTTTTTTGCTTCAATAGTTTATTTCAATCCGCAGGCCGCAGAATATACTTCAATTCTTTGCGTTGCTCAGAGAAAGTCTGGTTTTTAACAGATTTTACGATTTTAGGCATATACATAGGTAGCTTATTCCGAGTACCCTCCTTTTACATCCTTAATAATCTACAATTTCAAGTATATACGTCTTTTTTGTTCCATCGGAGCATTTTTGTTTGCTAGTATTTGATATTTACACTCTATTTTTTCAAACAAAGTTTTAATACTGATTAAGTGTTTTGGATTTTAGTCAAAACTCTGCGATAAATATTTCAAGAAATTCGAAAGCCTTGATAATTCAGCCGTAATTACGAAAATGAGCAAATCTTAATTCAGGCGCAAGTGCATCAAAATTTATCATTCAAATGTGAGTTGTAATTAAGTTCAAGAAAGGTTGCAAAAGCGCCAATGGAAATTGCAGCTAAGCATACCTTTTTGCAAAAAAATGTCTAGTCATCCAACTTATCGGCACAAAGTATTTATGAACAAACAGGCACTCTAACTCCTACAAAATATTTTCAAAGATTCCTTGGCATTTATCGAGCAGTCGTGTGGAAAATACAAACAGGGGTCAGTCAAGATAAAGGGTCATCTTCAGACGTGGGCATTGGTGGTCTGTGCAAGACATGCACCGCGTTGGAATTCCGGACGGGGTAGGGCGGGCTGAAATTTTAAAGTGCCTATTTGGACTCAAAGAATATTTGATACGCGTTATAAAAACATCTTTTTCGGCGTTTCTGCCTATGCTTTCTCATTTTTAGAGCTTAAAAAACATGATACAATTTTTAAAAAATAATAAATAAGAATAAATCAAAGCAAATACTGTCAAAATATGCGTAGACGGCGCGAAACTGATAATTTGACACTTTTACGCAAACAGATGACCAAAAGCGCTTAAAAGAGCACCATTTCTATGAACTTTTCGGAATTTTTCGGAAAATCGCGAATTCGTAGGGAAAAAATTTCTAGGAGCGAATTTTCTGAGGGGGATGGAACCCGCCAATTGCTTCCTCTAGATCATGTATGGTCTGGACCCACAGAGAATCCGGTCAACCTTTGAAAAATTGATAGACTCCAAGGATATAATTTTTGGTGTTATTTTCGGCAAGACTATTATGCCAGAATTGCCTAATATTTGTTTATAGTGTTAAGACGCTACTTTTGAGTAATTTCATCTGCTTCTATTTAGAAAGTAGTGCAACTCTAATGTCTTTCCAGGCCCTAAGGGCAAAAGCTCCTTCATCATCATCGTCAAATCATAACGAAATGAAGAATCGACCGTTGGGAACTGAGCACCAGCTACCACCACTTAAGAAACGTCGACTTGCACACATGGAAAACTTGACAGAACCATTTGGTGCGGACCAAGCGGTAATTTTTGTTTTGACAATAAGTGCTTTTGCATTTTTCAACGTTATTTACGTCAGTATTTTCCAGTGGATAGCAGGAAAGTACATACACACGTACCAGCATCGTTGACTATCGCGTATTTTTATCATGTTTACAGCTGATTTTTGCCATTTATACTAATAACGCGTATATGAATCGTGAATAGCATTTACGACTGAAAATAATTCGAAAAAAGGTAATTAATGTTTATAATAGTATATTACTATATGAGATTGTAAGAATAAGTTACTTAATAATAATTATAATAGTTATAATAATGATAATAATAATAATAATAATAATAATAATAATAATAATAATAATAATAATAATATATAATAATAATAATAATAATAATAATAATAATAATAATAATAGTAATAATAATAATAAGTAATAATAATAATAATAATAATAATAATAATAATAATAATAATAATAATAATAATAATAATATAGAACTTGAGTGCGAAACGTCAAAACATGGAATTTTTTGTCTATACTATCAATTCTTAAGACTTTTAGATATCTGAATATTTACTCGGGCGTACGAGGAATTTTCGGACCGGCAGAATGCAGTGAAATTGCATCAAAACGATTATACTCATATGCTAATCATTTACATTAGGCTCCTTTGCCTTACAGTGTCGCTGAAAAAAATAACATTTTCAGAATGTTGCATTAAACTTATAGAGAGAACAAGTGCCTTTGCTGTTTCCTGACGACGTCAATCGTCAAAACGTATCTGACCAGTCAGCAGCTCTGACCAGCAGGCCGTCCGTAATTGTATTCAATCAGGCGAAACTTATTCGCGATTTAAAGGAGGTGATAAGACGGACAACAAATTTTAACAGATTCACTTCTTAAAAGAAACTTTACACTGTATCTAAACCAGTTTTTGCTCTGATTGCGAATCTAATTCTTTTGAATTTTTTAATCACGTCAAGTTTTTGAGATATTTGCAGGTTGAAATATATTCAAATTATAGATTGTTTTAAACAAATGCAAGTCTAACAGCCAATGGACTTAAAACTGCACCTAATCTGCCTCATTCATTGCAGCGTAAAGTTTAAAGATTATACTTAGCTTAATAGTTCTGCATCTTAAATGTATAAACCTTCTTCTCAAACTGATTTTTTGCTGACTACAAGTCTGTTTCGCGGATTTGCACTACAATATCTAGTTTTTAAGAAGTTTGTGCTTGTTTTCAGAAATTTCTCCCTTTTTAAATTTCTGATAATATGTTTTCAATAGAAAGAAAAATTCGTAATTATTACTAAGCACTTTTACTGTACAATAAAAGTATATTCCGTGTTACTGACATAGTCGAGCACTCAGTCCGCGAAATTTGAAGCTTTTAATCTATTTAAGTTTTATTTAAAAGATTTCTAATTATTTTAACTCGTTTTACAATAACCAATCTTTATTAACCTAACGTGGTAGTGCAAAACAAACAGCCAATTCAAAATCAGCGTAACAAGTCACTTGAAAAACTTTTTTAAATTATTCAGATGCAAGAATATCAATCTGATCATATGGTTCAAAGCTTCAAGTATGATAATAAATGCAAATTAGTCCTATTACGTCAAAAACGACTCAAATGTTTTTTAAGATATTCTAAAACATTTGAGCGATGATTATTCGACAATTGTACTAAAACCATAAATTATATAGATCACATAGATTGGAATCGTCTAAAGGGCTTCAAGTTAGGAAAATTGAAATGCTAACCTAAGGAATTCAAATTAAATTAAAGAGTTAAGAAATCATACGTTGAAACGCGCTTTGGCAATGCCTAAAGGACCTTTGGTGCTGAATTCCTCTTTTGCTCATTATCCAGCACCAACGTTCTAAGAAATATTGGGCATTTGCTATCAGTGAGAATATGAATTTGCTAATTTTGTTAGATTGATCTTAAAACAGAAATTTATTAGCATTTCACAAGTTTTTATTCATTTTTCGATGTCGTGTACACACTGCATGATAGCATAAAATGTATTCGTACCTCTGAGACTTTTATTTTTTCGAGTCTCTGATCTTATAAAGCGAAATTTATAAATTAGCTTCAGATTGAATTGAAAATCTAAAAAGGATTCCTTATGCAATGTGCACGGCGGGAATAAGCTGCATCAGGGTCGCAGCTGTGGGAATGATAGGGGACCAGTCCGCCAAAATATTTAGAAGTATGAGTACTTTTAATAATAGTCCCCAAACGGTTAAATTGAAAGCTCTCAATGCTTATCTGATAGACTGCTAGAATAGATTTTAACACTTTTTTTGAGATAATAAGCCCAAAATATGACATATTGGTTTAATAGGATCAAAATTAGGTTGGACCTTTTTTTCGTTCTTCAAAGTGCAAATCTCACTGAGCACAGCTTGAGAAATCATTATTTTAGCCTATCTACAAGTCGTAGTTGAAATATTTAACTACAAAATTTTAGTCCTCCCTAAATTCAGAAGACCAGCTAGCTACGATACTGAGCTGCAAATGAAAAAAGTATAAAACTAAAATTTCCGATTCTGATATTTTCATGAGTTCAGATTGACGAAGTATTTCATAATCCGTCATGAATAAATTAGAGGCAGAGTCAAATGTTATTCGATAGATAAGTTTTTAGGTACCCACACAACCCTATACAAGCAGCAAGAAAATTCAAGGGGGACAGGATAGGGAAAATTGTAAAAAATGTTACTAAAAATAGAATTTTGACGGTCTGCAGTAATCTGGAGGATTTCTACTTATAAGGGTACAACACCTCACGCCCATGTGTGCTCACAAACACTTATCTGTCCTAGTTTTTCAGGATAAGAAGCGTTATCGAACGGAAATTCATACTTCGACTACACAACCTGAAACCTTATCAAGCACATCCAAAATTTGGAGGAGTTGGCTGAAGTGAATTGCGATAAAAGGTTTTATGCTAATAAATGAGTGTTTATGTTTAAGGCGTCTTTTTTGTTATAACGGGTAGGTTTTGTACAAATTAATTAAATCTTGCTGCAATTTGTGTGCTAGCACGCGAGACACGAAAAAGATATTGATTTAAACAATTCATTTGTCGACTAATTGCTTGCTTTGAGAATCCGTGTATACGGAATATAGATGATAAATAATACATCATTGTGGGGGTGATCAGCATAGGTGGGCGGCACCAAAGTTCTCGGGGGAGTAGTGCAAAATTTTTTCGAAGGTAAAAAAATAGATTTAAAAATTTTGATTTGGCTAAAAAATACCATTTTTTAACAATCCTTATCGAGCACTATCCATTAGCATCAGAAACTTGCAAAAAAATTTTTCAAAAATTAAATTGAGGGGGGATTTCGGTTTCTGAGGGGTTTTTCGATTTCTGGGGGGTTGCATACACACCTGGGCGTGGGGGGTTGGGGGGGTATGCGGCCCCCAGAAACCAAAATACCCCCAGAAATCTAAATTTCCCCCAGAATTCAATTTTTGAAAATTTTTTTCGCTTTTTTCGCAATTTTTTGATGCCAATGGATAGTGCTTGATGAGAAACGTCGAAAAATGGTGTTTTTATCACCATACCATCGTTTTTAAGGCCATTTTTTGACCTTCAAAAAAATCTTGCACCCCCCAGAAATTTCTTGCTGCCCACGTATGGTTGCATACCTTCCCAAACCCCTCACGCCCAGGTATGATGATCAGCACAGGTAGGCAGCACCAAAATTATGGGGGACGGGGTTGCAAGATTTTTAAAATTTAAAAAAATGGTCTTAAAAATGCTGGTATGGCAAAAAACACCGTGTTTTAATGCTTCTCATTGAGCACTATCCATTGGCATCAAAAAAATGCGAAAAAACAAAAACAATTTCAAAAATTCAGTTCTGGTGGATATTCAGCCTTCTGAAGGGCTGTATACCCACAACCTGCTCCCGCCACGCCCACATGTTTAGATTAGCCTGTCTAAGATGGTGAAGCCAGAAATGGTTTTACCAAAATGGCTTTAAAAATACTAAAGAAGTGTAAAAGCTGTATTCTGTTTGTTGGCTTTATTTTCCAATTTTTCCACCTGGGTTCATTTCATACCCCATAATTTTGCCAAAGAAAGTAGATCACGTAAAACTCCATCTACCGTTTCATAGACTAAGTTTAGCAAGACAGGAGGCCGTCGGCTCTGCGCCTGCATCGCGTACCTACTCTTGCAATTTTGGGTTTCGTTTTGTGCGATCTTTCACACTCGTTTAAAATACGTATACTTAGACCACTGAGTTTGTATTTTAAACTTATTTTGTCATTTTAAAGTCTTTATGAGTACCACTGTAAATTTGCTAAATAAATACTCAATTCTCATTGCTATATAGTTTCTCATACACCTAAAGCAATAAAAACTATTTGACTCGAGCTAAAATGAGGCTTTACATAGTTTAATTTAGATTAAAAGTTAATAGCGAAGAGGAAAACGCTGATAAACTGATTGACTAGAGCGCGGTTCTAGTACATACTCGTAAATATAATTTTGCATCGTTTTGGAAAAATATTGGGTGTCATTAAATCAAAGACGGGCTAAGAAAGTAAATAAGTCAACTAAATGCAACATCACATCTTTAAAGTCATTTCGAACATCAGCACAGGTACCATTTTAGACATCCTCATCAACTATCTAGTGGTGGAATCATAAAAATCGCTTAAAAACGAAAAAACTTTTTAAAATTCCAATTTTAGGGCACTTTTACAGAAATTTTTGATTTACGTCCATCTAAACCTTGAACATATTTTTACTCAAAACTTTATCATATTTTATTATGTCCAGCTTTCAACCCCTTCTTATCGGTGAGCTGCCCTTATGTGTGGCTTTCTGTTGACAGCTGTTCAGTTCAGTGGGTAGACTGATGGTTCAAAAGCACTGCTTATTCTCACATATTTCAACATAGCTTTTCTAAAGCTTATAGTATAGGTACATACGTAGACCTCTCGATGAATTTAGTACAAACAAAAGTCATCTATGCATACAAAAAACAGAAGAATCTGCTGAAAAATTACGCGATTATTTATTTGGAACTTCGAAAAGCGGTCAGTGCTCATATTGAGAATTTCAAGTGGGCTCAGGTCCTTTTCGGCCGATAAGTCGTTGCATTTCGTCTTCCATTCGTCCAGCACCTTATTAAATCCTTTTTGTTTCTTCTATATTAAGGCATAGCTATTAGCCTACAAATACAAAAGCTATTACTGTAATAATATCATTGTAACTCAAAATTCTATTTAAAATCGAATATCTACATTCGTACAATAGCATAAGTAATAAGACAAAAATAGATTCGCAGAGTTAGTAAATTTGGGCCGAAGTTACACTTAAAATCAACTTTTGTTCTATAGTGTTGCAAAAGCTAAATTTTTTTCAAAATGTTCTGTGTAACGCCAGGGTTACGAATCTGAGTGTAAGTGCTCTTTACACCAAGTAATCGCATGAAGTGTTTGCTAAAAGCATTTGCTCTGTTTAAATACGGTAAGGTTGTCTTGTTTAAAAAATATAATGCTGATGTGCAGAACATATTGTCGTCCGCATTCTTAGACTGCAGTCATTATTGTGGCACCGTATGTATTTACTGTTTGATTTACTCAAATATTGCTAATTAAAAGTATGGTACTAGCAAAGAATAATGTTCCGATAGATTAAAAAGGACGAATATACTTGGAATTGCGGATTATTAAAGACACAAAAGAAGGGGACTAGAAAAATGTCTACCTATGCGCTCACAAAATCATAAGAATCTGCTAAAAATAAGATTTCTCTATGCAACGCAAAAATCGCAAAAATCGAGGTTTGTATATTCTGCGACCTATGTAATAAAGGATGGCGTCCTCTCAAAGTACTTTTCACTAGTGTTTCCTGAAGAGCTGGAAGGAAACTTTGGCCGGTGTAAAGTAGCCGATTTTGCTTGAGATTAGTATCGCATTTTCATGACAATATTTAATCAATATACAGCTAAAAGGCTCAATAGGTGAATTATGAAATTTGCATCATGCCGTATATTATGGCTCTGCAGTTACACGTGCTTTGCTCTAGCGTGATGAAATAGGTGTAGGTAGGCGCACTTTCTCCTGCTTCGTTATTTTACATATATGAGGGGCCTACGAAAATTGAGTGGGTAGGTATCATGTGTTTGGGGGAAGTGCAACTCCCTGAAAGATCCTACACCAAGTTGTGGCCACAACTATCTTCTGTAGGCCGCAGAATATACTTCGATTTTAGTGTTGCTTAGAGAAATCTGATTTTTAGCAGATTCATTTGATTTTGTGAGCGCATATATGACTTTTTCCTAGTCCCCTCCTATTATGTCTTTAATAATCCGCAATTCCAAGTATATTCGTCCTTTTTGTTCTATCAGAGCATTTTTTTATAGTTATTCAAATGAACGGATATGCTCAGTGGTTTTAGAGCTATTGCTCTCGTGTAATCATTTTGGGTCAGTAATAACTTATTCCTTATTTAACACACGTCACTGGCCGTACCATCGTATGAAATCCTAAGGTTGGAAAGCGGTCGATTATTCCTAACTTAAACGTCAAACTCGCGGGTTTGAAGCACAATTTTGCTAACACTCTAAGTTCAGCAGTGCACAACTCTTTTTTAACGATAAATTTGCGAAGAGACAATCTTTTTGGCAAGATGGAATTTGGTTATTAATGCAATGGCCATTCGAATTGGATAAATTGCTTCAAATACTGACGTTTATAAGATACCATTCGCATTAGAAGTAATAATACAAAACTAAAATTAAGAACAAAATGATGAACATGAGAGATCATTAAGGCAAATACAAAAAAATGTTATATTTTGATGCTGATATAAATTGAACAAAAAGTTCAACGTATGTTCATTTTTAAAATATGCAAAATTTCTACGACGGCGGAATAGGCGAGAAAATATAGAATGTGAAAATAATATACTCGAAATAAAATCGTAATATTTTCCAGTATATTGAAACAACGATAGCTTGTAATTATAGCTAAAGAGGAGCTATGCCACGTTTTGTTGCGCGCTTCGATCGTACCCGGTGCTGGTGGGGCGGATTTTACTCGGCTTTCGTATCATTTCCGATGCCTGAAAATATAAAACAAGGAAATCGGTGATATCAAATGGCAATAAAATGATTTATGAATTATCACAGTTTCTGATAAATGTGGTATTGAAATAGTATGTGGGATATATGATTATTGATTATTATTTGATGGTCTGATTATTATTTAATGATTATTATTGATAAGGGGCGAATTTCTGAGAGGAGACAGGGTGCCCGCCCTCCCCAATCGGCCCAACTTACTTACCGACCTATTTAGCCATGAAATATCCTTATTATGTAGCCCTCCTCATTTTCCGCGCTTTGCGCCGAATAATTACACTTATTCTCTTTCATGGCGGTATGGAAATCATATTTGTCTAAATTTCATTTCCACAAGAAGAATCAGTCTCTAATGTCATTCTGCCGAAATTTATTCAAATTTTTGGCGCTTGGCGCCGAATTTTATCTAAATTTAAATATTTGGTATACTTTTTGCCTAAATTGCCGAAAATTGTGATTTTTTTCAAAAAGTCTTTTTTTACGTCGGAAAACATTATTAATAAAAAATAATAAAAAACGGAGATTAGCGGTATTCCGCCAGTAATGCTTAATTTTCGTACTTACTTCGAACTGCTTCAGGAAAAGTTGGAGCACCGCCAGTCCCCTCGCTTTTGAAAATCTTTGATTCCTCACTCTTATTATTCACCTAAAAATGCTACGTGCTGCAATATACGGTTTAAGATCGAATTATGAAATTGTAAAAAAGTGTAAATAAGACTATTGGAAGTAATAAAATGAGAAAATAAACAAAAAGCAAAAATATCTATGCTCACTCATTCATTTAAAATTTTGGAAAAAAAGTATCGCCAAAATGCTTTTTACTTCTAAAATGTCTATTGTAAAGTAAATGAAAAAAAATAAAATTGAAATTTATTCTGCCGTAATATAGTCAACGTGTTTTAAAAGTCAGTTTAGGCACTTTCGTCGTACACTGAGTAAAAAAAGTATTGAAACATTTTCTATACACATCACAGAATTTTGTGCAAATAATATTGTGCATGATGCGTTTTCTAAAGGTCAGAGCACACCTTTCGTAAGGTATTTCGCGACATAGGCTCTGTTCTCAATCAAACTTAATCGCGGCTGGATAAATGACCATGCATATACGTGGGGGTGACACTCCTACGAGAAAACTGAAAGACCCCTTAAAAGTCGATAGATTTAATTGATTGAAAATGTTTAATGCTATTTTTGCGATTTTAACCCATGGGACCCCATCCCCGGATTTGGTTGCTGCCTATGTATGTTCATACGTGTATATGACCAAACATAGACGCGGTGGTCAGCGTGCATGAAATCGATTATTTAATATACTAGTACTTCTTAGACCCTTTCCCAAAACAAAACTTTCGGCACTAGGCAATCAGAAAGGATTACAAAATTCAGGAAAAACAGAAAAATCAGGACCTTAATTCGAGAATAAAATGACAAAAGTGTAAAATACTGAAAAACTTATTCGCAAAAAACAATAAAAGAGCAGATGTCTTGTAAAACATACTTGCTAAAGTCAAAAGTAGAATCATTTTCGATCTAATTCTCAGAAATTTTTCTTGAATTGTATGAAATAATTCTTTATATTGTATGTAATTTGTTAGCCCGTGATTTCGTTAGCGTATCTCAAGTTTTTCGCTAATGACTCATGTAATGCTAAATTCACAGATAACCTTCATGTCATAACATCAAAATATAACATTATCTTTTAATTCCAAGTCAAATTTTCAAAAAACAAACCCACGTAAATGTTCTGTCGTCTGAATCCCGTCATTTAAATTCAGTTCTCAGAACTGCCCATCGATCGCAATGTTACAATATTGTCGTTATACATTTCAGTGCCCTAGTATGCAAAAATAATCCTAGTCAAGCATGTCCCGCGCTCATTCTTTATTTTCATAGGCATCATCACCGAAATTTTAAGTTCACGTTCAACTTTATAATTTTAGTGAACGTTGTCGTCCGCGTGCCCGATATAGGTGGGCCGCACCAAAATTCTGGGAGGGGGTGCAGGATTTTTCAGGGATCTAAAAATGTTCTCAAATAGTGATATATGAGAAAACATTATCTTTAAACGTTTTTCATCAAGCACTATCCATTGGCATAAAAAATTGCGAAAAAAATACAAAAAAGTTTAAAGAATTGAATTCTTGTGGTGTTTTAGTTTGCGGGCTATTCAAGCTTCTAAAGAGGGGATTTATACCCCCCAAACCCCCCCAGGGACGGATTTAGGGGGCGAAGGGGGGGGGCGGCCGTCCTCCCGTTGGCCCCAAATAGTGCGCATAATTAAGGATTTTTGAGTGATTTTTAGCGATTTTTGGGTTAAAACGGCAAATTTTATCGCCCAAGTCAGGGACCCGCCCCCCCTCCCCTTAGGAGTACCGCTACCCCCCACCATAGGAAAATCCTGGATCTGCCACTGCCCCCCTCGTCCATGCCCACGTGTGAAGCCCGCCCGTGTGCTTAATGTTTTAATCTTTCTAGTAGCAAAATCCAATGAGCGTATATACGCGCTGATAAGCACAGCACATCCCTATCTATTTGCTCATTATGTTTCTCCATTTGTTATTCTCAATTTCATTTTTATTCTATCTATTCTGATTTATTCCTCATCATACACGTATGTACCTCGTGGGAATTCTGGTGGTCAGCTAGTAAAATTGTTCAAAAAATGCGTTTTTTGATAAAAATAAAAGTCAGACGTAAAAAACCCTCCTGTTTAATTAAAAAAACTTCGAGTAAATTCATGAATGTATACTCAGTTAAAAAATAAGCGTATGGCGCAAAGCGCTTAAAATTTGACATTTTTGAGGCAAAAGTTAATTAAAAACACTTAAAAAGCATATTTTTCTACGATGTTCAAAAAAAGAGAATTTTGGGGGTCGCACTCATTTATCTGGTGGTCAGTAGACATTCTGGAGGATTGAATCCGCGTAGGCCTCCACCTGCATGTTCTCGTTTATTGTCTACAATCAGAAATAATTATCTAACAAATAAAACAATCAATAGATCTTTAGAATTGTATCAGTGATAGTGCGCAAATTATCCATGGGATATCGTGGCTCTAGGAAATTTTAAATCAACGGACGATCGTGTATTTCTTGGTACTATTCAATTAAGGTGTAAAGCACGCATTTTCAAATTCTAAATTTTTGTTTCATAAGCTGTGTTTTTGCTTGTCACTTGCATAATTTCACAACATTTATTTAAAAATGCATTCGAATATTTGGCGGACGCTTTGTTCAGTCGGAGGCGCACATAACAGAAGTGAACATACAAAAGAGATAAATAAATAAATGAATAAATAACGATTTGATAAATATATGAGTAAAATAAACACAATAGAAATAGAGGCTTTACGGTCAATCAAAAAATATGCGTAAAATTACAAGCATTCGGATGAGACAACAATGAAATATGAGAAGTAAATGTCATTTCAGTATAAAGATAAAGATTTAATAATTTTATTGAATAATGCGAATTAAGATTCCTAAGATTAACCTCGAGACTAACTCAGCTTATTTTCCTAGATTTTGAAAAGACAAAATGCGTTAATCAAAATTTCAAGGTAATAAAATTTGCAAACATTAAGGTAAATTTTTTAAATTGGTGCTCATACTATGAATTTATAGGTTAATATAGCGATTTATTCACATTAAACGAAATATTAACCGAAGTTGAAAGCGTTGAATCAAACAACACCGAATTTCGAATTTCGTGCCTCAGTGTTGACAACGATTTTTCGGCCAAAGCGGCGCGTTCCTCAGCCTCATCCATTTGTTGTTGCAATTGGTGATATTTGGACAAATTAAAGCCACTGATTCCTTCCTTCAGACAAATAAAATTAATATAACACAAACATCCTAAAATTACAAATTATGAATATTTTATAAATAAAATTTAAAATGTACTCAAAACAAGTATGCGAAAAAATTTAAAAATGTACGCGAAGAAATAATTGCAGCAATTGAATGATTTTTCCCCTCAAAATCGTAATCTAAACATTCTTTATTTTTCGAATAATTTATTTGTGTATCTTTATTCTTAATTTAAATGTTCTGTTTCTTTGATTAAGGCTCTGCTCAAATGTTCAATAATCTCAAATTATCTTCGTTAAATACACCTCAAACAAAGTCAAAAGACAAAGCGAAGATATTTGACATCAGTACAACTATTACTCGTACTTTAAACAAAGCAAAGTTGGCAAACATTTGAAAAAGCCGAGCAAATTAATGCGCTACAGTTTCCACTTTAAACAAACTTTGCAATTTTTATATCCGCTTTACAACAAAAAGTGTAGTTCAAACTAGACTAAATTAGAAGGGCGGGTTGGAGGGCCTGGTGAGTTTTAGACTTAAAAAGTTTTTCTTTATTCTTGCTTTTCTTTTCAAAATTCGTTTAAAACTAAATATATTCACATATTTGAAGAATAAGTATGATCATGGAGTTGTGTTACTTTTGAGAAAGTTGAGAAGCTTCAACTTCGCTATAATAAGCTTCAGTTGGATGTTGCATTTCTTAAGGAATGCATTGATAATGATTTGCTTCCTAAATTTCTGGCTTTTAAGGTTTCTAATAGGATGCTTAAGCGTTCTAAGTGTTACATAACATGCCAGAGGCTTCTGCTAAATGAGGAATTGAAAGGTAAAATCAAAGAGGTTGAAAGAGTCATAAGAGATTTGAAGGCACAGATAACCTTGTTTGATTCAAGAGTATCCTGGTTGGATTCTCAGGTATCATTAACATACATTAGACGCAATGTGTCTAAATCTCTCAACCATGTTAGACAGTTGCATAGCAAGAAGGTAAAAAACTTGCTTATGCATAAAAGTGTTAATAGTATCGATCCTGACAAGGTTGTGGTTAATTTTAATAACCGAGTTTTGACAGCTCATGAAAAGCTTGTCTTGTCTTATGGTATGAAGTACTCTATTACACCTAGGAAGATCGAGTATGGTGATTATTTGCTGCCTTTTGAGAAACTGATGGGTTTCCTCAATAAACAAACTGCCTTTAACTGTGATAATGTAAAAATGCAAATGATCAAGAATCAATTGCGTGACATTGCTCTTAGCTCATACTTTAATTATGATAAGAAGCATTCTGATAATCTATCAAAGCGTGACTATGAAATCCTCAGCAATCTGTCAAAAGACAAGAATATCATTGTCCTAAAGGCAGATAAGGGTAACCAAGTTGTAATTTTGAACAAAGATGACTACATTAGGAAGTTGAATGATGTCTTGAATGATATCTCAAAGTTCAAAGTCATTGACTGTAATCCTTGTCATTTTATATGCTCACTTGAGAAACGCATATCAGCCCGTATACTGAAGGTTCATAAGCAGAATGGACTATCTGCTGATGTGTATAAAAGTATAAATCCTGTAGGATGCGGTTATGGCAGGCTATATGGCTTGCCTAAGACCCATAAGAGAGATGTTCCTCTAAGACCTATCTTGTCAGCCATCAACACCCCAACTTATAAGTTGGCTAAGTATTTTGTCCCGATCCTACAAGACATAAGTACAAATGAATACACTTTATGTGACACTGGTAGTTTCCTGACAAGACTCAAGGCTTTTACATTCAAAAGCCATCATTTTATGGCTAGTCTTGATGTTCAAAGCTTGTTCACTAATATTCCACTCAATGAGACCATTGACATATGTATTAAGAAACTATTTGATGATCAGAATGTCATGTTAGTAAATAACATGAATCGTCATCAATTCAAACTGCTTCTAGAACTTGCAGTTAAAGAGTGTTACTTTACGTGCAATGGTAAAATCTATCAACAGATAGATGGTGTTGCTATGGGTAATCCGCTTGGCCCAGTTCTTGCCAACATTTTCTTGAGCTATCATGAAACAAAGTGGCTCAGAGACTGTAATATAAAGATCAAACCCAAGTTTTATGTACGTTATGTTGATGACACATTTGTAGTGTTTTCTGACAGAAATCAGCCTACACAGTTCTGTGATTACATGAATCAGCAACATCCTAATATGAAGTTCACATTTGAAACTGAATGTGACAAGAAATTAAATTTCCTCGATGTTCTTGTTGAAAGGAAGTCCGGTGATATTGTGACATCATCATATCAGAAACCTACATTTTCTGGCCTTTATGCCAAATTGTCTAGCTTCATTCCTTTTGCCTATAAAGTTGGTTTAATAAGGACACTTGTGAGTCGCATTTATATGATCTGTAACTCATATCAGACTTTTGTCTCTGATATTGACAAGCTGAAGCAGACTCTATTGCAAAATGAGTATCCCCTTGGCTTGATTGATAAGGTCATATCCGACTTTATGACAAAGGTTTATAATAAAAGTGATGAAATAAAAATTGGGTGTGATAAATTATGCTATTCTCTTGTTTTGCCTTACACTGGTGTGCATGGCTACAATGTACGCAGCAGAATTCTAAAGCTTATATCTACATTTTACCCTCAGATTAGAGTAAGGTTTGTTTACAAACCTGTCATGTGTATAAGCCGGTTTTTCAAGAACAAGGATGCTGTACCTGCTAAGCTACTCTCAAATTTAGTATATAAATATACGTGTTCTAGCTGTATGGCTAGTTACATTGGCGAAACTCGCCGACATTTTGGGAGTAGAATTGCAGAGCATACTGGCATCTCATTTGCTACAGGAAAGCCAATTCAGGGTGATAGCTTATCTGCTATTCACAAACATATCTCAAATAGCAATCATTTAAATACATCAGATTGCTTCAAGGTTATTAGTCGAGCATCCAACTCTTTTGATCTTTTAATCAAGGAGTCATTATACATAGCACGTGATCGTCCTATTCTCAACAATAATGTTTCATCATATCCACTAAATTTGTTTTAATTTGCTTAAATCCCACCTCTTTCATTTTTCTTATAGTTTATAATCTTTTATTATTCTCTTCATAATTTAATGATATGTTTTAAACTTTGAGTTTCTCTTTGTTTACAACTCTCGCTTAGCAAGCTCATTTTTTAGACTAAATTACTGTTAATTCATGAGACCAAGGTTTAAACAGTTTACACCAACGCTGGCACAATCTAAAAAAATCAAATAGTAGCACCGAAAAGCTTTTGACACTTTACGCCAAACCTGTATAAATACCTTTTTGTATGATTGTGTCGATTATGTTTTAATAAATATCAGTAAATCTACGGTTTCTCTCAGTTGTCATTCGTATGTTTTCAACTTCCGCTGCAATTTATTCACCAATTCTTGTGTATGTTCGTTATTCCTCTTGTCTTCGTCGATCTAATAAATTCATTTTATCATAAGTTCCAAAATCTTCAAGACCAAATAGGCACAAATATTAAGAGAATAAGTAAATAATTAATTATTGATTAAAATAATTAATTTATAATTTTATTGTTTAATGAATACTATAGCTAACCGAGAATTCTAGTTCTTTGATCCTGCGATCTTGTCGCCTCAGATTCTTGTTCATGTTTTGAAACCGGCGTTGTTTGCCATCCAATTCTTGTACTAGTACTCGAATCTGATTACAAATTTGGAAAAACTTAAAAATTGTTTAATTAGCTTAAAAATCAAACTTTTCGCAAAACTTGGTTGAAAATAAGGAATTACCCATAGTCAGAGCTGAAAATTCCAGACGAAGTTGGTAATTTTTCCGGGAATTACCAAACATTTATAGTAAAAAAATAAGAATGTGTCTTCTAAAATTAAGTGAAAACGCATGTTTTGACCATAATCAAGGCAAGAGTGGGTTTATAAACAAAACGTTTTTTGGTCACAAATGAAATTTTCTAAAATATTAGCAATGATAATTGATTTTTTTATAGTGCAATCCTAAATACTTAGATCTAAAATTGTAAGAAGTACCTAGAAGTAGTACAAAAACGAAAGTTTTTAGACTTAAAGTTGAGGAAGTTAGACTACCGACTGAGGCATCAAGGAAACTGAAGGAAACGTGTTCCGAAATCTTGGGAACGTGGTCTCTTTTTACATGGGTTTTTAGAATAAAAGACCAGAAATTCTGAAATTCATGAGATAGAGAGATCACTAGAATTAATTTTAGCATAATTTTAAAATAATTCATTAACAATCTTTAGGCGCTTAGCGCCCGATGTACAGTTTTAATATTATTTTCATCTTACAAGCCGTCCAAATTTGTGTAAAATAGGTTAAAACTTGCAAACACTTCGCACAAAGTTATTCATTTTCCCTGTTGGTTTTCTCTGCAATGCACCGTTATAGTGTAAGGACCTTTTTCAAACTTTTTTAGGGGATTCATTCTCGGACGGAATGTTATAAAATGATCAGAATAGTGACTTTGAAAAGCATATTCTTTCGATTTTGTTATAATACGAGTATAGTGAAATTCCATTAATTTTTCTCTATTTTTTCTCTTTGTATATCTACTATATATTTTTGAAAGTTTGTTTGTTTGTATGTATGTTCGTATGTTTGTGCCGGGTTGGCTCCGGCCCAATGAAATTTGGTGGGCTGATATTTTGGGCCGAGGTCGGTCCAATGGGGGAAGGAGCCGTAGCGATCTTGAAATTTCGACAAACGCACCCATTGGCCCTGGGCAGGGAAGGAGCAGGATTTGGCCCCTGTGCTATAAGCCTCCACGATTTCGGGAGATGGCCGATTTTTTGCTATTTTTTTCAAAAATTAGTTTATACTGTTTGTATAGGGATACCCCGGCCAAGAGGAGCATGCCTGGCGACACTGTGTACATTGTTATATGTTATAGCATTGGTCGGCACTGTGAAACATCAAAATACGGGTTTAACCAAATGATGCTATAACATAGGCAATTTTATAAGATAGGCATGGTATGAGATACTATGTGCTTTAAGATAAGCAATGCTATAAGATAGGACGTGATATAAGATACTCTGTGCTACAGGATAGGCAATACTATAAGATAGGACGTGATATAAGACACCCCGTGCTACAAGATAGGCAATGCTATAAGATAGGAAGTGATATAAGATACCCCGAGCTGCAAGATAGGCAATGTTATAAGATAGTATGGGATATAAGATACTATGTGCTACGAGATAGGCAATGCTATAAGATAGGTTAGGTATAGATACCCTGTCTGTGCCATAACATGCAGTGATATAAGATAGGAGATACCATCAGCAATAACATATCACGTGATATATGACACCCTTTGCTACAACAAACAAAAAATTTTTAAAACATCAAAAATATGGTTTGACCGAAAAAATTTTTCAAAACATCCTAAAACATCAAAAATATGGTTTGACGAAATAAATTTTCCAAAACATCCCAAAACATCAAAAATATGGGTTTGATCAAAACATTTTCCAAAAGCATGGCTATGACGTCAAAAATATGGTTTGACGAAAAAACATCCTAAAACATCAAAAATATGGTTTGACGAAAAAATTTTCCAAAACATCCCAAAACATCAACAATATGGGTTTTATTAAAAAAATTTCCAGAACACCCCAGAACATCAAAAATATGATTATGGCTAAACAATTTTCAAAACCATTCTGTAACGTCAAAAATATGGATTTGATCAAAAAAATGGTTGACAAAAGACATTTTAAAAAAATCCAAAAAATAAAATATGGTTTGTACCAACAATTTTTTTAGAAATATCCCAAAAACATCAAAAGTCTTGAAAAATAAAAAATACAAGAGACATATTAATTCCAAATAGCTATCAGGCCTAAGTTCAGCCCGGGCAACGCCGGGCAGCTCAACTAGTGTACATATATGCACACTAAGAAAGGCTTAAAAATATGTAAACGTACAATTTTTTTGTAGTAGGTTTACCGGCTATGTTTAAAAAGGGTTTGGATAAATGTCCTAAAAATTTCATTTGGTGGAGAGGGTTGCGGTCTAAACATCCCAATTGAAAAAATGGAAAATTTTTCGGGAAAATGGGGGAAAATGGAGGCCAAAAATGGATGAAAATCGAAAATTTCTTGCAAAAGTTCCTTAAATCGACACGATCAATGTCTTAACTTAGTTTTAACACTATTTTAGCGCTTATACCAGTTTTTTAGACTATTTTGGCCCTTAAACAACCTTAATTCTTCATTTCTTGCGACGGATCAACCACCCCCAGATCGTCCATGTTGTGCATCTATGTTCTCCACCCCTGTACCTTGTATGTTCGTCTTACTGTAAGTATAGGTTTACCCTCTCTTCGAGTTTCTGAACGATCTTTTTGCCTCCCTTGAGGGCCTGTCGCTCGGCCTCTTTGAGGCGGACCTGCATTTCCTTAATTTGCTGCCTCGAGGTCCCTTCTCATGCAGACTATTTCGCCGCCGTGCTCCTGTTCTTGGCACAATCCGTCCGACGTCTTCAGTTTGTTAAAACTATTGTCCGATTTCAGCCTATGTCCAAATCTTTATTTTTAATTTTAATCAATTAGAAAAAGTAAATTTGGAATATAAAATAAATTTAAATCGCACTTGACGAGATTTAGCTTACATCCCTTGACTGATGAGTTGTCGCTAAAATTCTAATAAATCTCATTTCTCTTATCGTTTACATGAAATCGTTTTCTTGCTTTTTTTAAATGATGTGAAAATCCTGAATTTGTGTTTAAACTTGAAATTCATTATTTGATATTAATTAAATAATCTTGATTTAAAATTTAATTTTTCGTTCTTGAAAAGCCATCTCATTTTTTCAAATTTTTAGGTTCGTATTTTTTCGATTCAAAGATCAATGCTGCTCTGTGCATAAAACTATACAAATCAATTACGAATTTTATATCAATAAATTCTAGATTATCGTTATCTTTTGTCATAAAATGTTCAGTCAATATTGTTAAATCCGCTTTAAAAGATTAAATGTAAATTATTGAAAACTAATAATTCAGTTTTTTTATTAAGCGATTCAAATTTCATTTATGGAGATGATAATGTACTCCATTTCAACTAATTAAATAAAAAATCATTATATTTTATTTTCTCGTTAAATTATTCCAAAAAGAAGTGGAAAAGATTTAAAAATTCTGTAAAACCAATAAGACTAATATATTTAAAAATTAGTATTTTAATCTTTGAATTTTATAATCTAAAATCAGTAGCAATAAAATAAGAATATTCATGAAGATATACACGTCTTTTTTTAACAGCTTAATTTCAAAAATTTCAAAAACTTAACATGGAATGAATAAAAAATCGTACATTTCAAAAATGAATAATAGAGATAGAAAACATAAATATATAGAGAGATGACTAGAATTTAATAGATAAGAAAAATATAGATTTTCTGATTAAATACCGTTGTTTTTTTAGTCAGACTAAACTTGTCTATTTTTCGAGGCCCAAATTAGCGACAACAAATTAAAAAACTCTCGATTTTAAATTTTAAAAATTGAATCCTTCTTCAAAATTGAACGCAAAGTAGATTGCAGATTATGCATTACCAATAATATTAGGCGTAATAAACTGCAAAAATTATCAAAAAATACAGAATAATAAACAATGAGCGTCAAACATTAAAAAAAACAAATAAAACAATTTAAATAATAAATTTTTGGAAAAGTAGAGATTAACCAATTTGAAAGATTATAAATAAATTGAAAATGTGTATAAATGGAAAATATGAGTAATGAGGCCAAAATTGTAATAGTAAGGCCAAAAAAGATTGAAATGCTAAACAAGGATATACGAAAAATGAATATTAGCAATTAACGTCTAACAAATAAAAGATTGTGTGTAAACAATTATCACTAAATTTGAATAAGCGCTTAAAATCAAAAATGTTATGGCATTTTTAGCTTTTTAGAAAAACAAATCAAAATTATTTAAATATAGAATTTTTAAATAAAAATTTAACGAGTAACGTGAAAATTAAACAAAAAATACAGGCAAATTAATATAAACCTATAAGAAATTTATGCTTAAAAGAATTACGCTTCACATCTTAAAAAAGTGCGATCCTTTAATTCGAAGATTTACAAAAACAAACAAATTTTCACGGAAAAAAATTCTGATTATTGATATTATTACATTGTTTTACTTCTAAAACTTTGATAATTGTACTACTAATCTTTCATTGTTAAAATCTTGAATTGACGTTTCACAATATAAAAATTTTTGTGTCATCAACTAGACAAATGTGATTGAATTAATTGCAATCAACGGAATACGTTATATAAATTCAAGTTGATTTGGAATAAACTGTACTTCCTCCGAGCAAGCGATAAAAAACAACAGAATAACAGTAAACCCATTTTATTTTCTTGCTTGAAATATATGATTTTTCTATTTCGATGCTCATTTTAGATTTTTACATTTATTCCAATATTTTTAACTTTTCCACTATTATTAGTTTGTTTCGCATAATGTGCCGCTAACTCAATACTTACTCGAATATCTTTGACCAATACCGCTTTATTTCCACTAATTTGCTTGGATTTAGGTTTATTTAGTTTTATTTCTTTGATTAAATTTATGGTTTTTTTGTTGTTTCTATTAAATACTATTTTCTAGAACGATTTAGATTCCTAGAGAAAAGTTTATATTAGATTAGAAACATTGACAAAATGTGCAAAGCGAAAGTAAAAAAATATTACAATTAAATCATGACAATTTAATAACCGGAATAGGCTCGTTGTTTTGGAAAATAAATACAGACTAACAATTTATCAGACTGAATGAGCCTACAATAATATTTGATCGAATTACTGGACCTAGAACATTTCGCAATGTTTACTGCTTACGCTATGTGTTGCTTAAAATCAGAGTGGAACAAAAATAAGCGATAAAAAGCGAACAAAATTATGATAAAATACAGGAATCATGTGAATGTAAAGAATTATCAAAAGTAAAAATAAAAATTTAAAAGGTCAAAAATTTTAAATACGAAAAATGGAATAATTTCAGTTTTACGAACATTGTAAGCTTTTTTCGACACTTTAGTAGGATTCGAAAATAAAACATCGGTTGGGTGGCACCAAAGATAAGCACGCAGCATTTCTGAAGACAGGTTAAATATTAAAAATATTTAGAAAGCTTCACCAATTGAATAAATGGAAAATGTTGTGCGTGAACAACAACAATGCTTGACTATTTTTAGATGTTTTGAACCGACATTGTTTTTGGCTTGTGGAAGAGTCTCTATTGATTCGCAAGTTTGCATTTTTATAAATTATCTATTCGTATCAAAGCGCAAAAATCAGAATCACGCCATAAAACGTCAACAAGTTTTTTAAACTCGGTCAACTCTTTCGATCATTGCCATAATTTTTATAAACGCTAATTAATTTTTATTACAATTTTGTAATCGGTATGACTTCTTTGATTTTTTAAAAATTTTTATATATATTATCACACAAGTCCGTAATATTTCGAATGAAAATGAAGGGAGTTTCTTGAACATGTATAGATGTTAATTTGTGGTAATGAAAACTGTAGATTGAAAACTTTTGTCCGCACTTAGACACAATCACTCATGGGCGTTGAGAGCCTCTGGGGTCTGGATTACCGCAACCTGAGAGACCATCAGCCCCTAAAATCGGTGGGCCCTTAGAATTAAAATTTTGGTGTGATTTTTGACAATTTTGCCCATCGGATATCCCTCAGAATTTTGTTGCTGCCCATGTATGTGTGCAATTGCGCAAGATAACTAGACAAAATTTCGTTATCCTGTGAAGCATCACTATATAAAGCTAAAAATGCAGGTCACTACCGTCATACTGTAGGCTATTAAGTCTATTATTAGTAAACTATTTGCAAAACGTAAAATAGGAATTTCACTACATATTTAAAAATATTATCAAAAAAGCAGAATATCTTCTTGGTAATATTTATACGTATGTTTTAAAAAAAGACCCAATAGCCTTCAAATTTTTATTTCAGTTTTATCCCACTTTTGGCCATCGTTATTATTCGCTTTTTTACGGTATTACTCTTTCTACCCGTAAATTTATTTATTTAATCATATTAAAATTTGTTTACCGTCTAATTATTATATTTGATTTTATTCTAATTATCGGTATTATAAAATTCGTTCCATTTAAATTATGCATTTTTATTTGTAAACTTTTATTTTTTCAGACTGTTCAATCAGAAATGCTAAAATTTTGTCAAAATTCGGGATTTCCCTAAAATTACTTTTTTGTACCTTCGTTTACTTACGTAGATTCCAATGCACTTTGTAATTTTTATGCGTATTTTTGAATTCTCTTCCCTTTTCTTGTATGGCTGCTCGCAATCTTGTTACGCTTGCGAAAATTGAACTAGAGCTCGTGAAACTCAGCTTTTCCGAATAAAAATTTGAAAATATATAAAATTACGAAAATTAATGAAAATTGAAAAATCAATGATTGAAAAATTAGAACTGAGAAAAATACAGAAAATTAAAAAAATCAGGAAGTCTGTAGTTGATTAATAAACTATTTATAATTAATTAAAAGACACGCATACTAAATTAAGATTAGAGTTTGGGTTGATGGATAAAATATTATAGGCTTAATCATATTAAATTTCTTTCACTCAGATAAATGTTCATATTGTATTTAATATTATTGGAAATGGGCGAAAACGATCTATTATTTCATAGGCAGCATAGAGTAAAAATAGGAATAAATAATTGGCTTTCTGTTTTTCGTAACGTTTCGAGGAATTTGTGGTCTATCTAATTTGTAATTAGATAAGTAATATAATTTTGTTTGATAAATATCGGTAATTATTTGAAATATAGTTGATTTCGAGCCAAATTATATGATGCTAATCTATTGCAATTTGGCTCGGATATCAAAGTCTGCCGCTATCATTACACTCCCAAATTTTCGTTGAATATAATAAAACGCTGTGCGTTATTTTAGCACAAAATTCAGATCGCAAAATAAAAAGATTAAAATTCAACATCAAGATCAAATAGAGCTACGTTATCCTAAAAATCATATCAAATTTGTCATAAATGTACGGTGACCGCCAGATGAGAAATAATTCGGCTCTTCTTTTTAACATCTCGTAAAACCATTTAGCATAAGCATTCGGTTACACTAACTTCTTTACTTAAATTAGGTATCAATTTCACACCTTTACATTTAGTCACAAGCATAAGTGGGCGGCATCGAAATTCTGAGGGGGGGGTGCAAGATTTTTCAAAGGTCAAAAAATGGCCTTAAAAATGGTGGTGTGGAGAAAAACCCCATTTCTGAACCTTTCTCATTAAATACTATCCATTGGCATCAAAAAATTGCGAAAAAAACGAAAAAAATTTTAAAAATTGAATTCTGGAGTGGAATATGTTGGTTTATGGGGGTGAGATGATATTTTGGTTTGCCAGATAAGAGTTAAAGAACAATGCTGATTAAATTTTTCATCTTGTATTTGTTTTACATACGTACTCGTACATACATTGACAACTGCCTAATTCTTGCGGTCTGGGTGTCATAAATCTTGCAAAAATCCCAAAAATCATGCTTAAAATTTTATTCTGAGGTCCTTAAATTTTTGGGGGTCTACTGGATTTTCGGGGGTCTAAGCTCTCAAAAAACTTCCCTCCCACGCCAATTGGTGAATACGCACCTGTAACATTTATGCACGAGTTAAAGCCCTAATTAAATCTTTTGCATTAAACACGGCTTGTTGCCATAGACGAAACAGAGGGAAGGGTTTGTGGAGAATTATCCACACTCAAAAATGGACTCTCCCTATCCCCTAATTCGGAAAATTTTCAACCACTACCCCTTAACCAATTTTTGGCAAAAAGCTGTTTTCCGACCACTTTAACGTGTTCTCTGGCCGTTTTTGTCTAAAATTTTATTGCCGTTCTCCCCCCTGAAAGGGCCGGGGACCCAAAACTAAATTTCGAGCCGTTACATGTATATTTGTAGGCATGCGTTATCAAAATTTTTTGATATTTTCTAACATTCGAATTGACTCGTGATCAAGAAGCACATATTATTTAATTAATCAAATGACAAATATCGATGCATCATCATGGATTTAGTTTTATTCTAAAAATATTGACAATACGAAATTACGAGTAGATGAATTGAAAGTGAATAGGAAAATAATATTAATATGCATTATGAGATACAGATAGTTACTTTTTAAAGGTATAGTGAGCTTGCGTTGGCGTGGGGATTACACCTCCGCAGATGTTTAAAAACTACCGTAGATTACTGTAGACAACTCGAATTCAATTTTTTCTTGTTTAAAAATTCAAACTTGCGAATTAATCAAGACTGTTCCACAAGCCAAAAACAATGTCGGGTCAAAACATCTAAAAATAGTCAAACTTGTTTACGTACAAAATTTTCCATTTATTCAGTTGGTGATGCTTTCTAAACATTTTGAGTATTGAACCTGTCTTTGAAAATGCTGCGTGCTTATCTTTGGTGCCACCCAACGGATGTTTTATTTTCGAATCCATCTAAAGTGTCGAAAAAAGCTTACAATGATCGCGAAACTATGATTATTCAATTTTTTGTATTTAAAATTGCTGAACTTCTTAATTTTTATCTATACTTTCGATAATTCTTTATACATTTACATAATTCTTGTATTTTATCTTAATTTTGTTCGCTTTTTATCGCTTATTTTTGTTTCACTCTGTTTTTAAGCAACACATCAGCGTGAGCAGTAAACACTACAAAATGTTCGAAATCCAGTAATTGGTTCAAATAGAATTTTAGGTTCATTCAGTCTGACAAATTCCTAATCTTTGTTTACTTTCCAAGACAATGAGCCATTTATTTAATTGTCATAATTTTTAATTTTAATATTTTTTTACTTTTGCTTTGAACATTTCGTCAATGTTTCTAATCTAACAAAAGCTTTTCTCTATAAATCGAAATCGTACTAAAAAATAATATTCAATAGAAATAACAAAAAAGTTATAAATTTAATTAAAACAATAAAACAAAAGAAACGTAAATCTCACCAAGTTAGAGAAAATAAACCGGAATTGGTTAAAGACATTCGAGTAAATATTGAGCCAGCGGCATATTATGTGAAACAATCTAAGAATAGTGGAAAAGTTAAAAATATCGGAATAAATGTAAAAATCTAAAATGAGCATCGAACTAGAAAAATCATAAATTTTAAACAAAAAACAAAATGGATTTACCCGTATTCTTTTGTTTTATATTGCTCGCTCGAACGAAGTGCAGTTTATTCCAAATCAACTTAAATTGATATAACGTAGTCCTTTGACTGGAATCAATTTAATTGCATTTGTCTACTTGATGACACAAAATATTTATATTGTAAAACGTCAATTTAAGATTTTAATAATGAAAGATTAACTAGTATTACAATTATCAAAGTTATAGATGTAAAACAACGGAATAATATTAATAACCAGAATTTTTTATCTTAAAAATTTGATTGTTTTTGTAAATATTTGAATTGAAATATTGCAGTTTTTTAACATGTGAAGCGTAATTCTTTTAAGAATAAATTTCTTATACATTCACATAAATTTTCCTGTATTTTCTATTTAATCTTCACGTTATTCCTTAGATTTTTATTTAAAAATTCTATATTTTAATAATTCTGTTTTTTCTCCTAAAAAGCTTAAAATGCCGTAATATTTCTGATTTTAAGCGCTTGTTTAAATTAACTAATAATTGGTTACCTACAATTTTTTATTTGTCTGTCATTGTTTGCTAATATTTATTTTTCGTACATCATTGTTCAGCATTTTAATCTTTCTACCGCCTCACTATTACAATTTTTACTTCATTACTTATATTTCCTATTTATACTTATTTTCCATTTCTGTATAATCTTTCAAATTGGTTAATCTCTACTTTTTCGAAAATTCATTATTTAAATTGTTTTATTTATATTTGTATATGTTTGACGCTCTTTATTCATTATTTTGTAATTTTTAAAAATTTTTGCATAATTTTGAAAAGCACTTTAATTTATAAAATTTATAATCGTTAATTTTTTAATTTGTTGAAGCTAAGATAGGCCTAAAAAATATACAAGTTTAGTGTTTTTAGAAAAAGAACGATATTTAATCAGAAAACTGATTGTTTTCATATCTTTCACATTTCCGTCATTCCTCTACATATTTATGTTTTATTTCTCTATTAGTCACTTTTAAAATGTACGGTGATCTTAAAAATTTTTTTAGATTTAAAGAATAAGACGAATATTTCTTCATTAATACTTTTATTTTATTGCTACTTATTTTATATAATAAAATTCAATGAGTTTCGTAGTAATTTTTAAAGATTTTAGTTTTATTGGTTTTAAGCAACTTTTCAGTCTTTTTTACTTCTTTTTTGAAAATATTTCAACCAGAAAATAAAATATAATTATTTTCTATTTGAGTATTCAAAATAGAGTACATTATCATCTCCATAAATGAAATTTGAATTGCTATATCAGAAAACTGAGTTATCAGTTCTCAAGGATTTAGATTTAATCTTTTAAAGCGGATTCAGTAATATTGATTAATAAATTCGAAAATTGCATACGATTGAAAAAAGCAATAAAACGATTTCTTGTAAACGATAAGAGAAATGAGATTTGTTAGAATTGTGGCGACAACTTATCAGTTAAGGGGTATAAGCTAAATCTCATTAAGTGTTATTTAAATTCGTATTTTTTCTGTTAAATTTACTTTTCTAATTGATTAAAAATTTGAAAAGAAAGATTTGGACTTAGGCTAAATCGGACAAAAGTTTTAACGAACTGAAGACATCGGACGAATTGTGCTAGGAACAGGAGAACGGCGTTGAAATAGTTCGTATGAGAAGTGACCTCTAGCTGCAAATTAAGGAAATGCAGGTCCGCCTCGAAAGGCCGAGCGACAGGCCCTCAGAGGAGGCAAACAAATCGTTCAGAAGTCGAGGATAGGGTACACTTATATCATACAGTGAGACGAACACACAAGGTACAGAGGTGGGGAACATAGATGCGAAGCACGGCCGATCTAGCGGGTGGTCGTTTCGTCGCAAGAATTCAAAAATTAAGGATTTTCGGGGACAAGATGGTCTAAAAAACTAGTAAAAGCGCTAAAATAGTGTTAGAACTATGTTACGACATTGTTAGGGTCGATTTAAGGTATTTTGCAGGAAATTGTTAATTTCAATCCATTTTTGGCCTCCATTTTGCCCCATTTCTCACAAAAATTTTCCATTTTTCCATTCTGGGATGTTCAGACCGCAACCCCTACGTGAATGTCTGGTTGGAAACCTCTAAACATATGACAAATGGAAGGGGGTTCCCCATCCGAATTCATTCGTTCCCCCATCCCCACCAAGTTATAAATAATTACGCCCTTCCTCTACTCGGGGCAAGACCTGGCGTATGTATTTGAGTCATCTTTTGGTGTTTTTTTAGGCAATTTTTGATCAAAAATTTACCAAATCAAATGATTATGCCATTCGAAGTCACCATGCTGATGATTTTCTAACATTCCGTCCGAGCCCGAATTCCCTAAAAAAGTTTAAAACTAGTTTTTGCACAATTACGGTCCATTGCAGAGAAAAGCAACAGAGAAATGAAAAGTTTGTGCGAAGTGCTTGCAGGTTTTGACGTATTTTATACAAATTTGGGCTGCTTTTAAGATGAAACTATATAGAAAAGGTACATCGGGCGCTAAGCGCCTAAACATTATTATTTAATTAGTATAGAATTACGCTGAAATTACATCTGGCGACCTCTCTATCACATGATTTCCAGGATATTTAGTTTTTTTATTCTAAAAAACCATGTAAAAAAACAGACCACGTTTCCAAGCTTTCGAAACACGTTTCCTTCAGTCAAGCAGACGCCTCAGTCGGTAGCCTTTTTTCCCCAACTTCAAGTCTAAAAACATGCGTTTTTGTGCTAGTTTTAGGTACTTCTTACAATTTTAGATCAAAGTATCTAGGACTGCACCATAAAAATAGCCAATTACAACTGCCAATATTTAGGGAAATTTCATTTTTCCTCAAAAAAAGTTTTGGTTAGAAACCTCCTCTTGCCTTGATTACGGAACATGTGTTTTCCTTTCATTTTAGATGATACATTCCTATTTTTTACTATAAATTCTAGGTAAGTCCCGGAAAAATCATCAACTTCGACCTGGAGTTTTGATCTGTATGAGTAATTCCTTACTGCTAACTATTTTTTGCGATAAGTTAAATTTTAAATCAATTAAAATGATTCTTAGCTCCTTTAAAATTTCTAATCGGATTTGAGTACTATGAACCAGAATTGGATGGCGAACAACGCCGGTATCAAAACATGAACAAGAATATAAGGCGACAATATCGCAGGATTACAGAGCTAGAATTCTCGGTTAGGCATATTATTAATTGAATGATTAAATTATAAATTAATTATTTTAATCATTAATTAATTATTTACTTATTCTGATAATATTTGTGTCTATCTGTCCTTAAACATTCTGGAACTTATGATAAAATAAATTTATTAGATCGACGAAGACAAGAGAAATAACGAAATTACACAAGAAATGGTGAATAAATTGCAGAAGTTGAAAACATACGAAAGACAATTGAGAGAAACCGAAGGTTTACTGCTTTCTATTCAAACATAATCGACACAATCATACGAAAAATTATTTCTACGAGCGTGGCGTAGAGTATTAAAAGCTTTTTGGTCGCTACTATTTGTTTTTGTTTTTGTTTTAAATTGTATCAGCGTTGGTGTAAACTGTTTAAACCTTAGTCACATGAATAAAACAGCAGTCAAGTCTAGTTTAAACTGCGCTTTTTGTTGTAAAGCGGATACAAAAATTGCAAAATTTACTCTAAAGTGGAAAGTGTAGCTCGTTCCATTGATCGACTTTTTCAAATGTTTATTAGCTTTGCTTTGCTTAAAGTAATAGTAGTACCGTTGTCGGATATCATCGCTTTGTCCTTTGACTTTGTTTGACTTGTATTTAAAGAATGTAAATTGAAATCTTAGGTAGCGCCTTAGCGCGTACCTATGATATACTTGGGTACCCCTAACACCTGTGCACCCCCTACAGCTATAACGGGACACTTCTGGAAGGTGCGGTTTTTTTAAAAGAAAGATAATAAAAAAATTTGCTGCCCGTGTTTTTTGTTTTTCTTGAAACTCAAAACTGACTGTGTAAAGAAGGTGTAAAGTTTTTGTGTAACGTTATAACATAGGACAAATTTTGGGACCTTTTTACTGCGGCATGTGGACAACTGAGTATTGATGACTCGAAGAATTGAACAGCATAGGATAATAGAGGGATGAATTCTACAGATGATACTTTTTTGTTTTTTGAAATTCGCATTAGTTATCGAATGGCAGTGTAAAGAGTGCGAAAATCTGGGGGTGAAAAAGCACTTTTTGGTCGAGTTTTCAACCTGCTTATGTCCGATACTAACTCCGGTTATGAGTTTTTTAAAATGTTTTCTGACAGAAATGTAGAGCGGATCAAGGGCTACATTCTGCATATAAGCAAAGTCTTCTATGCTCTATGGTGAGTTAGATCCTGGGGTTTAAAGTTTACACTCTAGTGGATGGTGTAAAAAAACGGATTTTAAGTAAGATTTCTCTGCCAAATTTTCCCGCTTATGAGTCAGGGTAAATTGAATACAGCAGTAATAAAGTGCCTCTCAGGGGCTACACATCGCAGCAAACCGCATTTAAAAAACGCAATATTGAGTTATTTATGGGGGTGTAAAGTTCGAAATCAGAGGTAAAAAATGGGCGAAAAAACACGTTTTTTCCGAATTTTGATTAATAAATCATACCAAATAATTTTTGCAAGAGAATTTTGGCACACAGGAATGTACTACGATTTAAAAGCTACAAATTGTACCAAACCGAATTTCTTTAAACTCAATGGGGAGTTCGGTACGGAATTTTAAAGTTTACAGTGTTCTAAATGATGGAAAATACGTTTTTGTTGCGTTTTTTGTTCGCCACTTTCTCCGTCCAGAAGTCGGGATAAGTCTAATAGAATAAAAATAAAGTGCTTTATATTGGGTGCATGTCAAAGCAAATTGTCTATACATTAATATTTAGCGAGTGTAAAGTCAAAAATTTGGTGTTTAAAATGCGTTTCTGTCTTGTTTTTTCTGCCTGCTTCTCCGGTTATGAGTCAGGGACACGATTATCAAGTCTAGAAATGGACCAGGAACCAAATTTGATATGCCAGTCTGGCGCATATGTTTACACTCTACAGTGTTGTAAAGTGGTTTACACCAATTGTTAGTTTGCCCATAGAACATTATGGAGACTTAATTTTTTTCATAAATATTAATCGTAATATCGGAACAATATCAAAATTACGAATCTGACCAAAATTTTCTTTACACTAGGTGTTTACATGAAGTTTACACTACATATGTATTTATCTTCGTTTTTGAGCATTCCAGAAACCTAATTTTTTCCTGGAGTCTAAAAATTTTCAAAGGATCAAATGTGAGACGTCACGTAGGCGCGTTTGTTTACATCCAACAGTGATGTAAAGTAGTTTACACTCATTGTTTATTTGTCCTCAGACCATTGTAGAGACATAATTTTTTCATGAATGTTGATCATAATATCCGAGTAATTTTTTACACTGCATGTTAGCCTTTGTTCTAGAGCATTGCAAAAACCGAAATTTTTTCCTGAGATCTAAAAATTTACAGGGAATGAAATATATACGTCAGTTGGGCGCGCTTGCTTACACTCAGCAGTATTGCAAAGTGGTTTAAACCTAATGTTTATTTGTCTTTAAAACATTATGGAGACTCATTTTTCCATAAATGTTGAAAGTAATATCGGAGCAATATCAAAATTACGAATCCGACTAAAATATTCTTTACGCTATGTGTTTGTGTAAAGTTTACATTACGTGTTAACCTTAATTCGATAGACTTGCAGAGACTTTGTAACTGAAGTCAAGAAATTTTCAAGGATTCATATGTGAGACATCAATTAAGTGAGTTTGTTTACCCTCAAAAGTAATCTAAAGTGATTTAAAAATTATGTTCAAGTGTCCTTAGATCATTGAAGAGATGTAATTTTGTCTTAAATGGGTTGCATTAAAGTTAAATCCTTCTTAGCCGTGTTTATAATATGTTTCACAAAATCTTGCACATGGAGAGCAATCGTTTAATTGATGTAAATTGCCTGCAAAAGTGGTTTAAAATGAACCAGCAATCACACTACTGTGCACAGAAGTCGACAAAGATATGCAGCTTTATTGTAATCATGTACATTAATAAGCCGTAAATCGGAAATACACCATTTGGAATGGAAAAGACTGCAGTTAATGAATACATATGTTAAACTTATTATCATAGGTAGCGCGATAGCGCTACCTATAATATACTTGGCCATCCTTTTTCTTATATGTTTATCACAGCGAGTGCGAAATTTGTGTCCCCCCTCACAGCAACAACGGCACACACCTGGGAGGTGCGGTTTTTTTAATCGATGGATAATTAAAAAATTCGATGCCCGTGTTTTTTTCTTTTGTTTACACTCAATACTGAGTTAGCAATGAGCGTGTAAAGTGTAAAGCAAAAAATCAAATAATTTGCGGAGGGCCAATGTTTTTTTAAAAATGTTGCCCCCAGCTGTAGATTACGAATCTGACCTTAAAATTACTTTACACTCAATGGTTGTTGCACAAAAGTGTAAAGTATACGTGTTTTTACTCTTTGCGTGTCCTTCAGCTTATCTAACTCAATTTGGTTTCTGTGCAGTCCAATCGGTTCTATAATGTAGAGGGTTGCAAAATCTCAAATCGATTTTTTCTTTCTTATAACGCCATATTTCTTGATCTGTGATCGTTTTAGTGTAAAGGGTTCGAAACGAAAAACGATATCTCTTCAACTACTCCGCTAAGTAGGCGGAACATGCTAATTATGCTTAATACAGATCCCAGTTTATTTTATTTTATACACCCAATATTGCGGTATTAGCACAAGTGTAAAGTTTACACCGAGAAGCATTTTTGCGCCCAGGGCGTCGTGGATGATGAATTTTTTTAAAATGTTCTCCGTAAGGTCAGAATAACGAATCTGACCTTTAAACTTTTCTACAGTCAGTGTTTGTTGAGGTATAAAGTGGTGAACTTTGAAATATATCTACATCAATTTTCTAATGCCGATAGATAACTCCGTATTGCATATTTTGGATCAGATTTTTCGTATTTCAGAGGTTTTTGACTCGTCCTTAATAAATAATTATTTTTATCATCATAAATGCACTATTCTTAAACTTCAGTAGAATGATGAATATCTTTCAAAATAGGATAATCAAGCTGAAATCTGCTGATATGTCGAGTTGGCGCAGTGGTTGACAAATTCGTTCTCGGATGCGGTATTAAACAAAGAATGATGGGTTCGAATCTTCTGAATGCTGACTTTTCTCATTTTTTTAATTCTTTTGGCAAAACCATGTACTTCATTTGACTCATATATCTATTTAGGTTCTGCAGATAACACTTTTTTGTTTTTTGAATTTCGCCTCAGTTCTCGAATGGGAGTGGAAAGATTGCGAAAATCTGGGGGCGAAAAAGACACATTTTGGCCGAGTTTTCGACATGTTTATGTCTGCCAACAACTCCAGTTATAGTTTTAGGAAATTTTTTCTGGCAGAAATGTACTTTGGATCAAGGGCTATCTTGTGCTTACCAGCAAACTTTTCTACAATCAATACGCAGTTAGTACCAGGGTTTTAAACTTTACTCTCTAGTGGATGAGTAAAAAACAGATTTTGTCCAAGATTTCTCTGGCAAAAGTTGGGGTTAATTGAAAAAATATAAATAAAGTAACTTCTAATAGCTACACGTCGAAGCGAGCCGCGTTCAAAAAAACATTATATTGAGTTGTTTATGGGGTGTAAAGTTCGAAATCTGAAGTGTAAAGTGGGCTAAAAAAACAGGTTTTTTCGTATTTTGATTGATAAATCATATCAAATATTTTGTGGAACATAAGTTTGGCACATACAAACCTACTTCAATCAAAGGGCAACAAACTGGCCCGAACCGAATTTATTTACATTCCATGGGCGTTAGGTTCAGATTTTTAAAGTTTACAATGTGGTTGACAGTGGAAAATACGTGTTTGTACATTTTTTGATCGCCACTTTCCCTGTTCAGAAGTCGGGCGAGGTCGAATAGGGTAAAAATAAAGGAAAATTCTAGTTTTTTTTTCTACGTAAAATCAGAATTGGGAATCTGACTGTTAGTATTCTCTACACTTAGTAGTTTTGTAAAGTTTGCACAATCCATTTGTTGTTAATATGTAGTTTATACTACAAATTTATTTTACTACCAAATCTGAGCGTTAGTGTTCCTTACACTTGATATTTGCGTGAAATTTTGGAATTTTTGCCGAAAAACTTTGTTTTTTAATTTACCAACATCCCATCTTTTCAATTTTCTTGAAGTTTAAAATCTTTTACAATTCTCTTCATAATTTGATGGTAGGTTTAAACTTTAAGTTTCTCTTGGTTTACAACTCTCGCTTAGCAAGCTCATTTTTCAAAACTTTTTCATTGTGATCAATCGCGTTTAGTTCGGAATTGGTGGACGGCTCTTATTTTATTACTCGGCTTAAATAATCCAAGTGACTATCTTTTGATTATTTTCTTTATCGCAAATTCAAACACCCAAATTTCAATTTAAAAATCATAAAAACTATTTCATAATTTTTATGTAAGATGACTGGCTGGTTGAGAGCTCTTTTTTGTTGTTTTCATTGTTCATTGTGCTCGTAGGAACCAGAAAAGAAATAGTTTTTTGCCATATTCTCTGGCGAAAATAAGTTAACAAAGCTTTTTGTGTTAATTATTATTTCAATCCAAAATAGGTCAACTGACCTAGGGCCAAAGTCCGGGGTTACTTAATAACTACTGCGTTAGGTTTTTAGGGCATATCTGCCAATAGCTCCTTAGGTACGGACGAATTTAGGTCCGAGTGGTTTGAGACCGTAGTTATTGAGGGTCGTGTGGTTGAGTCCGGCGTTTCGCCCTAGCAACCTGACCAGCGCTAAGTGTAGCCAGGTACTTAAGTAAGTCCCGTAGGTACGTTATATGTCGTTTCCAAGTTAATTTAAATGTGGAACGACCTTTTACAGGACTGTTTAGAATGTAACATTTATTTACTATAGCTAATAAAAAATAGTAAACTTTATACTTCCGAAAATCAAGAGCATATCTGACTCAGTTTTAAATTCTATGCAGTCTGATTGATTTCAAAAGGTTGACGGTTATAAAATCTAGGTAGTCTTTTTTTAAAACAATATTTTTCAAATTTAGAGGCAATTAATTTATGTTAAGAACAATATTGTTTTCCGCGTTCTTGGACTGGTGTCATTATTGTGGTATGTTACTGTATGTGTTTGCTGACTGATGCACTGAAATCATGCTAATTAAAAGTAGGTTACTAGCAAAGAAAAATGCTCCGATGGAACAGAAACGATTAATATACTTGGAATTGTGGATTATTAAGGATGTAAAAGGAGGCGACTAGGAAGAATCTACCTAAAGTCGCAAAATCTGCTAAAAATCACACTTTCTCTAAGCAACGCAAAAAATCGAAGTATATTCTGCGGTCAACACATTAGAATAAATATTTAACCATGCAAATGATTAAAAAAGCAGCACGTTAGCTATGCAGCAGCTATGGGAAATGATATTGAGTAACAGTCTTTCTAAGCCAATTGAATGAAATAGCAAACATCGATGCATCCAAAACAATTGCAAGAATTGTTGGTTCAAAACAGTAGGAAACGCGTGAGTTGACTTGAAACGGACTAAATGTAGGTACACTAGCATGCCCGTAACGATTGTGTGCACTACAATCGGCCCCTGCTTTGCTTGCTATAATGCTCATAGCAAAATAAAACGACTTTAAATACAATACCACTAAGTTTTCTTTTAATCAGGATACGAAGCTAGTCAGTGTTGCTACTTGTCAGCAATTTAAAAAAGGAAACATTATAGATTTCGTTTATTATCTGAAATTTTGAAAATTATTTAAAAAAGACACTTTTTAGAGGCCGCATAATATACTTCGATTTTTTGCGTTGCTTAGAGAAAGTGTGATTTTTAGCAGATTTTGCGACTTTAGGTAGCTTATTCCTAGTCCCCTCCTTTTACATCTTTAATAATCCACAATTCCAAGTATATTCATCTTTTTTGTTCCATCGGAGCATTTTCCTTTGCTAGTTTTTAAATATTTGAGTAGAGGCTCAAACAAAGGAACAGAAAATTTAAATTAAGAATAAAAATATGAAAATTGATCAGTCGAAAAATAATGGATGTTTAGGTCACGTTTCTCGGAAAAAAAAACGAATTATTCATTCGCTGTAATTATTTTTTCGCGCATTTTTTTTTAAGTTTTTCGCATACAAGTTACGAGTACATTTTCAGTCTTAGTCATAAAATATTCACAATTTGTACATTTTAGGATGTTTTTGTTTTATTCATTTTCTTTGTCCGAAGGAAGGAGTAAGTGGTTTTAATTTGTTCAGATATCACTAATTGGAACAACAAATAGATGAGGCTGCGGAACGAGCCACTATGGCCGAAAATTCCTTGTAAACACTGAAGGACGAAATTCGGAATTTGGTGTTGTTTGATCCAAAGCTTTCAACTTCCGTTTATATTCTGTTAAATTTGAATAATTCGCTATTTAGACCTATTAATTCATAATATGAGTGACAGTTTGAAAAATTTAATTTAAATATTTCAACAATTTTATCTTGAAATTTCGATTAATGCATTATTTTTTTAAATATCTTGGAAAATAAGCTGAGTTAATCTCAAAGTCAATATTAAGAATATTAATTGGCATTATTCAAAAAAATTATAAAATTTTTATTTTTATACCGGAATGACATTTACTTTTAATGTTTCATCATGAACTCATCCGAACGCTTGTAATTTTACGCATATTTTTTCGTTTACCGTACATTATTCATTTGTATTGCGTTTAATTTACTCACATATTTATTAAGTCTTATATTCATTCATTTATTTATTCATCTGTTTGTATGTTCACTTCTGTTATGTGCGTCTCCGACTGAACAAAGCGTCCGCCAAATATTCAAATGCAGTTTCAAATAAATCTTGCAGAATTATGCAAGTAACAAGCAAAAACACAGCTTATGAGACGTAAAAATTTAGAATTGTACAATAATTGATTTACGCCATTATTGAATAATACCACGATATTCCATGGATAATTTGCGCACTATCACTGATACAGTTCCAAAGATTTAATAATTTTTTATTTATTAGATCATTATTTATGATTGTAGACAATATACGAGAACATGCAGGTGAAGGCCTGTGCGGATCGAATCCTCCAGGATGTCTATTGACCACCAAATAAATGAGTGCAACTCACAAAATTCGTTTTTTTTTCGATAAAAAATCGCAGAAAAATATGCTTTTTATGTGTTTGTAATTAACCTCTGGCTCAAAAATGTCAAATTTTCGGCGCTGTGCGCCGTACGCTTATTTTTTAAATGAGAAAATTTATGAATTAACTTGAAGTTATCTTGATTCAAGAATGTTTTTTACGCCTGCCTTTTATTTTTAGCAAAGAAACGCAGTTTTTGAAAAATTTTCCTGGCTGACCACCAGAATTCCCACGATTAAGAAGAATTAATCAGAATAGATAGAACAAAATAAAACTGAGGATAATAAATGGAGAAATTCAAGGAGAGCAAATGCATAGGAGAGTAGATAATATATTAAAACAAGAAATAATAATACTAAGTATTGTAAAGCGGGGTCTGCGGGCCTATTAGGATAGGCTTCAACTAAAATCTGTATTCTCGTACTTTACACTAGGGATCGGACGAGGCCTCGGCCTCGGTAGGCCTCGGTCTTTTCGAGATCCCTCGACCTCGGCCGAGTTTAAGGTGAAAAATGGCCTAGAGACCGAGGGTTTTTAGTTTTGCATTTTTGCGTGATACCAAAATAGCATAAATACAGCACCGAGCGTTTAGAGTTTTGTTCGATAACAACAAATATGTGTAGCTCTGCAGCCATGGATGCTTATATGACAGTTACGGTTCCTTTTATTAATAAAGAAACATTTGAACGTGAGGCGGCAGTTATTGAATGCTTACCGTTCTCCGAGAATCAGAGAAGCGAGAATTTGGCTTCTGCCATAAAAAGGTTGCTCTTACATTTCAATTTAAGAAGCAAAGTGCACCTCGTCATTCGTGATAACGGGGCGAATGTTTTTAATGCGATGGATATCGGCAAATTCGAAAATATCAGCTGCTTCTTGCATGCCATCCACCTGATCGTAACAAATAGTTCAAAAAGTCAACGTGTCGTTATTGATATGATCGCATAAGTAAATTCAATACAAAGCAGTGTTTTTTATACAAAGTCCATTTGTATGTGTATAAAGATGGTCCCCAAAAGTCTTTGTACATTTTGTCCATGCAAATTTTTGTGTACTGTAATATAGTACAGTAGCGATTTTATTGTGATAAAACAGGGTTTTCGATCTTTGGTAGCGTTAGCTAATTTCTGGGATTCTGACCAGTGGTTTTTTTTGTTCTCGGAAAAGATTTTTCCCGATGTACAAAGACTTTTTGGGACCGTCTTTGTACATGTAAAAAGATTTTTGGGAAGACAAAAATTGCAAAGGTCTAGAATTCGCTAAAATTTTCAGAACTTCGCGCATATCGTTTTTCCGCTCCACCGAGAAATACTTAAACATTACTGTTTTTGCCGATCTCCTTATAGTTATAGGGACCTATGACAATAAAATTTTCGTCTCCTCCGAAAGATATCTTTGACATGGCGTTGTTCCCTAATAAAATCCTGGGTGTGAATCCGGTTCCTCCCGACATCAGAAGGTCAGCTTCATGTCAAGGATGAATGAACAAAACGCACGATAACGAAACGATTGGAAGGCATAGCCACAAAGTAACACGAAAATTACGGTTTCTCGCATTTTTTTCTTATATTATCCAATTTCAAGTATAAAATTAATAAGAGCTGCTATTGGTATTCAATAATTCTAATTGATAATCGTCTTGAAAAAATTATGTACGGTTGAGCGTTAAGTTGGTAAATATTTGATTCAGGCCTGCGAGTTTGATGCCATGTCTGAGGAGTAAATAATTGTTCTATTTCCGTTGTGAAAATATCAAACGAAATTAGAACACAATTAATTAACATTATACAAAAAATTTCAGAGTATCAAAATTGATTATTTTTTCATACAGATCCTCAAAAATTTTGCCAATTTAGATATTTTTGCACTTCTTCATAAATGCGAGCATATACATATGTCCAAACGAATACCGTTGTTACGTCGATGTTGCCTCGTCTTTTCAACCATAAAAATTTTTTTACCTTATTCCTAGCAAACATATTTTTGAAAAATTTATCAGTTTTTCTATATTTTTCTCGCCTTTTCCGCCGTCGTAGAAATTTAGCATATTTTAAAAATGAGCATACGTTGAACTTTTTGTTCAATTTTCATCAGCGTCAAAATATTATATTTTTTAGTGTTTGCCCTAATGATCTCTCATGTTTATCATTTTGTTCGTCATTTTAGTTTTGTATTATTACTTCTAATGCGAATGGTATCTTATAAACCTCAGTGTTTGAAGCAATTTTTATGATACGAGTGGCCATTGCATTAATAACCAAATTCCATCTTGCCAAAATGATTGTCTCTTCGCAAATTTATTGTTAAAAAAGAGTTGTGCGCTGCTGAACTTAGGTGTTAGCAAAATTTTGCTTCTTACCTGTGAGTTTGACGTTTAAATTAGGAATAATCGACCGCTTTCTACCCTTAGAATTTGATACGATGGTACGGACAGTGACGTGAGTTAAATAAGAATAAGTTATTACTGACCTAAAATGATTACACAAGAGCAATGCTCTGGAACGTCCAAGCATATCCGTTCATTTGAATAACTACAAAAAAATGCTCTGATAGGACAAAAAGGACTAATATACTTGAAATTGCGGATTATTAAAATCATAATAGGAGGAGACTAGGAAAAAGTCATATATGCGCCCAAAAAATCATAAGAATCTGCTAAAAATCAGATTTCACTGAGCAACACAAAAACGAAGTATATTCTGCGGCCTACAGAAGATAGTTGTGGCCACAACTTGGTGTATGATCTTTCAGGGGGTCGCACTTCCCCCCAAACACATGATACCTCCCCCTCAATTTCGTAGGCCCCTGGCCGAAGCAGGAAAAAGTTATTTACCTACACCATTTCATAAACACGTTATCTGCATAGCCATAATGAACAGCATTATACGAATTTAATAATTCACCTATTGAGCCTTTTAGGTGAATATTGATTAGATATTGTCATGAAAAGGTCATGCTAATCTCAAGCCAAATCCGCTATTTTACACCGGCCAAAGTTTCCTTTCGAGCTCTCAAGGAAACACTAGTGAAAAGTACTTTGAAAGGACGCCTTCTTTTTTTCATAGGTCGCAGAATATACATACCTCGATTTTTGCGTTGCGTAGAGAAATCTGATATTTAGCAGATTCTAGTGATGTAAAAGATCCAGATTTTTACCCAGATCCAGATCAAGATAAAGATCGGGTTCAGATTTTCTGGCAGATCCAGATCCAGATCAGATAACCAGATCAGAAAATAACCAGATCCAGATCCAGATCGTTTTACCAGATCAAAATTTAAAAAGATCCAGATACAGATACAGATCCAGATAAAAATATTTTTTGTGCAGCAATTTGTATCGCTGAAAAAGAGGGCGTAAAGCGCCCGAATCAACATGGATTGGGAGGTCTCGGTTGGCAGGACTAATATAAGAGCCCCCAGAGGGGTCTGGGGCAGAGCCGAGGGAAATTTGCGTTTTAGAGCTTTTACATAAAAATGATATCAGTGAAAATTGTCTAAAGAGTAAATACTCACAAGTTTAGACTTTTACCAATGGGCATGAAATTGAGGCATAAAAAATGTAAAAATTATTACAACAGCTTTAATTGACAACTTTATAAACAAAACGGCATTAAATATTCACAGGAACGTGAGATGTCTGGAATTTGGCAACATTGTGGTTAAACAGGAGAAACAAATGCTTCTTTCGATCGCTTGTAAGAAAGAAAGGTTGTAATATTTCAGGGGGTATCACTGTCAAATAACACAAACAATACATTTACCTAACAACACAAAATGCAATACTAAGAAGAAACCAGCTTAATTTCAATTCAACAAAGAAAAACGCTGTTAAAATTCATGCAAAATGACAGATGCACCTACTAAAACTATACATGCACAGCATAGAAATTCTGGGGGTCAAATTCAAATTTTTTCAAACATAAAAAAAACGATAAAAATGGCCCTTGGGCACTGAAAACATTGTTTTTAGACGTTTCTCGATGTCGCGCATCGACTGAACAACTTTTTCAACAAAAATGTTTCGAAAAAATTGAAGATTTTCCATTTTTAGGCAAAAAAGTCTCTCAAAGGTCAATTCTGATGATAATTTATGTGAAAAAACAACCTTCATATATTTTTATCATTTAAATTACTTTTCTGCAGAGCTTCAAAAATTTTTCTGAAAGCATAAAATCATGGGGGTCAGCGGCACTTTTTGGCCATTCTGGAGGGGTCAGCACGGATCTGGGGGTCAAAACGCCCAGCAGACCCCTCCTTCCACCGCCGTCCCAACAGCCCCACCAAAAATCCCAACAGCCCCACCCGTCCCAACAGTCCCACCGGTCCCAACAGCCCCACCGTTCCAACAGCCCCACCAATAATCCCAAGAGCCCCACCAATCCCAACAGCTCCACCAATCCCAACAGCCCCACGAATCCCAACAGCTTCACAAATTCCAACAGCCCAAGGAATCCCAACAGCCCCACCAATCCCAACAGCCCCACCGTTCCAACAGCCCCACCGTCCCAGTAGCCCCACCAGTAATCCCAGCAGCCTCACCATTACTGCAATCGCTATTATACGATATAATAAAATCAGGCAATATTAATTTTTTATGAAAGATATTTTTTTGTCTATTTTCCGAATTCGTATATTTCATCAAGACCATAAACGAGTGTGCAGGTTTACATTTTCAGAATAAGTCTACCTGAGAAACTGGTAGACCTGTCAGAATTGAGGCTTCAGCATTTGTGCGCAATCCAGGATTTTGCCTCATTCGAGTCATCTCGCAAGATTGGATTCCTGCTCATTATGGTCTACTTTACACTGCCAGAAAAAAATGAAAAATTTCTAGTGAAAAAGGAAAGATAAGTGTTAAAATTAAATGAAAATCGAAACTTTCACGCTATCTGCTTCAAAATAGCCAGAAAATGTGGATTAGCGTAGTTTTTACGCTATTTTAACATTCATACCAGTTTTGAGGTCAATTTTTGGCTCAAAACTCCTTCTCCAAACCAGTCCTGCTGTGCATTTATGATTAAAACAGTGGGGCAGTTGGAACCAACATTGGCAGCGAACAAATTCTGTGGGTCTGGTGGGTTAGGGTGACCGAGAAATGTGCTAAAAATAAAATTCTGGGGGTTTAACATGATTTGGGGGATTTCCAGAATTTTGGGTTCGGGGGTTACACTCTAAACATCCCTTCCCCCACGCTTATGTGTGCCTAGGACAGTGCGACTGTTGGAACGGTAGGACTGCTGAAACGGTGGAACTGCTTGGAATTGGTGGGGCTCCTGGGACTTGTGGGGCTGTTGGGATTATTGGTGGGGCTATTAAGACGGTGGGGCTCACACATGGGCGTGGGAGGGGTTTGGGGGTATGCACCTCCAGAAGTTGAAATACCCCCCCAGAAATCAAAATACCCCCCCAGAAAATTTTTTTGCTTTTTTAGCAATTTTTTGATGCCATTGGTTAGTGCTCGATGAGAAACGTCTAAAAATGGTGTTTTTTCGCCATACGACCACTTTTAAGACCATTTTTTGACCTTTAAAATTTTTTCACCCCCTCCAGAAATTTTTTCACCCCCCAGAATTTTGGTGCTGCCCACCTATGGTGGGGCTGTTGGAACGGTGGGGTTGGTAGGACGGTGGGACTGTTGGGATTTGTAGGGCTGTTGGGATTGGTGGGGCTGTTAGGATTGGTGGGGCTGTTGGGATGGTGGAACTGTTGGGACTGGTGGGGCTGTTGAGACACAATCCGTGCATGTAAGGCTACAACTAATTAGATGACCTACCTACAGTAAATCGTAAAACAGAAAGAATACCATCGTGCAAAAATAACTTTTTGATCGGTTTAACCAGATATAACTTGACTAAACAGATCCAGATCCAGATAAAGATCGGGTTCTGATTTTCTGGCAGATCCAGATACAGATCAGATAACCAGATCAGAAAATAATCAGATCCAGATCCAGATGATCTGGATCTGGATCTGAATCTGGATAAAAAGATCAGATCCAGATGATCTTTTACATCACTAGCAGATTCTTATGATTTTTGAGCGCATAGGTAACTTTTTCCTAGTCCACTCCATTTATGTTTTTAATAATCCGCAATTCCAAGTATTTTCGTCCTTTTTGTTCTATCGGGGCATTATTCTTTGCTAGTACCATACTTTAATACGCAAGATTTGAGTAAATCAGTCAGTAAACACATACGGTGCCAAAATAATGACAGCAGTCTAAGAATGTGGACAACAATATGTTCTGGACATCAGCATTACATTTTTTAAACAAGACAACCTTACCCTATTTAAACAGAGCAAATGCTGTTAGCAAACATATCACGCGATTACTTGGTGTAAAGAGCACTTTCAATCAGATTCGTAACCCTGGCGTTACACGAAACATTTTGAAAGTAAATTTAGCTTTGCAACACTATAGAACAAAAGTTAATTTTCAGTGTGACTTCGGCCCAAATTTACTAACTCTACGAATCTATTTTTCTCTTATTACTTATGCTATTGTATGACTGTGTAGATATTCGATTTTGAATAGAATTTTGTGTTGAAATAATTGTAAAGTGCACCTAGTTTTTGTATTTGTAGGCTAATAGCTATGCCTTAATATAGAAGAAACAAAAAGGATTTAATAAGGTGCTGGACGAATGGAAGACGAAATGCAACGACTTATCGGCCGAAAAGGACCTGAGCCCACTTGAAATTCTCAATATGAGCACTGACCGCTTTTCTAAGTTCCAAATAAATAATCGCGTAATTTTTCAGCGGATTCTTCTGTTTTTGTATGCATAGATGACTTTTGTTTGTACCAAATTCATTAAGAGGTCTGCGTATGTACATATGCTATAAGCTTTAGAAAAGCTATGTTGAAATGTGAGAATAAGCAGTGTTTTTGAATCATCCCAGCTGTCAACAGAAAGCCATACATAAAGGCAGCTTACCGATAAGAAGGGGGTGAAAGCTGGACATAATAAAATATGATAAAGTTTTGAGTAAAAATATGTTCAAGGTTTAGATGGACGTAAATCAAAAGTTTCTGTAAAAGTGCCCTAAAATTGGAATTTTTAAAAATTTTTACCGTTTTTAAGCGATTTTTATGATTCCAACACTAGATACTTGATGAGGATGTCTAAAACGGTACCTGTGCTGTTATTCGAAAAGACTTTAAAAATGTGATGTCGTATTTAGTTGACTTATTAACTTTCTTAGACCATCTTTGATTTAATGACACCCAATCCTTTTCCAAAAAGAATGCAAAATTATATTCACGAGTATGTATTAGAATCGCGCTCTTGTCAATCAGTTTATCAGCATTTTCATATTCGCCATTACCTTTCAATCTAAATTAAACAATGTCAAACCTAATTTTAGCTCAAGTCAAATAGTTTTTAATGCTTTAGCAGTATGAGAAATTATATAGCAATTAGAAATGTGCATTCATTTGGCAAATTTACGGTGATACCATACAGACTTCAAAAATGGCAAAAATAACTTTATAATACAAACTCAGTGGTCTAACTATTCGTATTTTAATCAGCAGAAAAGATCGCACACAACGAAACTCACAATTGCAAGAGTAGGTACGCGATACAGGCGCAGAGCCTACGGCGTCCTGTCTTGGTAAACTTAGACTATGAAACAGTAGATGGAGGTTTACGTGATCTACATTCTTTGCAAAATTATGGGGTATGAATTGGACCCCAGGGGTGGAAAAATTGGAAAATAAAGCCAACAGATAGAATATTGCTTTTACACTTTTTTAGTATATTTGAAGCCATTTTGTTAAAACGCTTTCTGGCTCACCATCTTAGACAGGCTAATCTAAATACTTGGGCGTGGGAGACGAGGTTGGGGTTATGCACCCCTTCAGAAGGCCGAATATCCCCCCAGAATTGAATTTTTGAAATTTCTTTGTTTTTTTCGCAATTTTTTGATGCTAATGGATAGTGCTCAGTGAGAAGCAATGAAAAACGGTGTTTTTTGCCATACCAGCATTTTTAAGACTATGTTTTATCTTTAAAAAATCATGCATCCCCTCCCCCATAATTTTGGTGCTGCCTACCTATGCTGATCACCATACCTGGGCGTGGGGGTTTGGGAAGGTATGCGACCCCCAGAAACCGAAATACCCCCCAGAAACCACATCCCCCAATCAACTTAATTTTTGAAAATGTTTTTTGCAGTTTTTTGATGCTAATAGATAGTGCTCGATAAAAAACGTTTAAAAATTGTGTTTTTCAGCTGAATCGAAATTGTTAAGGCTATTTTCTGACCTTTGAAAAATTTTTGCACTCTCCCTCTAAGAACTTTGGTGCCGCTCACCTATGCTGATCACCCCACAATGATGTATTATTTATTATCTATATCCCATATACACGGATTCTCAAAGCAAGCAAAAAGTGGACAAATAAATTGTTCAAATCAATATCTTTTTCGTGTCTCGTGTGTTAGCACACAAACTGCAGTAAGATTTAATTAATTTGTACAAAACGCACCCTTTCTAACAAAATAGACGCCTTAAAACTAAACACTCATTTTTTAGCATAAAAAGTCACATCGCAATTCACTTCGGCCAACTCCTCCAAATTCTAGATGTCCTTGGTAAGGTTTCAGGTTGTGCAGTCGAAGTATGCATTTCAGTTTGAGAACGGTTCTTATCCTGAAAAACTAGGACAGATAAGTGTCTGTGAGCACACATGGGCGTGGGGTGTTGTACCCTTAGAAGTAGAAACCACTCAGATTACTGTAGACCCCCAGAATTCTATTTTTAGTAACATTTTTGGCAATTTTCCCAATCCTGTCCCCCTTGAATTTTCTTGCTGCTCATATAGGAATGTGTAGGTACCTAAAAACTTATCTATCGAATAACATTTGACTCTTCCTCTAATTTATTCATGATGGATTATGAAATACTCCGTCAATCTGAACTCTTGAAGTTGTCAGAATCGGAAATTTTAGTTTAATACTCTTCTCATTTGCAGCTCAGTATAGTAGCTGGTCTTCTGAATTTAGGAAGGACTAAAATTTTGGACTTAAATATTTCAACAACCACTTGTAGATAGGCTGAAATAATGATTTTTCACGCTTTGCTAAGTGAGATTTACACATTGAAGAACGAAAAAAATTTAGCTTAATTTTAATCATATTGAACAAATATGTCATATTTTGAGCTTATTATCTAGATAAGTGTGCTAAAATCTATTCTAGCGGTCTATCAGATAAGTGTTGAGAGCTTACAGTCTAATCGTTTGGGAAAGGAATAAGAAGTACTCATACTTTTAAATATTTTGGAGAACTGGTCCCCTATCATTCCCACAGCTGCGGCCCTGATGCAGCTTATTCCCGCCGTGCACATCGCATAAGAATACTTTTAAGATTTTCAATTCAATCTGAAGCTAATTTATAAATTTCAACTATCTGAAGGCGCTATATAAGCTTAGAGACTCGAAAAAATAAAAGTCATAGAGGTACGAATACATTTTATTCTATTATGCATTGTGTACACGACATCGAAAAATAAATAAAAACCTGTGAAATGCTAATAAATTTCTTTTTTAAGATCAATCTAAGAAAAGTAGCAAATTCATATTCTCAGTGATAGCAAATGCCCAATATTTCTTAGAACGTGGATGCTGGATAATGCGCAAAAGAGGAATTCAGTACCAAAGGTCCTTAGGCATCGCCAAAGAGCGTTTCAACTTATGATTTCTTATCTCTTTATTTAATTCGAATTCCTTAGGTTAGCATTTCAATTTTCCAAACTTGGAGCCCTAAAGACGTCTCCAATCAATGTGTTCTAAGAAATTTATGGTTATACTTCAATTGTCAAATAATCATCGCTCAAATGTTTTAGAATATCTAAGAAAATATTTGAGTCATATGTGATGTAATACAACTAATTTGTATATATTATCATAGTTAAAGCTTGAACCATATGGTCAGCTTGATATTCTTGCATCTGAATTATTTAAACCAGTTTTTTAAGTGACTTGTCACGCTGATTTTGAATTGGCTGTTTGTTTTGCACTACCACGTTAGGTTCATAAAGATTGGTAGTTGTAAAACGAGTTAAAATAATTAAAAATCTTTTTAAATAAAACTTAAATAGATTAAAAAGCTTCAAATTTCGCGGACTGAGTTCTCAACTATTTCAGTAACACGGAATATAGTTTTATTGTACAGAAAAGTGCTCAGTAATAATTACGAATTTTTCTTCCAATTAAAAACATTTTTCAAAAATTTAAAAAGGGAGAAATTTCTAAAAACAAGCACAAATTTCTTAAAAACTAGATGTTGTAGTGCAAACCGCAAAACAGATTTGCAGTCAGCAAAAAACAGTTTAAGAAGAAGGTTAATACTTTTAAGATGCAGAACTATTAAGCTAAGTATAATCTTTAAACTTTACGCTGCAATATTGAGGCAGATTAGGTGCACTTTTAAGTCCGTTGGCTGTTAGACTTGCATTTCTTTAAAACAATATATAATTTGAATATATTTCAACCTGCAAATATCTCAAAAACTTGACGTGATCAAAAAATTTAAAAGAATTAGATTCGCAATCAGAGCAAAAAACTGTGTCCGTCTTATCCTCCTTTAAATCGCGAATAAGTTTCGCCTGATTGAATACGATTACGGTCTGCCTGCTGGTCAGAGCTGCTGGCTGGTCAGATACGTTTTGACGATTGACGTCGTCAGGGAACAGCAAAGGCACTTGTTCTCTCTATAAGTTTAATGCAACATTCTTTAAATGTTATTTTTTTAGCCAAACCGTAAGGCAAAGGAGCCTAAAGTAAACGATTAGCATATGAGTATATCGTCTTGATGCAATTTCACTGCATTCCGCCGGTCCGAAAATTCCTCGTACGCCCGAGTAAATATTCAGAAATCTAAAAGTCTTAAGAATTGATAGTATAGACAAAAAATTCCATTTTGTGACATTTCCCATCAAGTTCTATATTATTATTATTATTATTATTAAAATAATAATAATAATAATAATAATATTATTATTATTATTATTATTATTATTATTATTATTATTATTATTATTATTATTATTATTATTATTATTATTATTATTATTATTATTATTATTATTATTATAACTATTATTATTATTAATACTAGTAACTCTATTCTTATTACAATCTCATATAATAGTAATATACTATTATAAACATTAATAATACACTTTTTTAGCACTTTTTCAGCAATAAATGATCTGGAACTCCACGACTCCTCATAATTTACGCGTTGTCTAGTACAAATAATGTCGACGAAAAAACGTTCCAAGCCAGGAAAAATGAAAATGGTCATCTTAAATCACATACAACTGCGTGCCTATGCCTCTGCTATCAGACTTGCAAAAATCACGTAAACATGAAAAATGGATAGTCAAGATGCTGATTATATGTTTTCCTGCTATCCACAGGAAGATAATGACTTAGATAATGTTAAAAATGCTAAAAGCACTTATTGTCAAAAAATTACCGACCTGGTCTGCACCAAATGTTTCTGTTAAGTTTTCCATGGGTGCAAGTCGACGTTTCTTAAGTGGTAGCTGGTGCTCAGTTTCCAACGATCGATTTTTCATCTTGTTCTGATTCGACGATGATAATGAAGGAGCTGTTGCCCTTAGGGCCTGTAAAGACATTACAGTTGCACTACTTTCTAAATAGAAGCAGATGAAATTACTCAAAAGTAGCGTCTTAACATTATAAACAAATATTAGGCAATTCGGGCATAACAGTCTTGCCGAAGCCGAATATTGACAGCAAAATTATATCCTTAGAGTCTATCAATTTTTCAAAGGTTCGCCGGATTCTCTGCGGGTCCAGACCATACATGATTAAGGGGGAACAATAGGCGGGTTCCATTCCCCTAAGAGAAGTCGCCCCTTGAAATTTTTCCCTTTAGAATTCGCGATTTTTCGAAAAATTCCAAAACATTCATAGGAATAGTGCTGTTCTAAGCGCTTTTGATCATCAGTTTGCGTAAAAGTGTCGAATTATCAGTTTCGCACTGTTTACGCATATTTTGACAGTATTTGCTTTAATTTATTCTTATTTATTATGTTTAAAAAAATTTTATCATGTTTTTTAGGTTCTAAAAATGAGAGAGCATAGGCAGAAACGCCGAAAAAGATGTTTTTATAAGGGGTATCAAACATTTTTCAGTCCAAATAGCACTCTGAAATTTCCGCCCGCCCTACCCCTTCCGGAATTCCAACGCGGTGCATGTCTTGTACAGACCACCAATGTCCACGTCTGAAGATGACCCTTTTTCTGGACTGACCCCTGGTTGTATTTTTCACACGACTGCTTGATAAATGCCAAGGAATCTTCGACAATTTTTTGTAGGAGTTAGAATTCCTTTTGTTCATAAAAACTTTGTGCCGATAAGTTGGATGACTAGACATTTTTTGCAAAAATGTATACTTAGCTGCAATTTCCATTGGCGCTTATGCAACCTTTCTTGAACTTCATCACAATTTACATTCGAATGATAAATTTTGATGCACTTGCGCTTAAATTAAGATCTGTTCATTTTCGTAATTACGGCTGAATTATCAAGGCTTTCGAATTTTTTGAAATATTTATCGCAATGTTTTGACTAAAATCTAAAACACTTAATTAGTATTAAAACTTTGTTTGAAAGAATGGAGTGTAAATATTAAATATTAGCAAAGTAAAATGCTTCGATGGAACAAAAAAGACGTATATACTTGGAATTAGAGATTATTGAGGATGTAAAGGGAGAGAACTACGAATAAAGCTACCTATGTATATGCCTAAAATCGTAAAATCTGTTAAAAATTAGACTTTATCTGAACAACCCAAAAAATTTAAGTATATTCTGCGGCGTGCGGATCGAAATAAACTATTGAACTGAGAAACGATTGAAAAAGCAGCAACTTAGCTATGCAGTAGCTATGGCAAATCAGATGGAGTAAACTAGGAGACTTCACAAGCCAATTAAATGAAATAGAAAACATCGATTCATTCAAGATAATCAAAGAAATTGTTGGTGTGAAGTAGTAGTAAACCCATAAGCTTACATGAAACGGACGACATGTATGTACACTTGCATGCCCGCTACGATTGACGTCAGGATTGCTTGCTATAATGCTCATCATAACAAAATAAAAAACCTTTGAATACAATTACAGTAAGTTTTCTATCAATCACGAAACGAAGCAAGTCAGCGTTGCAACTTGCAAGCAATTTACAAAAACGTAAACATTTTAAATTATGTTTATACACTCTAATGTGATGTGAATCATTGAAAATTTCATAAGGTGGTTAAACTTGTTTACAGGCCGCTGAATATACTTCGATTTTTTGCGTTGCTTAGAGAAATTATGATTTTTTATGATTTTTAGCAGATTTTATACAGTAACATGCCACAATTATGACAGCAGTCCAAGAACGCGGAAAACAATATTATTCTGAACGTCAGCATCATTTTTTTTAACAAGACAACCTTACCTTATTAAAACATATCAAAGATTTTCAGCATTACGTTTACGCAATCATTGCGTGTAAAGAACACTTACGCTCCGATTCGTAATCTTCACGTAATCACGGAACTTTTTGAAAAAATTAAGCTTCTGCAGTGTTTTGAAAGTAAATTCTAAATTTAATTTTCAGTGTAAACATTATACAACTACTGAGTGTAAAGAAAACATACAGTCAGACTCGTAATCCTGACCTTACGAAACATATGTTGAAAAGAAATTCATGTTTTACAACGCTCTGAAAGTAAACCAAATTTGAAGTGTGAACTAGACATTCATAATAAGTCAATAGTGCAAACTTTACATAACTACTGTGTGTATAGAAAATTAACAGTCAGATTCATAATTCAGATGTTACGTAGAACATTTAGAAAAAAATAAAAGTTCCGCAAGGCTCTAGAACTAAAATAAATTAGCATTGCAAACTTTAAAGAGCTACAGAGTGTAGAGAAGATTTTATTTGGACTCATAATTCTGATATTAATCTCATATTACGATCAACATTTATGAAAAATTAAGTCTCCTCAATTGCCTGGTGATAAATAAATATTAGATGTAAATAACTTTACATCACTGTTGCAAGTAAACAAACGCGTTCAACTAGAATATCATGTTTGATTTCTGGCACATTCTTAGTCTTGAGGTCACTTCCAGACTCATATCCGGAGAAGTTAGCAAAAAAACTGGACAAACACGTTTAACAGACCCAAATTTTGACTATGAATCTCCCGAATAGCTCAATATTGACGTAAGCAAACGCAATTTGACGTGACTTGTACTTCTTAAAAATTATTCTTTTCATTCTATTAGACCTATCCCGACTTTTCAACGGAGAGAGTGGCGAACAAAAAATAATCAAAAATGTATTTTCTAGCATCAAACACATTGTGAACTTTAATAATCTGAATCAACTCCCAATTGAGTGTAAAGAAATTCATGTTAGGCCAGTTTGTAGTCTTTTAATCGTAGTATGTTTGTATGTGCGAAACTTCTGTTCCGCAATATATTTGAGATCTCTACCAATCAAAATAGGGAGATGAACGTGGTTTTTTCGCCCATTTTTCACCCCTGATTTCGAAATTAGTACCTCCATAATGAACTGAATATTGCGTTTCAAAAAGTTGATTTGCTGCGACTTGTAGCCTTTAAAAAGTACTTCATTCCTGTTTCATTCAATTTATCCCGACTAATGAGCGGAATAGTTGGCAGTGAAATCTTACGCATATTGAGTGTACAAATCGAAGGTAGCCCTTGTGCCGCAGTCATTTCTGCTGCAACAAATTTTTCGGGACACATAACCGGAGTTGTTGGCAGACCAAATACAGGTCGGAATGAGTCTTTTTACACTCAGATTCTTTACACTCTTTACACAGTCACTCTGGAAATAAGTCACAAGTGTTATCGAGCTTAATAAATTGTCTAGACTTTGACAAAACCAGATGACACAGAATGCAAAACTGAGTTTAATAAGTTGAGTCGCTAACCAAAATTTAAAAATCATATGTTATAAAGATACAGTGAAACTCTCAACGCTCTTTACACACTAGGTGAAAGTGTAAAAAATCAAATAATAGCTAGATCAAATATTTTTATTATCTACCTTTTAAAAAACCGCACAACACAGAAGTGTCCCAGTGTTGCTGTAGGGGTAAACATAAAATTCGGACCTCGCTGCGATTAACATATAAAAAAAGAGGGCCAATTAAATTATAGGTACCTGCTAATGCGCTACATATGATTAAATATACTAAATATTACGTGCCTTACAAGTAGGTCAGCATCAGTATTTCATAGTCAAAGGAGCAAAATTTGATTTTTTTAAATCTACGGTTTGGGATCTATTTCAAATGATGCGTCAATTTTTACAACAACAAAAAAATCACCTGCTCCAAGTCTTGAATGAGTGTTGCTGTTTTTTCCAAGATTTGCGATTTGGTTAAGCAGTCTATGCTAGAATAGTTCAATTCATTTCGACATAGGACGCTAAACAGAGAATCATATAAATCGTCCATGTTTTTCCTGTATCGTCTCATCCTTTCTCTATGCTTGACCCGTTTTGATGAATTAAGATATTGACAAATTATCCCTGGGTTGCGCTTTCTCTTTTTATTTAATGACGCTTGCACATTTCGATCAGCTGAGGGTGACGAAGTTGCATTCATATCAACAGGAAAGTGCGATTGTTGCTCAAGCATCTTTAACAAAGCATGACGTAAAAAAATTTATCAACGGGTAGGAATAAACGTCAGGTATGGCTGAAGTGAGAACAAAAAATGGGCGCGCAAGGGTACGCAGAATTTTACACGTCTCAAAGCATAAAACTACCAAAAATCTGTGAAAAAATTCCAAAAATATACTGCATTGACCGTAAAATTCAACGTCTCTTTCATTTTTCGCTTTTTTGACGTTTAAGGATAGAGCCTGTAAACAAACGTCGAAGAATAGTATGTTTCGCACCACTATCATTTTTTAAACTGTTTTATCGTCAAATATTCTTCCTAGACTCCGACCGCCCCAGTTTAGACTGATCACAATAAAAAATAAAAAATAGATTTGAGCTTCTGCTAGAGAGCTCATTTAAGTCGAAATAGCCACGAAAACTGGTGTAAACACTAAAGCAGCGTAAAAACTGTCTTAATCAGTAGCTTTTTAGACAAATCAGAAGCACACGGGTACTGCTCACAGCCCTAATCTGGACCGCACGTGGGTGTGAAGGAGGAAATCAGGGACATGGTTTGAGTTCCCGTAATCATGAATACCCTGCAGATTATAGCAACATCCCCAGAATTGAATCTTTGACTTGTTTTTCACGGTGTTTGCCGGTTCAAACCCCGTCCACACCACAAAGGGTTCGGTAGCTGTCGATATACGTCATCGGTTCCCGAACCCTCACATGCACGTCTGAATAGAATTTGTTATGATTTTTTTAATATTTTTTAAAACAGTTCGCTTCGTTCATTGATAAATCACAGTACCGTTACTGCTCAAGTAAACACTATGTTTAAAAAACATGAAGGAACAAATAAACGGGTCATTTGATACCTGTTTCAAATCCTGAATGCGCCTTTCCGTAAGAATGAGGATTTGTCTTTCAGAATAGCTTTGGTGTAAATCAGTCGATTTGTCACGGAATAGGATAACTTGAAGAGAGTAAAATAAATCCTTCATTATTTTCCTTTGACGTCTACTTCTTTCTCTAATCTTTGCCAATTTTAGTGAAACTTCAAGTTCTGTTTGTCGAGGTTTTTCTGATGAAGACCACTTGTGACCGAATGCACTTTGATTCCGCTTGCTGCTTTCTTTTTGTAATGCTCTCGTGTTTTGAGCACTTAATGCTGGACGTACATTTACCTGAACAAAAACATAGACTTGTCGTCTGATGATTTAAAATACGAGTAGCACAAGTATTTTTGAAAACTTGATCAAACATAAGAATAAACTCCGTGTTTTTTGGCTCGATAGTATTGAAAGAATTTTTTTATCAGCAGGATCGGATTTTCTGATGCCTTAAGGGATCGATTAATAACTAATAATTAACAGGTATTCAAAATGTGTTATCAATGTATTTAGGCACCAATATTTATACTGTTTGAACAACCTTTTCATATCTAATTAGACGACATGATTAGTTTAGTGAAAAGTACTAAACAGCCTGTGGCATGTAAAAATTTTTGGAATTGTTCTAAAGAAATGCGCAAAGCTTTGAAAAAAGTTTGCACGACCCCCAAGTCTGTTCTGAGCAGAAACTCCTAAAATTAAAAGCAAACAAATGTCGAAAAATTCGATTCAAAGGATTCAAACAAGCTGAGTGGGCAATATTGAATGCTGAAATCGAATTCCAAAAGCTTAAGTGACCATCTTTTTAACCTTCCGCATGTATCTTTCGTATTTGCTAGCCATTGCAATGGCTTATGATCGCATTGCACTATAAAGGGTCGACCTAATAAATAATGCCGAAAGTATTGCAAGGCCCACACAATAGCTAATAATTCTCTCTCTGTTGTTGAATAATTCTGTTCTGATTTTGATAATTGTTTCGAGGCGTAGGCTATAATCCATTGTTCTTTATCATTTTTCTGTGCTAAAATTGCGCCTAACGCTTGACCGCTTGCGTCCGTTACTACAATAAATTGGTCATCCTTGTCAAAAGAAGGAAAACGCAATATTGGTGGCGTTGTGAATGCGTTCTTCAATTTTTCGAATACATTTTGTTCTTTTTCGGTCCAAATAAATTTTTTATCCTTTTTCAAAAGAGAATAAAGTGGAACTGCGATTTTCGCTAAATTTGGTATGAACCTACGAAACCATTGGACTAATCCCAAAAAACGTTGTATTTGTTTCTGGTTTTTCGGTGCTGGATAGCCAGCTAATTCTACTGTCTTTTTGGGATCTGGTTCTATACCGTTTTTTGAGATTAAAAGGCCTAGAAACGTAACCTGCTCTTTACAGAATGAGCATTTCCATAATTTTAATTTAAGATTTGCATTTCTAAGCGCCGTAAATACTTGAGTCAAATGCATTTGATGCTGTTCGAATGATTTTGAAAATATGATTATATCATTTATATAAACAAGAGCTGTTTTCCACAGCAACCCTGCTAATACTATATCCATAAGCCGTTGAAAATCCGATGGAGCATTTTTGATTCCAAAAGGCATTACATTAAATTCGAAATTTCCATATGGAGAAGAAAATGCTGTTTTTAATTTGGATTATTCTTCTAAAGGTATTTGCCAGTAAACCGAACGCAAATCCAATGTTGAAAATATTGTAGCTTTATCTAAGCTATCCAAGTATTCATCGATGCGTGGGATGGGGTACACATCCGGCTCCGTTATTGTATTTAGGGCTCTATAATCAACTACTGGTCTAAGTGATCCGTCCTTTTTCTTTATCAGAAAAATCGGACTTGACCACTCTGATGTGGATGGTCGAATTATGCAATCCCCCTTCATTTCTTCTATTGTATTTTACAATGTATCGCGATATGCATAAGGGGTTCTAAATTTCTTTCCCTTTAACCGCTTTGGCGTTTTCAGTGTTAATTTTGTGTTCTATCAATGTCGTTCTTCCTAGGTCTTTGTTACTTTTTGCGAACAGATCTCGATTATTATTTAATACTTGTCTTAATTCGACTTTCTGAGCTCCCGAAATGTCTGCTTGTTCAGCACAAACCGATATATCCTTATCAATGCTGTTTATTTCTGGAAGCTTTTCATTACATACTTCAAAATCTTCGCTAACCGTTCCTACTATTGACCCTGCTTCAATAGCTATTGGCTTTTTCGTCGGATTAAGTATGCGACAAGGTATGACATGTGTCTTGCTTTTAAAAAGAGCTGTAGCGACATAAATTTTATTTGCTTCGCAAAAATTTTCATTTGATTCAAAAAGGAGCTCATTCTTTTCGATTTTGGATAGTATTGTACACGGCAGCATGCATTCAGATCGTGCTGGTATTTCGAAATTTTGGCATAAGCATACAAGTACTGGCTACTCATTAAATGTGCTCGTATTCGCCGTACCATAATTAATTGAATTTTTCTGACCATACACTATCGGTATTTCCTCCTGTCCGATTTTTATGCAGTCCTCATTGGGCACAATGCTTGCACCATATTTCTTTATAAAATCATAACCGAGTAATGTAGTATATGGTAAATGATTAACTACACCGGCAGATATAATATATTCAATACCATTAATCTTAAGTGAGAAAGGCAACATAGCAAGTATTTGGAAACGCGTTCCATCGACCGAAATTCCTGAATCTGATGTTTTAGATTTAGGTAGATTGATTTTCAGCGTATTTTCGACAAATGATTTCGTAATTAAAGTTATTTGTGAGCCAGTATCAATTAAGGCTCTCGTTGGAAAATCGTTCACAGATATGTCTATCAGTGGTAACGGAATATACGTGTTTTTGCACGCATTTGTACTTTAAGAATAAGAATGTGTCTTCCTATCGCTGCTCGAAGTTTCAAATGATACTCGCGTAGTTTTATTTTCATTATTTACTACTTTCTCCATATTATAATTCCGATATTTCTTTTTATTTCGTGTTAAATTTTCGTACGGTATTCAATGAGAATTTTTATATTTGACTGTTGCTGCAGCCATGCCATAAAATCTTCGCGAGAAGTTATGTACATAATAATAATCGATATCAGTTCTATCCCTATTTTTTAATATACTTTTTAATGCTTCCACCGAATTCGAACTTACAGCTGATGTTTCTGCATCAGCTTCTTCATTTTCGCTGTCGCAATTGTGCCTCTGACTAGAATCCCTTATCGAGGAATGGCTGAACGAAGGTGAATTTGTCCAATATCTTTCATTGGGTTTATATAATACGCGATTTCGATTAAAATGCGGCGAATTAAATTTATTCGGCGAATGATTTCTCGAACCACTTGCTCGATACCAACAATCACGTGCGAGATGTCCCATCTTTCCGCACTCATAGCATGTTCTTTCATTTTTGTAAGTCGAATCGTATCGCGAATTAGAATACTGATTTTTTTGTGTATTAAAATTTCGATTATTGAAACGATTTGGAGGCGCCGCTGGTTTCCTGCTTTCATAATTAGTATAATTACTCAATTTCACTTCATCTTTTTCCCGTCTAAGTGCTTCAATTTCTTTTCGTACTTCTAGCAACGATTTAGATAACTCTGCTACTGATGAGTTAAATGTCGATGTATCCTTATTAATACTGTTTGTTGCAGTACCTTGATCGCTAATTAGCTGATATTCCGCATTTTTCGCAAGCTTCATTGCCTGCTGATATGATTTTGGCGTGCCGAATATCTGTATTTGCGATTTCAATTTCGGTAATAGCCCTTTAATGAAACTAACTTTTCAGTTGATCTTCCAGCTGATCAAACGATAAATTAGGAAATGCACGCTTCGCCAATTTTTGCAAATTATGTACGTAATGATCGACCGATTCATTTTCTTTTTGTCGAATCTCTTGAAAATCTAAAATCGTTTGGTCCTGAAAGCCAGGAGGCAAAAATTTTTCGATTAATGCCTTTTTGATTTCCAAATAACCCATTTCTGCTGCTGAGCCTAAGTCTTTAAATACTGATCTGGGATAAGCGTCAAGGAAAAATGGCAAAATTGACAACTTACTGTCATTTGTTGCTCTAGCAGCTAATGCTAACGAATCGAATTCCTCGAAAAATGCGATTATTTCTTTACCTGCCATACCACTAAATGGATTTAATCGCCAGCGAGCAAGTTCTAAAAATTTTGAGTGTTGCAAGCACTCCGCTAAATCTGAATTACGTTCGAAGGAGTCAACTTCTCCTTGATTTTCTTGATTTGGATTTGGATTCGGCATTTCGTTTTCTGATTTCTCTACGTTTCCTGCGCTACTTCGCGATCGTGTTATCATCCAATAATTACCGCAAATTAACGAGGTTTATTCTCGTTTTTATCTAATTAATTAGCGAGGTTTATTCTCGTTTAGATCTCCGTGGGACCTCCATTTGCAATGCGCCGTGTACTTCTAATTTAGATTGCTTTAATCAGTTAACAAAAATAGATAAGTTCAACAATCGAAAATACAACGTTAAATCAAAATCAGAGAAATCATTTTAGACGCTCTTTCATTACGCCGTCCAAACCAACACTGTCCTTATTCCTTCTCTACATGCAGGCTGACAACGATGCATTTGTCACCTACTTTGCATGTTTTACACGCATTAATATTACAGAATTGGCGTCCCTTTTTATTACCACACTAGCGTCTATTAAGATGAATCAAATCAATGGTTAGAAAAGAATTCGAACTGATTTTTGAATAACAATAGTCTAATTTTCCGTAATAAATGAGAGACTGTGTGTCAATATGTTTGTAGCATATTGCATTATTAATATTATTATTACTATTATTATTATTATTATTATTATTATTATTATTATTATTATTATTATTATTATAATTATTATTATTATTATTAATATTATTATTATTATTATTATTATTTATTATTATTAATTTTTTTATTATTATTATTATTATTATTATTATTATTATTATTGTTATTATTATTATTATTATTATTATTATTATTATTATTATTAATATTATTATTAATATTATTATTATTATTATTATTTATTATTATTATTATTATTATTATTATTATTATTATTATTATTATTATTATTATTATGATTCTTATGATTAATATTATTATCAATATTATTAATATTATTATTATGATTATTATTATTATTATTATTATTATTATTATTATTATTATTATTATTATTATTATTATTAATAATGTTATTAATATTATTATTATAGATATTATTATTATTATTATTATTATTATTATTATTATTATTATTATTATTATTATTACTATTATTATTATTATTATGAATCATTATTATTATTATCAATAATATTAATAATATTAATATTAATATTAATAATATTTTTTTATTATTAGTATTATTATTAATATTATTATTATAAAATTATTATCATTAATATTATTATTATTTTATTATTATTATTATTATTATTATTATCATTATTATTATTATTATTATTATTATTAATATTATTATTATTATTATTATTATTATTATTATTATTATTATTATTATTATTATTTTTAATTTTAATACTATTATTATTATTATTATTAATATTATTATTATTATTATTATTATTATTATTATTATTATTATTATTATTATTATTATTATTATCATTATTATTATTATTATTTTTATTATTATTATTAATATTATTATTATGAATATTACTATTATTAAAATTAATATTATTATTATTATAATTATTAACAATATTATTATTAATATTAATATTATTGTTATTATTATTAATATTATAATATTTACTATTATTATCATTACTCTTGGTATTACTATTATTATTATTATTATTATTATTATCGTTATTATTATTAATATTATTATTACTAATCTTATTATTATTATTATTAATATTATTATTACTATTATTAATAATAATATCATTAATATTATTAATATCATTAAAATTATTATTATTAATATTGTTAATCATATTACTAATATTTTTATCATTATTACTAGTAAGTTTATTATTATATCCATCTAATATAATAATAATATACTATTAAGAACATTATAATACACTTTTGACACTCTTTCAGCCATAAATGCTGGTGATCTCCCAGACACCTCATACTTTAATGCGTTGTCTAGTAGAAATGATGTCTAGGAAAAAACTATCCAAGCTAGGAATAATGAAAATGGTCATCCTAAATCTCCTACAGCTACGTGCCTGTGCCTCTGTGATCAGACTTGCATAAATCACATCAGCATAAGAAGATGGATAGCCAAGATGCTGATTGTGTATTTTCCTGCTATAAACAGGAACACACGGAGTTAGCTGAAAAATGCAAAAGCGCTTATTGTCAAAAAAATTAACGACCTGATCCGCGCCAAATGGTTCTGTCAAGTTTTCTGCATATGCAGGTCGACGTTTCATAAGTGGTAGCTGATGCTCACTTTCCAACGATCGATTTTTCTTTTTCGTCTGATTTGACGATGATAAGGAAGTAGCTGTTGCCCTTAGGGCCTGGAAAGACATGAAAGTTGCATTATTTTCTAAACAGAAGTAGACGAAATTACTCAAAAGTAGCGTCTTAACATTATAATCAAATATTAGGCTCAGGCATAATAGTCTGGCCGAAAATAGCATTAAAAATTATATCCTGGCAGGCTATCGATGTTTGAAAGGACCGTCGAATTCTCTGCGGGTCCGGACCAAATATGATCTGGGGTAGCAGTTGGCGGGTTTCATCCCCACAGAAAAGTCGTTTCTAGAAATTTTATCCCTAGGATTCGCAATTTTCCAAGAAAAATTCCCAAAATATCTCAGAAATGTTGCTGTTTTAAGCGATTTTAGTCATTTGTTTGCGCAAAAGTGTCAAATTATCAGAGTTTGACGCCGTTTACACATTTTTGACAGTGTTTGCTTAAATTTATTCATATTTATTTTCTTTTATTTCGTCATGTTTTTTGTGTTCTGAAACAGTGAGCATCATCAAAAACACCGAGAAAGATGTTTTTAGCGCATATCACATATGTTTGAGTCCAAAAAAGCACTTTAAAATTTCAATCCCATTCATCTTCAGGAATTCAAATGCTGTGCAGGTGTGTTGTCCAGACCCCCAACGCCCACGTCTGAAGATGAAACTTTATCTTGACTTGATCCTCTTTAAGTTTCGCACACGACTGCTTGAAAAGTACTGACGTCGAAAAATTTCGGTAGGAGTAAGAATGCCTTTTGTTCGTAAATAGTTTGTGTTGATAAGTTGGATGACTTAATTTCTTTGCAAAAAGGTACACTTAGCTGAAATTTGCATCAATTGTCCTTCTAGCGCTCAAGCAACCTTTCTTGAACTTAATTACAATTTACATTCGAATGCAAAATTTTGATGCACTTGCGCTAAAATAATTATGATCTGTTTATTTGCTTAATTAAGACTGAATTGACAAGGCCTGCGAATTTTTCGAAATATTTATCGCGAAGTTTTGACTAAAATCCAAAACACTTATCTATATTACTACTTCGTTTAAAGGAATATTGTGTATATATATTAAATATTAGAAAAGAAAAATGCTCCGATGGAAAAAAAACCGAATCTATGTATTTGGAATTGTGGATTATTAAAGGTAGTAAAAGGTGGGGACTAGGAAAAAGCTGCCTACGTATATTACCAAACGTCGGAAAACCTGTTAAAAAACAGACATACTCTTCTAAACAACGCAAAAATCGAGGTATATTCTGAGGCCTGCAAATTAAAATAAACTATTGGACCAAAAAAACGATTGAAGACGCAGAAACTTAGCAATGCAGTAGCTATTGGAGATTAGATGGAAATTATTAGGAGAGACTTCGCAACTCAATTGAATGAAATAACCAACATCGATGCATTGAAGACAATCCGAGAAATAATTGGTTTAAAGCAGCAGTTAAGGCATAAGCTAACGTGAAACAGACTACATCCATAGTCCATTTCACGGAACCTTGTGCAGGAAAATCAATTTTCAGCGTACAAGCGGGTAGCTTCAAAAGTGGTTTCCAGGCAATATACTGCAACAAAATTTTACACAGCTAAACTTTATATGCTCATCAATTGCTGTGCATAGATCATGTTTGTTGCTTCAGTTTAAACAGCTTTTATAATTGATTTACACTGACTCAGAAATTGTGATCCGTGTTCAAGGTTTCGTGAAATAGACTTCAGGTACACATGCATGCCTGCAACGACTGTGTGCACTAATCATTTGGCACTTGGTTTACTCGCTATGATGCTCATGACAAAAGATAACACACCTTCGAATACAATTGCTGTCAATTTTCTTTAAATCACGATACGAACCAAATCAACGTTGAAACTTGCAATCAATTAACAAAGAGTAAAGATTTTAGATTATGTTTATACACTCTTATGTGAAGCATTAAAAATTTTTTGAAGAAGGTTAAACTTTTTTAGAGGCCGCAGAATATGCTTTGATGTTTTTGCTTTGCTCAGAGGAAGCATGATTTTTAGCAGATTTTATATAGCAACATGCCACAATAATGACAGCAGTCCAAGAACACGGAAATATTATTCTGCACATGGGCGCTATTTTTTCAAACCAGACAAGCATACCTTATTTGAACAATGTTTCCGGCATAAACGTTACGCAATTATCGGGTGTAAAGAACAGTTACGATCAGATCCGTAATCTTGACGTTACATGGAACATTTTGAAAAAATTAAGCTTCCGCAACGCTCTAAAACTACGAGATAATTCTAAATTTAATTTTCAGTGTAAACCTTACATAACTACTGGGTTTAAAGAAAAGATACAGTCAGATTCGTAATCCTAACCTTTGGGATACATTTTGGGAATAAATTACGTTTTTGCAACGCTCTGGAAGTGAAATAAGTTTGTAGTGTAAACTAGACATTTACAATAAATCGATGGTGCAAACGTTACATAAATACTGAGTGTACTGAAATATAACAGTCAAATTCATCATTCTGAAGTACGTTAGAACATTTTGAAAAGAAACAAAAGTTCTGCAAGGCTCTAGAACTAAAATTAATTTGCAGAATAAACTTTAAACAACTACAGAGTGTAAGGAAAACTTTTGTTGGATTCATAATCCTGATATTACTCTGATATTACGATTGACATTTATAAAAAAATTTAGTCTCCGCAATTGCCTGATGATAAATAAATATTAGATGTATACCACTTTACACCACTGTTGAGTGTAAAGAAACGCATCCAACTAGCATATTACGTTCAATTTCTGATCAATTTTCCGGCTTGACGTCATGTCCAGACTCATATCCGGAGAAGTTGGCAAAAACCAAGACAGAAACACATTTAACACACCCAATGTTTGAGTTTAAACCTCCCAGAAAGCTCAATATTGATGTGAATAAACGCGATTTGTCGTGACTTATACCCTCAGCAAACACTTTATCTTCATTCTATTCGACCTATCCTGACTTTTCAACGGAGAAAGTGGCAAACAAAAAATAAAAAAAAGTGATTTTTCCAGCATCAAGCACATTGTAAACTTTAATGATCTGAATCTAATTTCCAGTCGAGCGTAAACAAATCTTCCGCAAAATATTTGAGATCCTCACCAATCAAAATAGGGAGAAGAACTTTTTTCCACCCATTTTGCACCCCCTGATTTCGAAATTCGCACCTCCATAAATAACTCAATATTGCGTTTTTCAAACGCCTTTAGCTGCAACGTTTAGCCTTTAGAAAGTACTTCATTCCTGTTTTATTAAATTTATTCCGACTAATAAGCGGAAGACTTGGCAGAGAAATCTTAGACAAAATACAGTTTTTACAGCATCCACTAGAGTGTAAAAGTTTAAACCCCTAGGTCTGACTCCGTATTGAGTGTAAAAAAGTGTGATGGTAAGTCGAAAGCAGCCCTTGAGTAGTAGTCATTTCTGCTGTAACAAATTATTTGGCATACATAACCGGAGTTGCTGGCAGACCAAAAAAAGGGCCGAAATGTGTCTTTTTACTCTTAGATTCTTTACTCTCTTTACAATGTCACTCTGAAAATAAGTCACAATTTAAAAGAATAAAAAAGCACCTTTGAGCTTAATGAATGGTCTACATTTTAAAAAGACCAGACGACACAGAATGCAAAATTGAGTTTGATAAATTGTGTTGCTGATCAAAATTTTAAAAACGATATGTTATGATGTTACAGTAAAACTCTCGTCGCTCTTTACACAGTAGGTTAAAGTGTAAAAAAATTAAAAAAATAGCTACACCGAATTTTTTATTATCTACCTTTTAAAAAACCGCCCAACACAGAAGTGTACCAGTGTTGCTGTAGGGGTGGACATAAAATTTGGACCTCGCTGCGATGAACAAATAAGGAAAAAGACGGCCAATTATATTATAGGTGCCCGCTAACGCGCTACCTATGACTAAATATACTAAATGTTACGTGCATCACAAGTAGGTCAGCATCAGTATTTTATAGTCAAAGAAGTAAAAACAAATTTTTTTAAATCTACGATTTGAGCTTGGCTCACTCTGAGAGTAAAGAGCCAGTGATCTATTTTCAAATGATGCGTCAATTTTCAAAACAACAAAAAAATCACCTGCTCCAAGTCTTGAATGAGTGTTGCTGTTTTTCCAAGATATCCGATTTGGTTAAGCAGTCTTTGCTAGAATCGTTCAATTCATTTCGACATACGACACTAAAGAGAGAATCATATAAATCGTCCATGTTTTTCCTGTATTGTCTCATTCCTTTCACCATGCTTGACCCATTTTGATGAATTAAGATTTTGACAAATTATCCATGGGTTGCGCTTTCTCTTTTTATTTAATGACGCTTGCACATTTCGATCAGATGAGGGTGACGAAATTGTATTCATATCAACAAGAAAGTGCGCTTGTTCCTCAAGCATCTTCAACAAAGTATGACGTGAAAAATTTATCAACGGTTGAGAAAAAACGTCAGATATGGCTCAAGTGAGAACAAAAAATAGGCGCGCAAGGGTACGTAGGATTATACACGTCTCAAAACATAAAACTACCAAAAATCTGTGAAAAAATTCTCAAAAATATACTGCATCGACCGTAAATTTCAATGTCACTTTCATTTTTCGCGTTTTTTGACGTCTAAGGATGGACCCTGTCAACAAGCGTCGAAGAATAGTGTTTTTAGCACCACTATCATTTTTTAAACTGTTTTATCTTCAAATATTCTTCCTATACTCCGACCGCCCCAGTTTAGACTGATCGCAATAAAAATAAAAATAGACTTGAGATTCTGCTAGAGAGTTCATTTAAGTCGAAATAGCCACGAAAACTTATGTAAACAGTAAAACAGCGTAATAGTTATGTTAATCAGTAGCTTTTTGAGACAAACCAAAAGCACACGGGTACTGCTCAAAGCCCTGATCTGGACCACACGTGGGTGTGAAGGAGGTTATCATAGGGCATGGTTTGAGTTCCTGCAATCATGAACACCCTGCAGATTATAGCAACATCCCCAGACTTGAACCTTTGACTTGTTTTTCACGGTGTTTGCCGGTTCGAACCCCGTCCACACCACAAAGGGTTCGGTAGCTGTCCATATATGTTCTCGATTCCCGGAACCCTCACATGCACGTCTGAATAGAATTTGTTATGATTTTTTTAATATTTAATTAAAAAAATTTGCTTCACTCATTGATAAATCACCAGAACCGCTACTGCTCAAATAAACACTAACTTTAAAAAACATGAAGGAACAAATAAACGGGTCATTTGACACCTGTTCCAAATCCTGAATGCGCCTTCCTGCAAGAATGAGGATTTGTCTTTTGGAATAGCTTTGGCGCTAAATCAATCGATTTGTTTAGACATAGGATAACTTGAAGAGAGTAAAATAAATCCTTCATTATTTTCCTTCGACGTCTATTTCTTTCTCTAATGCTTTGTCAATTTCAGTGAAACTTCAAATTCTGTTTGTCGAAGTTTTTCTGGCGAAGACCGCTTGTGACCAAATGCACTTTGATTCCGCTTGTAACTTTCGTTTTGTAATGCTCTCTTGTTTTGAGCACTTAATGCTGGACGTACATTTACCTGAACAAAAAGCATACACTTGTCGTCTGGTGATTTAAGATACGAGTAGCACAAGTATTTTTGAAAACTTGACCAAATATAAAAATAAACTCCGTGTTTTTTGGTTCGATAGTATTGAAAGAATTTTTTTCGATTAGCATGATCGGACTTTTCTCATGACTTAAGGGATCGATTAATAACTAATAATTAACAGCCATTCAAAATCTTTTTTCAATGTATTTGGGTACCAATATTTATATTGTTTGAACAGCTTGTTCATATCTAATTGAGACGACATGACTAGTTTAGCGGAAAGTACTAAACAGGCCTGTGGCATATTGAAAATTGTTAGAATTGTTCAACTGAAATGCGCTAAGTTTCGAAAAAAGTTTTGCACGACCCTCAAAGTCTCTTCTGAGCAGAAACTCTCAAAATTAAAAGCATAGAAATGTCGAATTCGTCTCAAAATTTCAAACAAGCTAAGTGTTCAGATTCACAACATAATTCTTTGAAAACAAAAAATGCACGCGAATTAGGTGGTCAGCATATATACATTTAGCAGGGGTTTGGATGGATTTCAAAACCTAAATTCGGTTGTTACCCATTCATAAATACTGAGATTATTAGTCTAACCTACCTCATTCTTTGGCAAAAACTAGTATTTTTAGTCCATTTTGGGTACGTTTTTAATTCTTCGTCAAAAATTAAACGTCGCTTTCCCTAATGACCGACAGAGCTCTGTCCTAATCGCTCGACAACGCAAATCGTCCAATCATCCCTGTTTTATATATGTACCTATATGTGTTTGCAGTAATGATAAGTTCATAACAAGTCTAACATAATTTATAATACAGACTGACAATTAAAAGTTCTTCATGTCACAAATTCTGGTTTAGCTCAAAATTCAGATTCACGTTGCTGCTTGCCATTCAGAGTTTTTGCCCATCTTCCGTGGCTTTCATTATTTAATGACATAAGTAGAAGAGTTTAGCAATATTAATTTTTTATATCAAATCAGAAAATATCACTACGCTGGAAATACAATATCATAGCATAACCGTCCGAACCAAATGCGGGGTCAAGCCGCAAGTTTTCCATCGTAAAGCCCATTACGTATATGTTTAGACGCAAAAAATTAAAAAAATAAAATAAACTATTTTATCAAAAACGCAATTTTTCGGTAAAGTTGGAAGGTACGAAAATGAAATATTTCCGTGTCCCATTAAATAAGCCGTTTGAGTCAAAGTTTTTGATCAAGATAAGATAACGTATTAGAAATGTGCCCGTTTTAGATTTTCAATTTCCGCGTATTCGCGTCCAGGAATTAAAAAGATTTCACAAAATACGTAATAAAATGCGGCGCACCAACTTCGATTTGTTTTGCCACGTACACACAATTAATTGTTCGTGACAAGCTATTGCGAAATTTCGTTACAACGTAAGATGAAGTCGTCAAATCACAGTAACATTGTTCAAATCATGGTGAGTTAAAGTTAAGTTTGGAAAAAATTTCATTTTGTAACAGGCTAATTATTCAGAATAAAATGCCTAATGATGACATATCATGCCTTTGCATGTCGCTGCCGACCGCCACGTATATTAATTTTTTCGAAAGATTGTATAAAGCGTAGAACCCAATGCATTTTCTGCATTTTTTTGGCTCAAAAGTTTTAAATTCTCGTCGCTTGCGCCACGAACCCATTTTTTTACTATACAACTTCGTAATTTAACTTTTGTTGAGCAACAATTCGGCCAAGGTTGGGTAGGATTAACCAGTTTTTATTAGGCCATTTTAGCCCCTTTTGTGCATGAAAGTTGGATAGGAATGACCCAACTTCGTTGGGATTGATTGAATTAAGTTCTGAAGGCGTAAATTTACTAGGTAAATCGAGCAGATTTTATACAGCGCAGTGAGGAATATGCTTGACAGGCTTTCCGATACATAATCTGGTTCACTGAACACCTCTAACCTCTGATTGAGCATCATCTCGAGCTTCGATATGATCGCTGATATTCTTTGCAATATGCGGACTACCGAACGCTCTTATGTGGCTAAAATCTGAAAATGATGATATAAAGATAAAAAGTATCGTGGAAATCGCAAATCTATGAAGCATTTTTATTATATGGTTGTACACGATGCAAAATCAGCCGTTAACTTAGGAGGCCAGTCTCGCATTATATTGCACTTACTCAACAGGCAAAGATTCCATGCAGCACAATGTGCTTATTTGCTCAGCTTTCAGCTACCAGCTATTTCGAGGTGTTGCTGCTTGGCAGATTTTGCTGCCGAAATGACGACAGATCATTGTTCTGAATCGCACGATATAACGTGTGACAGGCTGTACATATGAAGGGCGGGGTACGATCGTTGGCTAAACGTTCCCGTCACTCATACCTGGCGAGATATATAATAGAGAAATTGTGCTTTAAATTATTTTTAGAGACCTCTTTACTGTGCATGCAGTCCGAAATTTGAGAAGTATAACAGGAACAATGAATCTTGAATTGATATATATTAGAATAAATACATTTTTTTAGTTTCTAAGCGATCTGTAATTCTTCTGTAGGCATCCAATCATAGATTTACAGCATGAGAATTCTGGGGGTTGAGCCGAAGCTATTTCTCGAAAAGTGCCTCTTTCGGACTAAAAACTATTAACCCGTCGAAAACACGTTTCTTTTTATTTTCAGACAATGCTCGATTCATTTTAAAGACATAAAAACATGAAACGCTTCCGACAGATTTTGAATAAAAATAGTGAATGGAACAAAACGTGGTTAAAAATAAGTTTATGGCCTGAAGCATCGAAAATTGAACACATTCGAGCTAAACGATTAGCTGATTGCGTTGAAAAGCAATTTTTTCTGATTTCATCGAAAAATCGTCTATTTTATGGGGTCACAGCCCCACGTGCACGTGTGCGGGGGGTCTAGGGCCATGCACCTCCCTAAAGGCCGAATAAACTTCCCAGAAACCGAAATACTCACTCCCCAGAATTCAATTTTGGAAATTTTTTTGTTTTTTCGCGATTTTTTGATGCCAATGGATAGAGTGCTTGATGAGAACCGTTAAAAAATGGCGTTTTTTCGCCACAAAACCAATTTAAAGACCACTTTCTGATCTTTAAAAATCTTGCATCACCCCCTCCTTGAATTTTGGTGCTGCTCACCTATGGTCGCAGCTATTTTGCGAGGGAACAGTAGCCATTCTCGGGAAGGTCAAATCGCGAAACATCAAGAAATCGTACGTATCTTGTCCAAATGACGAAAGCATTTCGTTGTTCTGTCACGGGTCGCTTCTCATGTCGGCTCTGTAGATTTTAATAAATTTTGGATCTTTATGATCATATAAATATATAATATATATATATATATATATATATATATATATATATATATATATATATATATATATGATATATATATATATATATATATATATAATATATATATATATATATATATATATATATATATATATATATATATATATATGTATATGCTCTGTAGATTTTAATAAATTTTGGATCTTTATGATCATATATATATATAAATATATATATATATATATATATATATATGTATATATGTATATATATATATATATATATATATATATATATATATATATATATATATATATATATATATATATATATATGTATATATATATATATATATGTATATATGTATATATATATATATATATATATATATATATATATATATATATATATATATATATATATATATATATATATATATATATATATATATATATATATATATATATATATATATATATATATATATATATATATATATATATATATATATATATATATATATATATATATATATATATATATATATATATATATATATATATATATATATATATATATATATATATATATATATATATATATATAGGTCAAAAAGTATATAAAACAAATGTTTTTGCGTGAGCGATTTGAGGACTAACTATTAATTAACAAACGATTTCTGACCCTATGAAGCTATTCAACCTTATTTTCGAAACTGTGACTTCTCACACTGGCCGTCGCAGAGATCTTTCATGAATGTGATCGTTGAGGATCCCATAATTAAAGCAATTCCAGATGCAAAATAGAATTTATTAAAGTTTTTCTTGTTTTTACTTCGATTCTACAGATAGATAGCACGTAAGGGAAACATTGACGAAACGCTTCGAGGCCTCCATCTACCAATTCTATGGTCCTTCTCGGTCATCGAATTTTTTTAAAGTCCATGACTTCCCCCAGATATTTCTTGCTGATCAGCGTATGCTCTCGACGTCAGCCAACCTTAAATTACCGAATATGTATACCCTGGATTATGAAAAGGCTGAAAACGTTTTCGAAGAATACAGATCCCTCAGTTATCAAAACTAGCATAATCTCATTTTACCCCAGAAGTTGATTCGACTCGATCGATTTTAGAACAAAACCATATTTCTCAGGCAGCTTTTTGCCACTTTAAAACAGGAAAACGAAGCAATTTCCTAGTAAAAAGGCGTGGTAATTACGGGTCAATAATCTGAACCGTTGCATCAAATAGTAAAATTGGTGACGACTTTGGGGATCTAAATATCTCATTACTTAAAAAGTCCCTAACCCCAAAAATTCTATTTGCGGATTTCCAACATTAGCCAAAGTGCTACTGAAGAAAACACTGGAAGCCGACATCAACGAATTTAAATCGCTTTACCGCGAGGACAAAGCAAACGCCGATGCCCAAAAAACATTAAATGACGTTAGGAGCAAATTAGAGGGGTTGCAAGCACACATAGGAGGGGAATTTTGACCACACCATGGACGTGGGGGATTTGAGGGGTGCAGCTCTCTCCACCTGAGAAATCTAAATACCCCCTAGAAACCAAAATACCCTCCCAGATATCAATTTTTAAATTTTTTTGTTTTTTCGCAATTTTTGAGGCTGATGGATTGTGCTCGATGAGAAACGTTAAAAAATAGTGTTTTTCGCCATTCCACTATTTTAAGGCTATTTTTTACCTTTGGAAAATATCCCACCCCTGCAGAATTTCGGTGCCGCCAATCTATGATTTAGACCCCAGAGAATCCGGTAGATACCACAAAACCGATAGACCCGCCAGAGTTGAATTGTTGGAATTTTTGGAATTAAAAGAGGTGGTTTGGGCGAAAAAACACCATTTTTCGACGTTTCTGATAGAGAACTATCCATTGGCATCAAAAAATTGCAAAAAAAAAAACAAAAAAAAAATTCAGAACCTGACAAGCTTACAATTTTCGATTATAGCATTGATCTCATTAAAACTTTCGTAATCTGTCAGCTTACTGTCAATAAAATTCATTAAAATTTATGCCCAAAGTTATGTGCGAAACGGGCTATAAAGTCGCAGCGCGCACGTATCTAATCATAAGCCCAGGTTTTAGTGCAGCTTTCTAAGCATACGCAATATATCTCATAAAGGTCAGTTTACACAACCATACAAGCTTTTATATTCTACATTTACTGCATGGCCTACATTGGAAATGATTACAAAGACGAGTAGATTAGGCAAAAATAAACCAATGCTAAATCTTTTTTATTGTGTACTAATGTTAATATAAGTTTCTTATCTATATTTTCGCTTACCATGCTAAAAAAATTGAATTTAGATTAAAAATTTATTCGAGAACTGTCTAGTTTTACTTGAAAGTTAAGCGCCGCGGGTAACTCAAAAAATTTAAAATTGAAAAAATAATAAAAATGATAAAGGTTTTCTTGGAAACTTATCGATTAATGATCGGAATTACAGTAGGTAATCTTAATGTAATAAATATGTGATCATTATATAAAAAACGACTGACCGACTTCGGACACCTGTTGAAATTTTATGGCGTTCTACATTTCATACTGATTTCCGCGCTTTGATGCGGCGAATATAAAATTTAGAAAAAATGCGAACTTGAGAATCGATCGAGGCTTATGCGCGGTTCAGGATGTAAAAATCGCGCGAAATCGCCAATAACGCTGACTCATTTTTTCTGGGTTCACAAGTGCCCTCAATTTTCAGTCGGCGCGGCGGTGTCGCCGACTTTCCAGATTCTTGTCGGATGATGCTAAATCTGTATTTATTCGGGAGAGTCGTAAGAATTAAGAAATTAAGAACTAAATCGATTCTTACGACTTTCCCGAAATTTTTCAGCGATAATGCCGATTCTTACAACTTTCTTGATTTTTTGTCGTTGATATCGCCAATTCGAACGAATTTCCCGATTTTTAGACGGTGATATCCCAGACTTCCCCGAACTTTGTTGAGGATATCGCCAATTCCTACGACCTTTCCGATTTTTTTGTCGACAATATCTCCCCTTTTCCCCAAATTTTAGTGGCAATATCGCGATTCTCACAACTTTCCTGATTTTTTAGTCAGTGATATTGCCGACTTTCCTGATCTTTGTCAGGGATATCGCCGATTCTTACAACCTTCCCAAATTTTTGTCGGTGATATACCCGGCTTTCCCCCAATTTTTTGGTGAATGATATTGCCGGTTCTTACAACCTTCCCTAGTTTTTGTCACTGATATCAGTAGTTAAGCCTGTGACCCTAGCCTGCAACACAAAGTATATACGGCTATGTTTTGTGTTATAGGCCCCGCCCACCCGATCGCAGAGCAGCAGCCTCTCCTGTGTTATAGCATAGGCGGAGTAGCGCCCTGGCTTGCGCCCTGGCTTTTCTCTCAGGGCGCAATGATGAGGCATGGGGAAGCTGAGCAAGCCAATGAATTAACATACATATTGTAACCTACACGATTAAAAAATTGGCGAAACAGTGTGCGTAATAAGCGCATTGACGAAGCATTTTTTGCAGCTGGTAATATCGCGCATTGGCAGCGAATTTATAATAAGGATTACTGGCGAAGCTACATAGACTGAAACATGATGAATATAATAAGCGCATTGGCAGCGAATTTATAATAAGCGCATTTTGCTCAAATATGCAATGACTATATTGCTATTTTGACTGCCGCATGATGCTTTAAAATATCATTTTTAATAAAGCGAATAATGTAGAGGATGGTTAGAGTGCATAACATTGCAATACAACTCAAAATCTCATTTGAAATGATATTCAAATCTTCTTTATGTCTGCATTTTATATCGCTTTCCAAACACCTGCCTTCAATTTTTATTCCATTAAAATGCTCATCAATTTTCAAACAGCTTTTACATTTAGGCACAAATTTCATAGACTCAAGTTTTGGTAAGCATGTTGTCAAATTTTTCCAATCGGAAACTTGAAAATCACAGCTGTCTCTCAAAATCATGTTTTGGACTGATCTTGGAAGCCTACTATAGTCTGCTAAATTATGACACACCACCGTAGACTCATTCGCATAATCATCACAGTATGCGTCAATCCCGTATGTAAAATATAAAACCACTAGTAAGAAAATCATTTTTTATATTTTCTGATCAATGGTTTGTATTTATAACCTACTGGCGTCTAAAATGCAATTTAACTATAGTCTTGCCGAATTCAAAAGGCACAGGTTTATCTTGATCACTTTTAATGTTCACTTCAATGGTATTGAATGATTTTTTGAGCACAGGTATATAATGTGGAGTAATATATGCATGATTAACAATATCCATATATTTTCCTTCTATATTCACAACCTGCAGAAGCGGTGCAAAAACATTTCCAACGATTTGAGGTTCAACTATATCACAATACACGTAAAAATTATGCATTCCACCCAGCATGTCAGGAGAATGATGGGCAGCTATGATTAATTCTTGTGCGACAGTATAATTTATATCGCTAAGCTGACTTTCTAGAAATCCTAGCATATACATTAAATGCTTTGTCAGCTTTACACTTCGAATATATTCAGTATTGATTGTTAAGTGACAAAATTTTCCATTTTCATCATACTTTATACCAAAATATTGCATGTATTCAAATTTTTCTTTCAAACTAACCATTTTTATTCCCTCACTGATTGTTTTAACAAGATCATGTATATTTAGATATCTTGCTCGAGGAATAAGCATTTTTATTCGAACATTATTTTTTAAATCGTAAAATTGTATCATATTCTGCTCCTCGGCAACATTGTGCCATGTATTTGCATAAATTATTTCGGATAACCCAACATCCCAGTCACCAGTTAATGCGATTTGTCTAGGCAGATTGGTAACAAATGTGGCTGCAGTATTTGTTTCTTGGGAATTGCTCGGAAGCGTTACGTAAAACTGTTTTGTATCCATGTTTATAATTCTAGTTTATTAAAGTATTTATTAATTTTTTTACTGAGCATAGACAGAACAATGTTTGTGAAACTTATGCCTTGGCTCATGCAGACCAAAAAGTAGATACACATATGACCACAGCTAATTGAAAAAAGCCCTTGTACTTGCATATTATTGTATGTAAATGAGAGCGCATTATCAGAAATGTATTGATGTAATTGAATATTTGGTTCTAACCCATAGCTGTCAAAATAGTCGCAATGCTTCTTATTTTGGAAATAAATTGCGACCCAGTGCGATCCTGGTTCCTTACTGGAGTCCAAATTTACAACCAGAGCCGCAGGGTAATTTTTTATAGGTGGCAGAAGATCTATGGGGAAAACGCCTGCAAATATATTATTATGTCTGAGAATTTTGAATATTTCAATAGTGTTCATGTTTATGCATCATAGTCATGAAACGTGTTTCGATTTTTATCAATCATTATTAAGTTATCAAATTCAGCATATATAATGATTTCAATGCCAGAATCTGGCAAATTTTCAGAAAACCTAACAGCGATGCTCGTTGTTCCTTCACGAACTAGGTCCCAGTGTCCTCCATCATCTGCATCAGGGGTCAAATCGAACACAAAGAAGCAGTGACTTGTTTTAAAATCTTCTCTGCTAATAAAATTACCTTCGTGCCCAATATCTAATGCATCAAACATCTGAGTATAAGCTTGCAAGTACCTGTCATGTTTAAATGAAATGCTGAGTGGGTAAGCAGGATATGTTATACCTCCACACGTTACTTTTACATCATTTATGCTGAACGGTTTGAAGTTGAATGGCGATTTTGCCAAGTTGCCTCGATAAGCACTGCCTTCAACACAGGCAAACACTATACGCCTAGGCAGCTGACCAGTGAACAATGTATAATTGGGCGTTTCTCTCGCAGGATTTGAAATGTGCAAATTAGTCAAAGCTACACGCCTTATGGGATATTTTGCTGTATATGAAAGCATTGTTTGCTCAAGAGCTAAATTCACAGTGTCCAAAACCTCAACTTTTCGAATAAATAATTTCATTTGGGAGACTTTTAAGTCAAGGCTGACATCCTCAAAGCACTGCAAAACAAACGCATTATTATTTCTGTGTAATTCTAGGCGGAAATCGGTAAAATTAACTAAATATCTGTCTTGCAAGAACATGTCAATGTGCAGTGGGGCCGCGACTTCCACAACATTTTCATCTTTGAACATTTTTGAACGTTTCTTGAAAGCTTCATTCTCTTTTGTGTCAACATCGCCTCCACCTTCATGAAAGTACAGCGCAGATTGCAAGTGTGAATGTTTGGCATCGTACCCATAATTCAATTCAGTTTCGAAATATGATCTATATGCATATTTATCAGAGCTGTCAAAAACTAATTTGCCTCCTAAAAAGCATTTTACTTGCTTGAAGAAAGTCTTACCAATAAGATTGATAGGCGCATAGTCAGGCACTGCTGCTCCAGCAGCAACAACTGGTTTTTTGATTCTCAGTAGCATATAAATGTAGTTTTTATTGAGCTGAATATAATGTGGATCAGGAGGTACTCTAAATTCATAGGGCCCCTCATTGGTAATAGGATTTGTAGGTTGAATTTCATGCCAAAAACCGCGTTTTATCACTACTTGAGTAGGAGGGACCGTGAAAAGGTCCAATTCAGTTTTAGTACTGGGAATAGATTTTCCGTTTACGAGAGCCATTTTTTTGTTTCGAAAAAAGCATCTATCATGCTAGTATTTATAGACTTTGGGCGACTACCAAGACCCTCTCCTTGCTGCTGCTGCTGAAGGGCATGAGAGGCTTCATCAAAAAGTTGTGCAGCTTCTCGCTTTGAGTGTTCTTTAGTAGATTCAAAAAGCGGTTTTCCTCGGGCCAAGTCAGATGCTATGTTTGAACCTGCAACTAGAGCATGTTTTCCAACTTGCTTACCAATTGACTGCAAAACTGGGACTGCCATTCTGAAAAGCGAACGAAAAAAGCTGCCAAGACCCACGCCCCGCTGGTATGGGATGCCTTTATACCCTTCCAACCCATAGCCTGTTTGGGCAGCCTGCCCTGTGTAATAGTCCAACCAAATGTTGTAATCGTTAGGATTGAATTGAACGTGCATTTTTGTAATTTTGTTTGAAGGAATTAAATATGATAAGTATTTATAGACTTTCATCCCAGTCGAATTCACTACCTGCAGCAAAAATCTCCTTACCTTGTCTATTTGCTATACTTTCCAGTGGAACATTTGTGCGATTAAACACTTTCAGCAATTCTTTTGTGCCAGGATGCCTACTTATTTTCTTACGCTCACGTGCAAGATCATTAACTAAATCTGTAATGTTTGAGCCTTCAATTTTATTGCCATCTATCACAAGCTCGCCATCAGGCTCAATTTCAATAAATGGATTTGTACGAATGTAGTGAAGAAGGAGTTTTGCCTTTGGAATCTGATTTTTTGGCATACCAACGAGCACATCTTCATCACTCAAAGCATTTTTTGCATCTTTAACTATACTAGCTCTATATGGCTGCTGCTTTTGTTCATATAGTCGTTTAAATCTGTTAAGCGCCTGATTGTATTTCATGAGTTTTATTTCAGGAGCTACACTTTTGCTATGCAAAACTTTTTGCATTTTATTATCCAAGGAATCTAGCACAACATCAATAGGTTTAGTCCGCTCACTGATTTCAGCAGGTATAAGAATCATCTTTTCAGTATGTTTCATTTTCTACCAGCTATTGCATCAGCTAACAAACTACCAGCTATTGTAAGTATAGGAGTAAGTAAAAGAGGAAGGAAACCACCTTCCTGTATTATAATATCTTTCTTTTGTTTTGTAGTTGCCTGCCTATTCTTTGCCAGGTATCTTATTTGATTCTGATATCTTCGAAGTTTATTTATATCTTTCTCAGCAAAAGGAATATTACCATTCAGAAAGTTGTTTGCACAGTCACAGAGACAAAGGATTTGATCTTTGCTGGCAGTATTTATAATTGCGGTTCTTTGAGGTTTTTTTGCTTGACTTAGGAGATGTAAACAACCAATATTGCGTGTTAATCGTTCTTTACCCATTTTTTTGTTGCAATGTCTCTACTAGTATTTATAGATTTCTGCACATAAACAGTTGGATGAGGGCTAAAAATATTTGTTTTAAGCCTGAGCTCATCTCTAGCATTTTGAGTTAGATCAATTAAAAGGTAACCATGTGGCTGAAAAGTAGCGTCTGAATAAGCTTCTAGAAAATATTTAGCGTTGGCAGGATAGAGCTGTCTGGAAAGCATTTGTGCCTGTAGCTGATCAGCAGGGTGTTTGAATAAAACTATATAATCAGAGTTGATGCGTGAAGTTCTTAGACCATCAAAGAAAACGTTTTGAACAATGTGTATAATGCTAATGTTCCAATGATGACAACTCCTCGTAAAAAGTTGAACAATCTGGGCATTACCCTTGCTCTGTTGCATAAGATCATCGAGAATCAAAAGTTGGGGCACATGACTGAATTGTTTTAAGTAATTAAAATCAGGAAGCCCTTCTATGAATAAAACATCATTTAATTTTTTATAAAGAGGCTGATTTTCTGCAAAGCACCACCAAATCTTTTTGATTTTAATATCAATCAAGTGTGCTCTTTTTTCGATTAATCGCGTGACAAACGTTGTTTTGCCAGACTTGGTTGGTCCTGAAACAAGGCAGGTGAAAGGATGTTGGAACATCATGGTTATATGTATAAATATAAGTTTATCATGAAGTATTTATAGAAAATGGTAACTATACAGAACATTGTGCTGACTACAGCACTACCAAATACGCTGAATCTAGATGATATCTACCCTAAATTGCCAAATACTGCGCAATACAATCGCTCAAAATTTCCAGGCATCATATTTCGATTACCTCAGGCAACATTGCTGATTTTCAAGTCGGGTAAAATTGTATGTGTTGGAGCTAAAACTACGCAAGAAGGCGAAAATACGATAAAGACATTCATTGATATACTGAAGATGGAGAATTCCATGTTGAAAATAAAGCCAGTGCTGTTTGTTGGCTCAGCTAACTTGGGATTCCGCATTGATCTTTGTAAGTTTTATGAGCTGGTGAAAAGGAAATGCATGTATGAAGTAGAATTATTTCCCGGATTAGTATACAAATTTAGAAAAGTGACTTTTTTACTCTTTACAAGTGGAAAAATGATTCTCACAGGTGCAAAACACAAGCATGAGTTGCATATAGCATATAAAATAGTTTCAACAATGCTTGAGAAATGCAACTTAGATACGTAATTTTCCAAATTTTACAAAAAAATTTCCAAACTTTACAAAAAATATTCCAAACTTTACAAAAAATATTCCAAACTTTACAAAAAATATTCCAAATTTTACAAAAAATATTCCAAACTTTGCAAAAGTACTATGCTTAAGCACGTAAAATTAATTCCAAACTTTACAAAAAATATTCCAAATTTTACAAAAAAAATTCCAAACTTTACAAAAAATATTCCAAATTTTACAAAAAAATTTCCAAACTTTACAAAAAATATCCCAAACTTTACAAAAAATATTGCAAAGTGTAAAAATCTGGCCTTTAGACGTTTATAACTTTATCAGGTTTGAGACCCAGGAATCAAACTTTTCTGGGTACCCTCGCCAGCGCACTAAATAATCAGTTTTATTGCCTTTCTTACGCGTTTTCAAAATCTTTTCAACAATAAACAAGTCATCCGAGGATATATCAATTTTTTGCAGTTCAGGTTCGTAAAAAATACCCTCAACTTTTTCGCCCATTTGGTCTTCTAAAACATAAACGGGCGGTGTGCGAGCAAATCTCTCCTTAATTATGAAAAACTCCTCTGTCCAGTTGGGCCAAAATCCTTTTTCAAAAGCGCGCTTAACTTTACTCAGTCGGACTTTATCACCAATATTAAATTTAAAAACAACGTACTGTTTATCAATCCTAAATGCTTTATTTAAAATTTCCGTCTCATTTTTAACGGTAACATTAGCTGGCGAGGTACCTATCGTACGATGCTTGGAGTGATTATAGTTTTTCATCAAGTCGGGTAATACGTCAATAAATTTATATGAATTGCTCTTGGTGAAGTACCGCCACATACGTTCTTTAAGCGTGCAATTAAAACGTTCAACTATACTAGCCTTCATTTCGCTTTTAGTCGTGAAAAAATCGATAGATTCAGATTTAAGAAATTTTTGAAATTCTTTGTTTGTAAATTCGGTCCCTGCATCTGTTTGCAGCTTGTACGGTTTTCGATTTGATGAATGCAAAATGTTTTGAAAAGCGGTCAGAACATCTTTTGAACTTTTAGATTTCAAAGGGATGGACCATGCGTACTTTGAAAATATGTCTATGCAATTCAAGAGATACTTAAAATTATCGTTAAACTTGCTTAAGGACTGCAGATCTACAATATCACATTGCCATTGCTCATCAATGCTACTTACTAACACTTTATTTCGAGAATACCTCTTGAGGGCGGGTTTGTGTAACGTGTAGGTGGGCTGCTTTTCCAACCATTGTTTCACGTAGGACCGGTCTATTTTTGGCTTTACTTTTTTAGCCTCTCATATAGCTGTTCCACGCTACTATATCCCGTTTTAGGGTCGTAATATATGTGCTTTAACACTTTTTCCATTTTTTAAACATTTTATAACAGTCCATCTATTTATTAACATCATTCTGTCTATAAATAACGATTAGTAAGTATGTAGTTTTAATTTGAAAATGGAGCAGTACTTTGAAGTACATGAGCTCCCACACATTTCTGTTCGTAGGTTTAGGACAACCGCTAAGGCATTTTTGTTGCGTTTCAAGAAATGCCCTTAATCTCTTTGAGATTTTCGAACAGATTTTTGAAAAAGCTATTAACCTGATGTTGCGTGGGTGTCCTTATGACAGTATGGTAGGCATTGAAATTAGACAGCCAAGCCTCTATACGCCTGTGTTAGTACCATTCACTCAACGTCAATACATAAATGCTGACAAGGTTTTGAGTATTATAGAAAAAGGTGGCTCAGTCCCAAAAAGACTTTTGTTTAAGTGAAGACTTGACTTTTAAAGTAGTTCTGGTTGACAAAAAACCCCAAATGGGTACCGGTTATGACTTTGAAGTAGGTGACTTTTGCAAAAAATGGTGGGGCATATATTAAAATCACATCAAGCGATAATTTATCATTAGCCAGAGCTCTTGTAACAGGTATAGCAAAGCTAGACAACTGCCCTATGTGGGAATCTGTTCGAAAAGGTGACAAAGCAAGGCATACTATGCAAAAGCAACTAGCATTAAAGCTGATGCACAAAGCTGATCTCAGCATTAATGACGAGAAATATGGACTTGAAGCTATAGACAAAATTCAAAAGAGTCTGGTGCCAGACTACCAAATAAAAGTTTATCATGGCAATATTTTGTACTTTCAAGGGCCTGAGGCTGAGAAAGTAATTCGCTTGCACGCTGCTAATAATCATTTTGATCTAATAACAAAAATGCCTGAGAAGCCCTAGGCTTGGCTGGCATCAATGCTGTAAGCAAATTGCTTCGCCAATGCGCTAGCAGGTTATTAGTGGTGGGCAACCACCATTTTTTTACACACACACATGATGCCTCTGAGAGGCGCTAATTTTTTTGGTTTTTTTATTTTTCAATTCAATCAAATCGTTTATAATACACGACTAACTCGCTCGTTTAGGCAATTTTCATACATGCTTTCCCATGTATTTTTGCCATTTTGATCGAAGTCTTGCCATAAATCTAAAATAGGCTCGATTTCACGATTTATTAGGCATTGTTTCACATAAAGCGCAAAATTCCAAAATGCTCTCCGATTATCGAGGCTTTTGCGATTTTCTTTGTATTCTTCAGAAAGCAAACTCCGAAAGCAGGAGCCAATGCTTTGTGCATCGTGAGAAGTGATGTACCTTGTACTGGCTTTATCAGCCAACTTGGTCACAAAATGATTAAAACTCAATTCACCTTGAGAACTCATTTTGTAGATAATTTTCATAAGATATCGCTCATATTTATAACTTTACAAGCCATTTTTCGCTTCTTCAACCTGTTGAGCAACATATTTCTTAATCACCATGTTCCCAGCCTCCTGGGATGCCCGATTATACTCACAACATCTTGGGCACATTTGAACGTTAAAATACCATTTTCCTGAATTTGTTTCGAAAACGTCTTTTTCAGACGATTTTTTTGACAAAAATGACATAAATGTATCATGAGAGGGTACATGGGACGCTCCAGATTCCTCCCACATAACTCAATAGGCGGTCGTATTGTCCGCCCATAAGGTTTCTTTCTCCTCATCCGTGAAAGGACGTTTTTTCAGTTCGATAATTTCCTCCATTTTTGAAGATTTAGAATTGACGAAACAATTATTAGTATTTATAGATTTTGCAAGTCCAAAACGGCTTGGAAATTGGGGTTGAACTTCTAGTCTAGAGCGGCGGTCTACCCCTTGAGTGATTAAGATGCAGTAGACCGTGGACCTAGACTATAAATAAATATTTCATCACACCCACTTAAAATGGATAATCCTGGCGCGAGCATTGTCAATTTAATGCTATTGCTTCGCCAGTCAACAAAATGCGCTTATTATATATTCGCTGCCAATGCGCTTATTATATTCATCATGTTTCAGTCTATGTAGCTTCGCCAGTAATCTTATTATAAATTCGCTGCCAATGCGCGATATTACCAGCTGCAAAAATGCTTCGTCAATGCGCTTATTACGCACACTGTTTCGCCAATTTTTCAATCGTGCACCTTACAATATGTATGTTAATTCATTGGCTTGCTCAGCTTCCCCATGCCTCATCATTGCGCCCTGAGAGAAAAGCCAGGGCGCAAGCCAGAGCGCAACTCCGCCTATGCTATAACACAGGAGAGGCTGCTGCTCTGCGATCAGGTGGCGGGGCCTATAACACAAAACATAGCCGTATATACTTTGTGTTGCAGGCTAGGGTCACAGGCTTAACTACTGATATCCCCAACTTTCACAACGACAATATAGCCGATTCTTACAACTTTCCCGATTTCAAGTCAGCAATATTGCCGACCTTCCAAAATTTTGTCAGCAATATCACCAATTCTTACGACTTTCCTGATTTTGTGTCAGCGATATAAGCCACTTTCCCAATTTTTATTAGCGACATCACTGATTCATACGACTTTTCCGATTTTTTGTCGGCGATATTGCCGACTCTCCGATTCCGCCAACTAAAATCGTAGGTATGAAAACCCATCATATTTTTTACGATTTCGTCGATTTTTAGTTCATTGAAGAATTTGTCAATATATGCACAAACGAAAGTGTTATTATTATGTAACAGGCATTTTGATAAACACAAAATAGACATTTTTAGCGGCGCTTTTGTGGAAAAACTATAGTCTGTTTCACACAACTTCGGTCATAAATTTTAAAACTATAGTCTGTTTCATTTATCCGAGAGCTTTTCAGTAAAAGTTTTTGGAGGCCACAGTAACCCCATCTTTTTATTTACTGTAGGTGGCTACATCTCACTGTAGCTACGTAGCAAAGAAGGGCCTTTCAATTTCGTTCTTTGGCGGCATAATTTATTCTTGTCTTCCAGCAGATCAATCAACTTACATATAAAATCAGCCGCATTCAGCTTATCCTATGTTGACACTTTAAAAACAATTGACTAAGACGTTAAAGCCCGTTTCACACGAGTGCAATCACCTTCCATCTGCAATCTGAAACCCAGAAAGGGCCGTCTGACTTGCACAGGTTGCAATGCATTGCACCCGTATGAGCGGGCGTTGCAACTGCATGCAACTGGCCGTTCCGGTTGCAAGGCATTGCAGCGGACGGAATAAACCGAGATCATTTTTTGCCTGCAACCGAGCGCAATCCTCATTAAAATTCATTTTTTGCTAGCAAGGGACGCATATCGACGAGGACGCATGCTCGCTTTTGCAAAAACGTAGGTACTTACCCGCGCATAGCATCAAAAAATAATAATACGCAGCTAGCAGAACAACCGCGTGCGTGTTCCGATTCATGTTTTTAAATGCAGCGCCCTGAAAAGGCTGTAGGTACCTATGTTTTTAATACGTTGCAACCCTCAGTCGCACCTGATTGCAGCCTTTAGTTGCATGCTTTAGTTTTATTGCCCGCGTGAACAGCTGCAATCACTGAAACCTAGACGTCTGCGACCGAACTGCAGGTTTCCGAGTTGCAGAATGATTGCACTCGTGTGAACCGGGCTTAAGAAATGCCATGAACTGCCGTATAGCTCAGTGATAAAACGTCTGCTTGTAGTCGAAGCAACCCGGGTTCGATTCCGCCGATAGCTTTTATTTAGCGCACTAACTGTATTATGTCCCAGCACTGATTAAATGCCTAAATTAAATTTATATGGACGGATTAATGCATTAAAAATGGAAGAATTTCAGCCGCTCGCCCTGACTGAGCTGATTTGCCCAATTACAATTAATCGTCTTGTTTCGCTTACTGTAGCCCTTAAAAAATAGACCAAAAAGCTCTTGAATAAATGAAACAGACTATATGTACAGCAATATGCTGACAGATTGCGATTATGGCATTGATCTGATATTTAAATATCGTAACCGTCGGCCTACTGTCGACGAAAATTCTCACAACTTGTGCCCGAAGTTATGTGAAACAGACTATAGGCATGTGATTTTACAACTTTGTACGTACCATGAATACATACCATAGCTAATACTTAATTCATTTCTACATTTGCAAAATATGTATGTACGTACGTATATGTAATGCTTTCTGATAGATTCTTCACGAATCCTCTAGTGTCTATGCTCTAATTTCGATGAAAAGGTTGGATAAATCTACGAACATTCATATTTGTGAGATAATGAAGAAAGCACATAGAATTGCGCTGATGAAAAATGATATGAATGAAATTTAAATGAAAACTTGACAACTTAAAATTTTTGAAATGTATTTTAAAAGACTTATATGAGCCAAAAATTAAAAACTTTGATCGTGATGCAAACGCTTTTGGGAAGTAATGCGTATGTATTTACTTCAAAGTGTCCGACCGGACACTTTTAGTGTTGTCAAAGTTAACTCTAACTCAACCCAAAATAGGATTAACCCATGAATTTTGCAATAGAGTATGCCCTATTTTGGGTGAGTTAGTGACTATCGGGGTTGAATCCTAACTGTTTGGATTTCCAATTGAGAAAGGATTAAAAAAGGGTGAGTAAGTGGGACGAAAACCATCACAATCTCAGTAATAAAACTTTAGGAATCGGAAGTGCTTTTTAAGTCTAATTTGCGAGGAATTGTCCTAATGCTATATTTTCTTTGTCTTATAATTATTCTATTTCGAATTGCTTGAACGTACATTGATATCTCAGGCTTTTAATTACATAGGTACTACGTACTATGTATGCTAGCATGTACACTGAAATGTCTGAATATTACATGCAGCAATACGTATACCCAGCTAGGTCGCACAAGCTACATACGTGCAGACTTCAGACATACATTTTTCGATCCTTGTAAGTTGTATTGCATGCAAGCATACATGGGCGGATTGAAATTTCGGCAAAAACACTCTTTTTAGGCGGTTTTCATTGAGCTTCATGCATCGGCACCGAAAAATTGCAGGAAAAACGAAAAAATTCAGAAAAATCAATTTCTGGGGTGGGAGTCTGGCTGGCGGATTCTGATGTGGTTGCAATGCGAGTTGGGTCTGCTGACTCCAAATATGAATTTTTCATTGAAGCAACTTAAATAAAAATGCACAATTTAAAATCATAATCTATTTTGAGACCGTTTTTTGAGTGCCAAAAAGCATGCTTTGTTAATCATATAAATAACTCTTTTAAATGGGTTGAGTCTTTTTTGAAATAGCGTTAGAGCTCAACTCTAACCCTATTAACTTTCTTGAAATGAGGTGAACCCTAACCCTAACTCTATTGTAATTTACTGACTCTGACAATGCTAGACACTTTGAGCACATGTTGGCGTGGGGCTTAAGGGTATGCGCTTCCCCCTTCCCAGAAGGCCGACCAACCTAATTACAAAATTTTGGAACAACCAAAAGTTTTTCTACTGTACGTTCTGTTTATGGATGCGATACTAACTGATATATTTGTTAAATCGTTATAAACACTAAGACGGCTTGCTTTACTGTTCAACAATCATTCTAATTTAAGGATGCCTATTTACTTTTCTATTTAACATCGAATTTAAGGATATCTAAATCATCTACATATCCAGCTTCGCATGCGAAACGAGCTTTGCATCAGCTCACAGAATTAACATTTTTATCTAACGAATTACTTTGGGCAAAAAACGGTACCTATTGATGAATACGAGTACGCGTACACTTCAATCAACCGTTTGTGCGCACAGTTCAGCATAGGTGGACTTTAAGACTACCTATACAACGAGCAAACGGGGCGCTTCGCTGCCCGATTAGCTAGAGCAATCTTTTTTACATATGGGTCGCTTCGCTCCTATTCGCAAAAAGACATATTCAATCGACGACCAATATGCAGAAAATTGTTTAGAAATTCAATGACTTATTTGTCATTGTCTTATAATGTTATCATATTATTCTTGTTTATTACTTCTAAACTTTACTAAAGTCTCTTTTCCCAATCTCTAATATCCATCATTTGGCACGTCTGAGTCTTAAAATATGTCAAAATATCATTAAGAGGCTAAGGTTGCCTTTCGATCAACGAATTAAATTAGTTGTAAATCAATAAGTTCACCAAAATGCTACATTTCAACTATCAAAAGCTGATTTCTTTGATCACTTAACAACGACTGATTTTATCTTGCTGACTTATTTATGTTTCTTGCTGTTTTTTTCTGCCCGTACGACAATGTAATCTGCGCGTAAAAGTTTGCCCTCATTGTGAACAAATTCAAAAAGCTCCATGTAGAACTTAGCCGCGAGACGCAGTAAAATTTGAAATTGTATTAGCATTTTTTAGAGCCGCGCGTTTGCTGCTTCCGGTTGGTCTACATCTCATTGCACGCATGCTAGTTTACACCATCAAAAACAGTGTTCATAATTTGATAGTTTGGCCTGCTGCATGCTCGTATCTCAATGATTAATCATCTTTATTAGAACCCTTCGTAATTTCCTGTCAAGCCGGCTCTATGTGTATTATGGCGCCAGATCACGCACTTTGAGTAGAGGATACGGAATAAGAGGTCAAAGAAACCTCAGGAGCCAAATTTTGGAAGTGACATCCAAGCTGTGCTTCTGCAAAAAGACAATTAGCCCAAATTTGACGGTATGGATAGGGTATATTCGGGCTCCTGTATCTCAAAAACCAATACGTCAATTTTCTTACAGATTCAACAGTAAAGTTAGCTATAGCATCCTTAACAAATAGTGGAAATTTAAATAAAATTTATACGATGCGATTCGAAATATCTAGAAAAGAGTACTTTTAAAAACGTTTCTCTTCAGTTTGAACTGCTGTGTAAAGTAGATAGTTGATACAAGTCGATAGCGCATTAAACATTGGTCTATGGAGGCATAACAATTTACCCCACGGCAATTACGTAAACCGCAAGAGTCGCTGAAACTTTTTTTGTAATCCCTCGTTTCCGAGTTTCAGGATCCACATCGAGCATTTCGATCAAAAATTCGAATTTAAGGGTTCGGAATACTTAATGAGCCAAAATGTGAATACCACTGTATTATACAGTAAAAAATTTTACTCGGACACACACTCACAAACTCGCACACAGACAACTCGAAATATGTTGTAAGTTGTAAGTGCAGACAGTGAGCTCAACTCATCGGTGTGGTCTAGGTCGCCAGTTTTGTCAATCCTGAGTTTTTTCTCGAAACGTGACTTTTTTACTTTGAGTTGATTTTTATTTCCGTTTTTAGGTGAGTTTTTGAGATTTTATTTTTTTAAATTTGGGATTTTTCACTAAATTGAGTTTTTGTTTAAGGCAATTTTATATGCTTTTCGATCAAAAACGGCTATAAAAACCCCCTGAAAACGGCCAAAAAACGCACGTGTCTTCCGAAATTCGGGAAGTGATAGAACAAGTTCAGTGCTGAGCTGAATATCTAACATTTATTTGCATTGCTTGTAGTTGCCTGCCTACCCAATTCGAGATTCGAGTTTTTAAATGCCTGAAGAAAGCAGAAATTCTCGCTTCAATGTTTAAAAAAATTAATTTGTGAGAAGCAGAAAATTTTATATATACATTTAAACCTTTGACTGGCATTTTTAAGATTTTTGTAAGTTTTAAACTTTTTAGAGTTTTTTCACAGCTGGAAGTTGGCAATACTGTAGGTCATCTCAGTGAAGACAAAGTACATTAATTACATAGGTAACATAATGATATTGA
>JAVLUZ010000161.1:1559012-1820956 GCA_036768485.1 Mermis nigrescens
AGATTAGCCACCATACTGGCCATTCATGATAAGCAAAGAAAAATGTGAAAAAATTTCATTGAAAATGCGTCAACACGATCACGGAAATTTAGTTGCTTGCAGCGAATCACTTACTGGACTGCAGGTAAATCAGCTACAGTAACTCGTCGTATTATAACTGTTTAATGCAGATGAGAAAACACGAGTCTTAAGTTTTTCTGATGAAATTGAGCGATATTTTTCACTCTGGCCAAACTCGTATACACAATTGTTAATCTAACTCCCACTTTACTACGCGCTAACGTGCTTTCTATGATATATGGTATTGGCAGCTCAAAACTATATTATTGCACAGTCAATGCTTGCAAAGATGCGCAAGTTTAGTGAGCTACTAAGTTAAGGCAACAGTAATTAACCAATAAATCTCGTGTTGAGACCTCTCTTTCTTGCTCCTGCTTATATCATTCCAAACTTCTTTACCCATATTACGACTCAATGTCGTCCCGCATTTTGAACGGTTACTTCTAAGAACTTGTAGTTGCACGCTTAAAACCGAAGTTTTTGTTACTGAGGGATGTCTGGCGATGAAAAGCGCGAGTATTAGGTGAATGTGATTAGATGACAAAGATGCTTCCTTAATTGAGAAATTGAATGCCTACGTAGTAAATTCTCTCGCTTTGGAATTTTTCCCACGTAATTTTTATTTTCAAAGTCGTAGTTTAATATATGTAACGTATTTACCCACGAAAATGTGCTGTGGCCGTCAAATAATGTTTTCTTGTAGCTGTTACGTCATTATAGCACCAATTATGCAGTTTGAGTGCGTAGTTTCGCATTTAAAAAAATTTTGAGACATATTTTAACCTTTCCTACGGAATTGGATTTCCAATCGTCTTACATCATCTTAAACGCTCAGGATATTTGATCTAGTTTGTAAAATACTTCAAAGAAAAAGGCGAAGGAAGGAGAGGTGTAAAAAATGCCGATATTTATCAATATACCTATGGGATTTGTTCGTTGTATTATGCAATATAGAGTTACCAAACTGGGAAAATTTTTCTGTGCTTTATTAAGACATTTTTTATGATTACTAAATTCAAGTTTTGGCGCACATTATTTTAGTCTTGGGCTCAATATTATTAAGATTCTTCACGCTGCTGCTAACGTTGACGGTTTGGAAAAAAGCAAAGCTTCAAAATATCGCTAATTTCTTGTTTCAAATAGTTTAATATTGGCTCGAATTACTTAATAGAGAGAAGTGCTAGGTCACCATGTCATGCCTGGAAACAGCAATCAGGTGATTTAGGCTAGCGAGGGGGTAAAGCACGTGACACTACTATTGAGAACACCACGAGAAAAGAATGGCATTACAAAATTTTTCTCTTAGCCAAACTAGGTAGATAAGTACAGCTAATTTCCTCCCTTTTTTGTTTGACTAACTAACAGCGAGCAGATAATCTGTGAGCTCGATCAGGAAGCAACCAGGGCAGGCAAGTGCTGGGTTTTTGTGGGTGCGAAAATTCCAGAAAATCTTAGGTTTTTGGTAGGCAATTTATCGGCGCTGTTTCTGAAGTTATTGCTTTGTGCATAACGCTTTGTTGCTAACATGCTTGAGTCCTGACACATTATTATAGGGTCGTTCAGGCCCGTATCCAAGGGAGATGGGGGGCACATGCATCCCCTGAAATGAAATATGAGAATGATTTTTCCTGTACTCTCCTTTGCGTTTTTAGCTTAAATCGCAAAAATTTTTATTAAAGAATTCATGTCCCAAGCGCGCGGTTTAAACGCTCGATTTTAAGTCTTTATACAACCTAAAGCGTATTTTGCATGTATGTCTTCTGTTTTGTACAGGTTTTTATGCTGAATATGAGATTTCTTAAAGAGGGCGTTCATTGAATTATCACCATATTTAAGGCATCTGGGTAGCGAAATTCACAAAGTGTACAGCTCTAGTGGTTGTAAAACGTCTTTTTTATTTATTCCTTGGTCCCCCCTTATTTTTGAAAAATGTTGGTCGTGTCCCTCATTCCCGAAACAAAATCCTGGATACGGGTATGGATTGTAATTTTCGTCTCTTTCCCTTAGTAAGCATAAAATTTGGTTTGTTTTTGCAGTTTTTCTAAAATTTTTGTATTTCTAGGATCTTCAATGAGAAACTGTGATGCTGCGTTATTTTTTGTTGATTAGTTTTCCTTGTTTGTTGTATGATGAAGTGTAGGTTCAGCCACTTTACCTGCACTTTAATTCGATGGTTAATTTTGTTGCAAAGTCTGGTTGTTAAGCTGCAACTACTTACGCCAGTATTTTGATTTTTAACCGAGCTTTAAAAATTTACTGGAGAGTACATAAATCGCTTTTATTTATCTGATTTTCGACTTACTCTGAGTAATTATCTTTCTTCTACTTTATTTTCCTCAGTTCTACATAGTTGTTCCTCATTTTTTCCGGATCTAAAATGTTAAGTATCTATGCAATTTAGTAGGTTTGTGCCGGGTCAACTTTTTCGAAAATTCGTGTCCGGGTCCAACATTTTAGAAAGTCGGGTCCAGGTCCAAAATTTTCATCAACCTCGAGTTCATGTCCAAAAAAGTCGGACCCGGCGAGTCCGGGTCCGTTAACATAACATTGTGTTACCTACCAAATCACCATATCCTATCAATTTTTCTCACATGTCCGTATGCTTGCACATTTATTTGTTTGTTTCTTTGTCCCAGGATAGGTTCAGTTCAGGAATGGTGCAAAAAAGGAATATAGCAAACAAACAGCGGTGCACTAAGTGGCGACTGTGTGTCCGATGCCTGTTGGTATGTGCAGCACGACTCCAAATGAACGTCTCCATGAACGCTTTAAAAAAATCGGAAAAATAGGACTTTTTAAATATTCTGTGCTTTTTTTGACTTTTTTTGGCTTAGTTCCTCCTTAAATTGATGTTTGCCCCCAAAATAGGATAGCCAGCTACGTGCCTGATTCCAACTTTTCCAAAAACAGTCAAACATAGGTCCAAAAATTCGCTCTTAACGCGTGAAATGGCGTTTTTTCGGTATTTTAATTGTATTCTTTTATTTATAATAACTTTTGACGCAATATTTTTTATAAAAATTTTGAAATTTCCGACAATTTTGTGCAAAAAACATTAAATTTCTTTGACTTCAACAAAAATCTGTTGCGAAGCGTCGAAAAATTTGCGACAATCGAGATAGATAGACGTCTAGAAGCATGATTTATTGCTTGATTTCCTGTATTTATAGCATTTGATGCGTAACATCGAAATTTTTAATTGAAAATCGAAGAAAACTATGCAAAAATAGCTGTTTCTGCAGTTAAAATTGATTTGAAATCTACATGAATAGAAAATGGCGTCCAGGCAGCGTTTTTTGTACAAGGTCCGTTTGTACATGTACAAAGATGGTCCCTTAAAGTCTGTACATTTTGTACACAGAAATTTTTGGGCCTTGAGTTGCACAATTACCCATTTTAGCGCGGAACGCCGAAAATTTCTGCGAAGTTTAGGCCTTTTTTGCGGGTTTTGACTTCCCAAAAATCTTTGTACATGTGCAAAGACGGTCCTGAAAAGTCTTTGTACATCGGGAAACATTTTGCCGAATACAAAAAACATGCTTCCAGATCGCCAAGAAGGTAAATAAATGTCATTAATAAGTATCATCTAGCGCGTAGCGCCGAAAAAATCGGAGAAATTATGGTCACTGACGGCTAAAAATCATTGCAAATTGCATATTCATTCTTTATATCGCCAAATATTTTTGGTCCATGGGGGAGCGGTCGCCTCTCTTCCCCTGCTAACCAGTGCTTTTTTTTTGTACAAGGTCCGTTTGTACATGTACAAAGATGGTCCCCAAAAGTCTTTGTACATTTTGTACATGCAAATTTTTGTGTACTACAATATAGTACAGTAGCGATTTTAGTGTGGTAAAACAGGGCATTCGATCTTTGGTAGTGTATTTTAGCTAATTTCTGGGTTTCTGACGCCAAAATTACTAAAAGGTATCTGAAAACGGCGCGAAGCGCCGAAAAATGTTGACATTTTTCCATTCTAAATGCAAATTCTGCCATTTTAAAGATATATAGGACAAATAATTTATCAGTTCGGCGCGAAGCACCGAAAATTTTGGGAATTTTACACCTTTTTACAGTTTTTGTCTTCCTGAAAATCTTTGTACATTTTATACACACAAAATTTTTGGGTACTATAATATGGTACAGCAGCGATTTTAGTGTGTAAAAACGGAGTTCTTCGACTTTTTCGTAGTGTGTTTTAGCTAATTTCCGGGTTTCTAAGGGCAAAAATCACTAAGAATCGTCTTAAAACGGCGCAAAGCGCCGAAAAATTTGACATTTTTACTTTTGAAATGCAATTTCTGCCATTATAAAGATATATAGAACACACAATTACTCATTTCGGCGCGAAGCGCCAAAATTTTTCCGAATTTTAGACCTTTTTGCAATTTTTGTCTTCCCAAAAATCTTTGTACATGTACAAAGACGGTCCTCAAAGTCTTTGTACATCGCGAAAAATCTTTGCCGAATACAAAAAAAAACCGTGCTGCTAACGCGTATTGTTACTTAAATTGCATCTATAAATAATTTAAACCATGCTTTATATTGCTAATGTGTCACGCCAAATAGACATGGCTTCAGCTTTAATATAGTGCAAATATTTGTCACATTATTACCATTTGTCACCTTAAATTTTAATGTTTGATGACGCCATCAGTTTGTTGCTGAGTTGATTAAAATGTTGAAAATGATCCATTTGCTTGTTTTTAAGCTTACGTAATTTTTCATTGTTTTTCAATATTACTGCAATGCAATATGCGTGCATTATGTATTTGGATCCGGACCTGGCACCATATTGAAGGAGGGTCCGGGTCCAAGTTTATGGATACAGCTGGGTCGGGGTCCAGAAATTTAGGATTGTCGGGTCCGGGTCCAAAATTTCAACAGGGTACCCGGCTATTCGGGTCCGGGTACCCAGCACAACCCTACAATTTAGTATAGGTAGGTAGGTGTATGCGACCTTCCAATTTTTTGTAGAAAGAATTTCGATAACCATCTACAGGCTGTCTTTTGGATTCAGGAACTTGGACTACTTTTAGAGTCTTTAACTGATCTTTGAATTTCTTGATGGCCTATTAAATTTTTTCCAAGTTCGATTTTGAAAAGTTTTTTCATCATCTGCAGGATGTTGTTGTGTTCAGGATAATTATTTTAGTTATGTTTTGAGCATCTATGCTTTACAGCTTATCTATTAGGGTTGTGCTGGGTACCCGGACCTGGACCTGAATAGCCGGGTACATGGCTAAAATTTTGGACCCGGACCCGACAATCCTAAAGTTCTGGACCCGTACCCGGCTGTATTCATAAACTTGGACCCGGACCCGCCTTCAATATGGTGCCAGGATCGGTACCAAAGATATAATGCACGCATATTGCATCACAGAAATATTGAAAAAGAACGGAAAATGACCTAGGCTTAAAAACAGGCAAATGGATCATTTTCAACATTTTAATTAACTCAACAAATTGATGACCTCATCAAACATCAAACTTCAAGGTGACAAATAGTAATAATGTGACAAATATTGGCGCTATATTAAAGCTGAAGCCTTGTCTCCTGGGCATGACACAATAGCAATATAACGCACGATTTAAGTTATTTATAGATGCACTTTTAGTAACAATACGCGTTAGCAGGGGCAGAGGGGGATTGGCCAAAAATCTTTGGCGAGATAAAGAATGGATATGCAATTCACAATGATTTTTGGCCGGCAGTGACCATAATTTCTCAAATTTATCCGACGCTACGTGCCGGATCATACCTATTAATGACATTTATTTACTTTCTTGGCGATCTGGAAGCACGGTTTTTTTATATTCGGCAAAAATTTTTCCCGATGTTCAAAGACTTTTTGGGACCGTCTTTGTACATGTACAAAGATTTTTGGGAAGTCAAAACCCGCAAAAAAGATTTAAACTTTGCAGACATTTTCGGCGCTATGCGCCGAAATGAGTAATCGTGTGTCCTATATATCTTTATAATAGCAGCAATCGCATTTCGAAAGGAAAAATGTCAACTTTTTCGGAGCTCGCGCCGTTTTAAGACGATTATTAATGATTTTCGATCTTGTTAAGCCTGGAATTAGCTATAAAACATTACTAAAGGTCGAACAACTCTACCACACTAAAGCCGACCGTACTATATCATAGCACCCAAAAATTTGTGTGTACAAAATGTACAAAGACTTTTAAGGACCATCTTTGTACATGTACAAACGGACTTTGTACAAAAAAACACTGCCTGAACGCCATTTTCTGTTCATGTAGGTTTCAACTCAATTTTAACTGCAGAAACAGCCATTTTTGCATAGTTTTCTTCGATTTTCAATTAAAAATTTCGATGTTACGCATCAAATGCTATAAATACAGGAAATCAAGCAGTAAATCATGCTTCTAGACGTCTATCTACCTCAATTTCGCAAATTTTCCGACGCTTCGCGCCAGACTTCTGTTAAAGTCAAAGAAATGTATTATCTTTTCGCACTAAATTGTCAAAAATTCCAAAATTTTCAAAAAATATTGCGTCAAAAGTGATTTTATGTAAAATTATACGATGTAAAATACAGAAAAATCGCTATTTCACGCGTTAAGAGCAAATTTTTGGACCTATCTTTTAGCTGTTTTCTGAAAAGTTGGAATCAGGCATGTTGCTGGCCGGCCTATTTTGGGGGGCCAACACCAATTTGGGGGGACTATGCCCTAAAGGGCCAAAAATAGCGCATAATAGTGTTTAAAAAGTCCTATTTTTCCGATTTTTCTAAATTTTCAGGGGGGGATCCGGTCCCCTCAATTCCGCCAGAGAAACGTGTCTGGTTGGGATACCGCCTTCCCTTAGGAAAATCCTAAATCCACCACCGCGCGTTAGCATATTACAAGCGTTTATGGAGACGTTCTTTTGGGGTCGTGCTGAACACACCAATAGGCATTAGGACACAGTCGCCACTTAGTGCACTGCTGTTTGTTTGCTTATTCCTTTGTTGCACTATTCCTGAACTGAACCTATCCCGGAACAAAGAAACTAACAAATAGATGTGCAAGCATACGGACATGTGGGAAAAATTGATAGGGTATGGTGGTTTGGTATTTGCAACACAATGTTGTGTTAACGGACCCGTACCCGACTTTCCTAATATGTTGGACCCGGACCCGAATTTTCGAAAAAAGCGGATCCGGCACAACCCTATCATCTATCATCTTTTTGTTTGCCCTTTTGTTAAGTCGCCATCATGTATTCGTCTGTGTATTACCTCGAGACACGGGTTTTTGTATTCGGCAAAGATTTTTCCCTATGTACAAAGACTTTTCTGGACCGTAAGACGCAGAAAATGATGGTTTAAAATCGTCTAAAATGTACTTGAATCATGTATCCTGAGGCTTGGGTATTATCCCCTCACCCCTCCTTTGACAATGTGTGCCCCGTGTTACATGTATTGCATGGCATGGTTTAAGCCCCTTCTCTAGGAATTTCTTGAGAGCATATATATATATATAGTTGGATAGGCTGACGCGTTGGCTGCTACACAGAGGTGCGCAAACATTTCTTATCATTTTCTATTATTTAGCTGAGCCTTAACAGAAAAAAATTGATCTTTAAAATTGCAAAAACTTGAAATTTTTTGGTGCTTCGCATCGGTTATATGTGTCATTCATATAAGAGCGCCAGCATCGAGTTAATATCTCAGACTAGCCTCAATAATTTTATGCTTCGCTCACGCTAATTTAGTTATTGAGATATTAGAGCAGTATTTGTTAAAAGCCGTAACTGGCTTGGATACTATATATATTCAGTATGTAAAATTGTTTTGTATTACCAGTTTTGCAACTTTTTTTGTTATGTATTTCTTAACAAAGTTTCAAAATTATGCATCTTCCAGACAATAAAAATGACGAGATGTTTTAGCAAGAGAGGCGAATCTAGGATTCTCCTGGAGGGGCAGGGGGTGGTACCCCAACTTTTCTAAAATCAGTTGAAAATAGTTTCAAAAATTTGTCCTTGTCGAAATGGCCTTTTTCGTCGTTTTGTATTCTCTACCTTATTTTAAAATCGCTTTTTGGCGCAGCAAGTTTTTGAAAAATTTGAATTAGTGCTCGATCTCTTGTTCACTTGATCAAAATTTGACAAGTGAGTAAAAAATTACTCATTTGCCCTCCCCCAAGCAGACCGGTTTACACTCCCCCAAGCAAACCCGGTTTACACTCCCAGAACTGTTGACTATGTGCGTGTATGTTCAATCACTTTATTTGACTTAGGTACATGGCGACAGAAAATGTGGCTGTAAAGTTAGATTGCGCGCGTGAATGCTGCATTTCTTCCCTGAAGGACCGTTTTATTTCGTTCTTCGATAAAATGGTTTAAAAAATGGAAGATACAACAAAAATATGCGGCTAATCGGGTGAGGCGCCGAAATTGTTTAGCGCCTCAAATTAGCCTCATACATCGAACCTGACAAAATTTCTGAGCCAAAAGTGGCGGAACTAATTCAGAATTTGCATTTTAATCGGAAGTGTAAAGTTCAATATCACGTGCTTAAGAAATTTGAATTACTGCCCGATTTCATGTATTTCGAAGTGTTTTATGCTCGAACGTCTAAATTTTTTGTCAAGAATTATGCTTGAAAATATATAAGAAAACTGCTTAAAAACTATTTCTGCTCTTTACATTGTTTTAAGACCTATTCCCTGAACAATAATATGGCTTGCGGACCGTCAATGAAAGTAAATTAATGTCATTAATAAGTATTGTTCGGCGCGAAGCGCCGGAAAAATTTGATAAATTATATACGACTACTGGCTGCCATTGCAAATTACAAATCAGTTCTTTATCTCGCCAGTTTATTTGACACCAATGGAGAGAGGCGGCCAAACACTGCTTAGATCCTCCCGCATTTAGCGCTTTGTACCATTTCAGTTTTTTGGACAATTTTTCATTAAAAAACCGCAAATTCTACTCGGAAATGGTAAAAATATCAAAATTTTCCTGGCGTTTCTATACAAAGCAAACATGTACAAAAAAACTGGTTCTTCACATCTGTTAACGCATTATGCAGTATGCATGCATACCTATTCATACTTCCATCGAATTTGCATATACCTTTTAAATTAAAGAAGCGCATTTAACATGTGCTTAATGAGATGCCGAGTTTGGTAACAAGTCGTAGTACAAACAAAACAATGTTCCTACAGCCAGGGGCGGATTTAGGGAGGGCGCGCCCCCATTTGGCTCAAAATAATGCGCAAAATTAAGGATTTTTAGCGATTTTCGGGTTAAAACGGCTAATTTTTCCGCTCAAGTCAGGGTTCCGCCCCTCTGAGGTACCGCCCCCGCCTCCTTAGGAAAATCCTGGATCCGCCACTGCTTACAGTACGTTAAACCTGGACCTGGCCGGGTCTAAGTTTTTTGGACCCAGACCCGACCTCAAAATTATGGACCCGGGCCCGCACCCGACCTTCGCAAAATCTTGGACCCAGACCCGGACTCAAATTTTCAAAAAAGTAAACCCCTTCCCACCCTTGGATCTAGTGGTGCATCTATGGTGTTCCTAAGGGCGCGTACCCATACATGCACAGCATAGGTGCACAAGGTCAGGGTCGGCAGGGGGGGGTGAAATGCCAAAAATCTAAAACAGTAAATTTAACGTTTACGATTTGTTTGCTGTTTTAATGATCAAAATGGTCAAAATAGCCTATAAAACGTTTTTCGTGTTAATAACACATTTTAAAAGCATTTTTAGTCCATTTTGACTGCATTATATCACTTTTAGCACTAAAAAATGCGAAAATTTATCAATTTTGGGCGCTTTTTGAGTAAAAAGTACTTTAAAGTAGTAATCTGGCGCGAAGCGCCGGAAAAATTTCGACATTTTTACTGATTTTGATGTCAAAAATGATGCAGAACAAAACCTGTTTGCTCAAAATCGCCGGACAGTACCGGTCTAGCTGACCCCTCAGGGGGGGTAATACCCTCCCCTCACCCCCCTATGTGCATGTGTGATGCACAGCATGGAAATTTTGGAGGGGAATGAAATTATAAAGCGCCTTTTTTGGTCCATGAATGGTAGGTAAGCGTCAAAAACTTCGGTTTTCAGCGTTTCTGACGATGCTCTATCTTGCCACAGCATGCAAACAAATGAAATTTAGAAAAAATATCAGAAAAGTCGAACAAATTGAACAAAATACAGTCAAAACATAAGTATACTGGCACGAAGCGCCAAAAATTTGGCACATTCGAGCAAATAGATAGCTAAAAACGCTTAAAAAAAGCACCCTTTTTACAAATTTTCAGAAATTTTTTGGAACTTTCAAAAATATCCCTAATTCTGGGGTGTAAGTAGCGTTTTTCTGTACTCGACAAAGATTTTTCCTGATGTACGAAGACTTTTCGGGACCGTCTTTGTACATGTACAAAGATTTTCGGGAAGACAAAAATTGCTAAAAAAAGGTCTGTAATTCTCAAAAATTTCCGGCGCTGCGCGCCGGGGAATAATTGTGTATTCTATATATATCTTTATAATGGCAGCAATTGGAATTCAAACGGAAAAATGTCAAATTTTCCGGCGAGACGTTTATTACTGATTTTTGCCATCAGAAACCCAGAAATAAGCTAAAATACGCTACCAAAGGTCGAACAACTCTGTTTTTGCCACACTAAAATCGCCACTGTTCTATATTATAGTACCCAAAAATTTGTGTGTACAAAATGTACAAAGAGTTTTGGGAAGACAAAAACTGTAAAGAGGGAAAATTCTCAATAATTTTTGGCGCTTCGCGCCGAAATGAGTAATTGTTCGTCCTAAATATCTTTAAATGGTAAAATTTGCATTTAGATTGGAAGAATGTTAAATTTTTATGGTGTTTTAAGACGATTCTTAGTGATTTTTGCCCTTAGAGATCCAGAAATCAGCTAAAATACACTACCAAAAGTCGAACAACTCTGTTTTTACCACACTAAAATCGCTACTGTACTATATTATAGTGCACAACAAGTTGCATGTACAAAATGTACCCTTTTGGAGACCATCTCTGTACATATACAAACGTACTTTGTACAAAAAAACACTGGGTGGAAGGATGAAAATTTTTCTGGGGTTTCCTAAACCCTTCTAACATCACGTATGATGAGCATACCCCAACTTTAAAAAAAACGGTCTAAAAATAAGTATAAAAATAATCCTGTTAATGCGGACTAGCATTTTTTGACGTTTTGCGTTGTCTACCTTTATTTAAAACCGCTTTAGCCCAATATTTCCTCGACCTTTCTTTTAAATTTACGATTTTCGCCCGAAAAAATCATTAACTTTCTCTGATTTAAGGTAAAATATGGCGCAAAGCGCCCGAAATTTTTTCGGAATTGAGGCGGAAGAACGCATAGAAGCTCAAATTACTGCTCACTGTCGTGCACTAGCAATGTATTTTTCGAAAATTTCCCAAAAATTTTCGAAAAACTCATAGAAAAGGTTTTAAGCGTTTTTAGCTATCTAAATTACCTGAAGAGTGTCAAAGTTTTTGGCGCTTCGACTACCGCACTCATGCTTTGACTGATTTGTTTAACTTTTTCTGTTTTTTTCATAAGTTTTTTTGTTTGTAAGCTCTAGATTGATAGTGCATCGTCAGCAACGCCGAAAAATAATGTTTTTACGCGTGCTTGAGGCTAAGAAAAACACTTTAAATTTCACCGCCCCCTCGGATTCCCATGCTGTGCATGTCTATCTGCTAACGGCCAAAAATCATTCCAAATTAGAAATCCATTCTTTATCTGGTTAATTATTTTGGACTAAAGGAGGGGCGCCACCTCTTGAATCCGCCCGTGTGGAATTCTCGTTGTTGCGTGTGTAGTGCGAAACCCCCAAACCCCCACCACCTACGATAATGTGTGGCCTCCTCTCTCTAAATATACGTTATTTGCCAATACAGGAATACAGAATCAAACGGTCCAGCGTATAACAATGCCGCGCCTGGAATGGACCCCGAAGGAACCATACAGGTGATAGCCTAAAGGAATTTTGTTAGTTTTCTACCGACAATTATAATGCTCCATTATGCCTCAGTTTCCGCTTTAGTTTTTTAGATTATAAATCGCCTTCAACTGAGTTGAGAAATCAGAGTTATCCATGGTTTTGATCAAAACCGTGAATTCCATAGGCGTACTGTAATAGTATTTGGTTTACACCGTTGCTTTCAACCTTCTTTTTTAATTCAGTTTATTATTTTTAATTCAAATTTTTTCAATGTCAGAAGAAGGCCCTTTACTTAGGACAACACAGTTCAACAAAAATGTGTAGGAAGGAACGAAAGTTGTGTAAATTGTGGAATCCTAATCGTTTCGCTCATTGGTGTAAACTGAAATTTTAAATTTGCCGCCAAGGGTAATTACGACGTGGTGGTCGAAAGTTTCGACGATATGCAGTTGAAGGAAGAGCTCCTGCGTGGTATTTACGCGTACGGTTTCGAAAAACCGTCCGCCATTCAACAGCGCGCCATCTTGCCTTGCATACAGGGTGTGTGTAAACAAACTTGGGTACCTACTTTACACGGCACTTTGTGTTTACACCCTCTTTGTAATGTAAGGTTTATGTATCGTGTGGCGTAGGAACCTGGAACATGACGCCGATTCGTCAGTTATGCGGACGCGCAAAGTCTTCATCATCCGTACTAACGAATTCTAGTTTTTAACGCCTATTTCATTTTTATTTAGGTTTTGTGTGTAAACCTGACTACAGAAATTTTAAGTTGCCCTTTTCTTTGGAGTAGGGGTAGATGACATCAATTTTATTGTCAAGAATGGCATAAATACACCTAAAAATGGCCAGAAACGCAGGTTTTCGATAGAAATTGAAGGTGGTTTCAAAACTTTCATCGATTAAGGAATGGGTGTGTGTGCTCGACACACTCTGAGTAGGAGATCTTCACTCATAAACCACTCTGGCTACGTGCCTGGTGTAAACTATTAATTTTTGGGATTTTTTCCATTTGCGTTCGTGAGTTTTAACCTCCACGTGTTTCATTACCTGCTGTCTTTTTGTTATTTAAATTTTTCCGATTTTCGGTTCTGTGCTCTGTACAACAGTAGTTTTTTAACAATAAGCTTGTTTACACTTCGACTTTATGTCTTTCAAATTTAGACAATAATTTTATTTCAGCCAAAAAAATATTTCCTAGGTTTAGTCTATGATTATTAGCAGCTTACAGACACATACACGCGACGCAAGGGAATTCTGATGGGGTCGAAATTTTACAGTGCTCTTTGGGCTCTAAAAAACGGCGGATACGCGTTGAAAGAATTATTTTTTGGAGTTTTTGATTGAGTTTTACCTTTTTAAAGCATAAAACATGAGAAATGTTTGATAAAAATATCGGAGAACTTTGAATAAATTCGAAATATTGTCTAAAAATGAGCATACGATGCGAAGCGCCTTAAATTCGATGATTTTGTGTAAAGTATCGCTAGAACACGCTTTAATGCTTTAAACAGCGCCTTTTTCTAAATTTTGCGCAAAATCATGATTTTCGAGAGAGGAGTAGAAAATTACGCGCTAAGATTATATTTTTTTACAAAAATAGTTTACGAAGCTCGAAAAATTATGAATTGGATTGTTTTGTTATTTGTTGATGGAAATAATTTACGAAGCACGAAAAATTACGACCAATTGGATTATTTTGTTTAGGCAAGGACGTTATTGCGCAAGCTCAATCGGGCACTGGCAAAACCGCGACGTTTGCCGTTGCCATCCTTCAAAAAATTGATACTAAAATCCCTAATTGCCAAGCGCTCGTCCTGGCGCCGACCAGAGAGTTGGCGCAACAAGTGCGTGGTTTTTAAACGTTGTGTAAACAACGTGTTACGTATAAGGTTTAAAATGGAGTATTTTTGTTCAAACCGTAAGCATGATATTTCATTTCTATTCCCGAGATTGTAAAACGCTCGTCCTTGAACATTTGATACCGGTCTCGTTAAATAACTCCCTTAAATCGTAATAATTTTTAGTTTACACTGCTAAATTTGACCTCGGTTTAAATATGTTTTCCTTTTAAATTATCTTCCTAAAAGCGCCGTCTATTCCTATTAGCGTGAATAAGTTCGGTTGTCATTGGAAGTAAATTAATTGGTGAAGGCGAGTTGACGGGTGTGGGCCTTCGAACCGGATTACACTATTTGCGGGCCCTCAGTCCAACTCGCCACATTTGTATAATCATGCATAAACGCGCTTTACACTGGCAGTTTATTTGATCGCCGTTATTAAACACGATTTTGTCAGGTTTTGGTTAAATACTTACGGTTTGGCTTTCCTTTGACGATTGTAGACGCTTTCTGTTAACTATTTCAAATAGGCGTAAAGTTACTTTACACTAACAATTTTTTCCGATCTCAATGACGCCTGCCTACGTCGCCAGCGATTTGCGTGAAAATGTATTGAAAGGCTTAGTCGTTTGATTTAAATTTTAAAAATATCTTTATATGATTGAGATCCGAGCGTGATGCTACTTTAACAGTTTTTTCGTCGCCGGTGAGTTCTATCGGGGCTAACTGCGGCAGAGAATTCACGACTGTTTAATTTTATTAAAAATACAAAACCTTATTTAAAGTAAAAGGTTAAAAATGAAGAAAAAATCAAAAGGCTATATTCTATAGCGAAAAGGGTCGCGTAAAGGAGCTTTGTACTACCAGGTTTCCTGCCATTTTGCAACGTTTTTTTGTAATTTTTTATGATTTCCTCTTTATATTGCCTGTGTACAGTTTTCGCCACGAAATTTGAACAATAAAGAACCGGTTGGGTTTATTTTGGATCGCTTTTTCACTACTTAATCGCCAAAGACCTAAAGAGTATCCTTACATTGTTTACTTTGAGTAAACGCGACCTAAACGCTTAGGTCGGATCGTTTAGGATTCGGCGCGCGCACTTAAACAGATGCCTGATGATAGCGCGCGTGAGCGCATTACGTACGCAAAATGCGTATGAATTGCGCGAGTACAATCAATATTCATACACTCTACGCGCGCTAAGTCATAACTTGTCTGGTGTAAGCGTTTAGGTCGCGTTCTTTGAAACTAATTAGCGCTTCGCGCGGTTTGTGTAGCGTTTTCTTGGAGTAAAGCACGAGGTCTCCGGCGATTAGCTAGTGAAAAAGCGTTCCTAAACAAAATCAATCGGTCATTTAATCGTTCGTATTTCGTGGCGAATACTGTATAAGCATTGGTATAGGTAGACGTTTGTTCTCGTCGTTAGATTCACAAGGTCCTCGTGTCACTCGGTGATTATATGGGTGTAAATAGCCACGCGTGCATCGGAGGTACCAATGTTAGGGACGATCAGAGGCGTCTGGAAATGGGCACGCACGTCATCGTTGGTACGCCCGGACGGGTTCACGATATGATCAATCGACGAGCACTCGGTAAATGCCTTTTCTTTGCAGTATACCCCCTCTACACTTACAGTATACCCCCTTTACACTTACTTTGCGACGTAACCACACGTTGCGTTAACAAGTTAACTATTAAAATTATTGTTTTGTTGTTTTTTTCCTGCAAAAAGCCGAAAATTTTTGAATCTTTGACATACAGTTGTGCGATTTTAGAGCTTAAAAATACCCAAATAAACCCGAATAAAATCCATCAACATTCGGCTTCGAGTTCGGGTAGTTATAATAATTTTATTCGGGTTCGGGTAGTCAAGTTCAGCTTATTCGGGTTCGGGTCCTGAATTTTGTTCGGGTACCCGAGTATTCGGGTTGAGTACCCGTTGCATCCCTACAACCTAATGTATATTTCGACAGAAAATGTGGTGTAAAGTAAGATTTCGCGCGCGAATGCTGCATTTCTTCCCTGAAGGACCGTTTTATTTCGTTGATCGATGAAATGGTTTTAAAATGGAAGATATAACAAAAAGTGCGGCTAATCGGGTGAGGCGCCGAAATTGTTTGCTTCATTTAGCGCCTCAAATTAGCCCCATACACTGAACACGATAAAATTTTTGAGCCAAAACTGGCCGAACCATTCAGAATTTGCATTTGAATCGGAAGTGTAAAGTCCGATATCACATGCTCGGTCGCTTATGCATATTTATCTTTAAGCTCTTGTCTGCGCAAGTAAATGTAGTTTAAACAAGTTCGATATATTAACAATGCATCGCATATATTAGCGTAGCGTCAACTACTGAAAAAATACGAAACAAAAAACAAACAAAAACAAAATTCAAGGAAAACATCTGCTGCTCTTGTAATGTGATTAATTTCAATTTCGTAAACGCGTTTGTTCAGTTTTGTATTCGTTTAGTAGTACGATCCTTACTGGTTTTATTCGCTAATTTTAGATCCGAATAAAATTCGCATGTTTGTCTTGGACGAAGCGGACGAAATGCTTTCAAGAGGATTTAAAGATCAGATTTATGACATCTTTAAGACTCTTCCCGAAGACATTCAGGTGAGATACGTCGACTTTAAAGAGGAGTGTAAAGTTGAAATATTTTAAACTAATTTTGCGTAAAGTGTCCAATTCTTTTTGTTGATTGTAACAACTCGCTGATCGATTTATTCGACCGACTACTGTGTAAATAAGAATATTGCATCGTTCAATAATCATGACTCTTGTTTGCGGTTTAAACTACGCGCTGTTTATTATTGCGTCCTAGAAAATTAAACGAAATTTAGATATTGCACTTTTAAAAAACCTTCAGTTTGAGACGGTGCCAACAATTAAGTATCTAGGAATGATATCCGTACAAGGCGTAAATTAACTGTCCGCTTTTTACTAGTTTACACTACGATTTTGCTTGCACATTTTTACTGAAAATTGTCCGAATAATGAATTGGCTTTCCGTTCGTCTGATTGTCATTATTTTTCGTTAATAATGTATATTACATTACAACTTATATTTATTGTGTAATGTATAATAATGTTATAATGAATAATAATAATGTAATAATGTACTGGGAGAAATTTTATTAATAATAATAATGTACATTACAACTTATGCTTATAATTTTGACGGCTGTCAAGCGATCATTTTGCATCACCACTTTACACTCAATGCTTTACGCAATCATTCTCAATTGTAAGCATATTTATACTTATACACGCACACGGTCAAAAGCTCTGGGAGGGGGTACGTCGAGTTTCTTGGGGGTGAATAAGTAATTTTTACCAATTTTATTTCAAATTTTTGTACTTTATTAATCGTATTTGACTTTTCGTTAATATTTAAGGTTAAATTTGCTTCAAAACAATTATATTGAGGGCAATGGAAGGACTTGTAACATCAAATATATACAAAATTATAAAAGAAAAGTGTCTGGATGAATGAATTGGACTGTTTACTGCTCGAAAAATAAGTATATGTGCTTTACATTACACTGTTGCGTCATTTGACGCCTCTTCATGGTTCAAGTCACCGGTTTTGGTCCGAAATGGCCTGAGGGGGTTATACTCTCCAAAAGTTCTGGAAGAGGTATACCCCCAATTGTGCATGTAAGCTTATACTTGTAATTTTTGACTCCGTCTCAATTTTTATAATGCTGTTTTGTTCTTAAATTATCTATCTTGGGTCAATAGCATTCATTTCAGTCTTAGTCAAAATGTGGTGTAAAGTTAGATTCCGCGTGCGAATGCTGCATTTCTTCCCCGAAGGACCGTTTTATTTCGTTGATCGATAGAATGGTTTTAAAGTGGAAGATATAACAAAAATTTGCGGCTAATCGGGTGAGGCGCCGAAATTGTTTACACCATTTAGCGCCTCAAATTAGCCCCATACACTGAACACGATTTGCAACTTTACACTCGAAAATTTCTCGCTTTAAACCTTGTGTGTTTTCCGTGTCTTTGGGCATTGCTAGGAGACATCGTCTTGACGTTTTTTATGTATTTCATATAGTATTGGTATAAAGTTTCAGTCCTTTTATATTTGATTTCGTATAATTTTGCATTGTTTACACTATCGTTTGCTTTAAAGGTCGTCCTATTATCGGCTACTATGCCGGCCGAAGTGTTAGAGGTCACAGGCTGTTTTATGCGAAATCCCGTTAATATTTTAGTGAAAAAGGAAGAATTAACGCTCGAGGGTATCCGACAGTTTTACGTCTACGTCGGCAAAGAGGTTCGTTCGCCTGCTTTAAGTTTACACTGTTGCTTTACTTTACAAATGGTCGTTTTCGTTTTTCCACTCGTCCTATATAAAGTCGAAATATTATTTCAAGGATTTGCTGAAACTGAGCAAATTTTCTCGCTTAGATTGCTGTGCTTTCGTGGCTTGCGTATACAGTAGTTTACACTTTACACTGCCGTGTTTTCGGTAATTTTAATCTATGCCTACGTGCGAAACATAAATTTTTAATTTTCCAGCTGATTATTCAGCTTAAAGAGCCGTATTGTTGAAAATAATTGCATTACTCTATTCAATTTGCGTGCAATTTTCGCTTTACACTCTTTGCGCCGCTGTAGCCTACAGTATGAGTTTCTTCCTAAAAGCGCCGTTTTGACGCTTTTGCACAGTCATTTCGGTCGTCATTGGAAGTAGAGCGAATGAAAAACGGTTCGTGGGTGAAGTGCGCTGGAATGTTTCGACCCTAGCGACCCTCAATCGGGCGCTTTACACTTCATATTTCTGTAAAGTAAAAAAAGTCGCATAAGTAAGCGATAATCAAAAAGAGAAAACGATGAAAAAGTTGAATCATTTGCGTTTATGAGTTTTAATTCAATCTGGAGGAAACTTTGGATGGCATTTGACTTCTTTACACTAAATTTTCCCGTAAGTCGGTATTTCGTGCCTTATACTAATAAGTTGGAAAGTATTTTTTATAAGAATTAAATCTATCGATCAAATAATTGCAATATGATATAACCTTGTCTTGTCAATTAGTCATACTGTAGTTTCTTTTAATCCTAATATGATTTTACCCCATAGAGCGTAAAAGCAAAAATTAAGAATAAATTAAAAAAAGTATAATAAATTGAGGAAAATATGCTCAAGAAATGATTGGTGCCAGCGGCGGATTTAGGGGGGCGGGGGGTGGCCACCTCCTCCCCTTTATTGGCCCAACATGGTGCGCAAAATCAAGCATTTTTAGCGATTTTAGGGTTAAAACGGCTAATATTTCCGCCCAAGTCAGGGTTCCGCCCCACCCCCCTCAGGAAAATCCTGGATCCGCCACTAATTAGCGCCAAAAGATTTGACGGTTTTGGTTAAATAGATCGCTGAAAACGCTTAAAACAGCACCTTTTTCACAATTTTTTGAAGACTTTTGAAAAGTAGTGGATTCTGGGAGGTGGTAAAGAATTTTTCGGGGTTTAAACCCCCAAGGTCATGTACTATGGTTTACACTCTGAAGGTGCGATTCATTTTTTATTGATCAAATGTTTTGAAGGAATGGAAGCTGGAGACGCTTTCGGACTTGTATGCCACAGTAAGCATAACTCAAGCCGTAATATTTTGTAACACGAGGCGACGGGTCGATTGGCTGACGACTGAGATGAAAAAGCGCAAGTTTACAGTGTCGGCAATGGTAAGCCCATCTTTTGCTTAAATTTGATCATTTTTCCTAAATTTTTGTCGTATTTTCCTTCATTTACTTTAAAATGTGAACTAATAGTGTAAAGTTGTAAATTGTATAATGAGTTTTCAATCGTCTTCAGAAATTTTTTTCGCTGTCCGCCGCGAGAAATCGCGATTTTTACAAAAATCTGAAAAAGTAGAAAAAAGGTGCTGCTCTAATCGTTTTCATTGATTGCTTGAAAGTGTCAAATTTTAAGACTTGAATATTTAATTTAATTGAATTTTTTCTGGTATTTTTTAAAAATTTTTCCGTTTTTACGCTCTGCAAAGATGGAGCATCGTCATAAATCCTGAACAACGATGTTTTTGGAGCGTATCCTTCTTTTGTTGGAGACAAAAACGCGCTTTAAACTTTCACCCTCCCCAGAATCTGATTGCTGCGCTGTCCGCCAAAAACGTTTATTCTCGCTATGACTATTTATTCTCGTTATGTCTTATGCATTTTTCTTTACGCAAAGCTGCGCGCTTCTTGTAAATCGCCGGCACTTAACTTGTTTAAATCCGGTTTTGCACAGGAAGCATAAAATCCACGGTTTTTCCGGATCTATTGCGTAGCTTACTGTATCTACGTATATTGAACAATTAGAGCCGGACATTTAACGTACTATTCATATGCCCTCTCTTTATGTCTCATTTCTAGGTCGAAAAAGCGAAGTTTGAGTTGTGTAAACCGATTTTTTAGCGCTAGGATTCGTTCAGTATATTTTGTAAAGTAAATGTAAATATCGAGTAATTTTCGGCATTAGGATTCAGCGAGGAGGCTGATTGTAAAGTTTAAATTAATTTGGAGCATTATATTCATTGTAAAATTGTAAAGAAGCAGGCAGTGTAAAGTGAGCTCTCCGCCCTAAATAAGCTAAAAAAACATAAGTTTAGTGGATTCGTTAGTTATTTTTTAATTTGCATTGTGCAGCTCAGATTTGCATAGTTAATTTCACGTTTAAGTAAGTATTTCGGTTTTCTTTTTTTATGCAACTTTTGGCTCTAGAAAAACTAGCTGTTGCTTTGTTGACGGTTTTTAAGCTAAATGGGTAATATGCATTGATATTAGCGAAATGGACTAGACGGGCACAGCGTGAGGACATTGAGAAGGCGAGAGGGCGTGAAATTTCAAATTTGGGCTCCAAAACGGTGGATTCGCGCCAGAAACATCATTTTTCGGTGTTTATGACTATGTGAGCGTGACAGTGTAAAAAATTTTTTGAAAAATGTCGAAAAATTCGAATAAGTTGCACACCATATAGTCAAAAGATGAGTTTATGGCGGGATTGGCCGAAAAGTTAACTTGAATTAAAAGGTCGCTAAAATTGTAAAAATGGCAACGTATTTACGAATTTTCAAAATTTTTTGTTCAGGGCCGTGTTTAAGGGGGGACAGGGGCGGCCCCATTTCCCACTCGGCCGGAAAGATATTTTGAAAGATAAGGCAACGCACGAAAAGAATGAAAAATCGCATGTGTTTCTCGCAAAATCTTCAAATTTTTGTGAAGTAATTTATTTTAGCCTAAGTAGCGACCAAAAAGTGACACTTTCTGTAGCTTTTTGAGTGAGAGAAAAATGTTTTCGAAAAAAATTTAAAATTTTATGTTGAAAAACGACAAAAAATGCGTTTCCGGTATAATTTCAAAAAAGTTCAAAGAATTTTTCTTTTTTACTTCATATTGATATACAGTTGTCGCCATGAAAGATGACGCGCTATCACCCTCTGAATTATAATAGATGGTGCGTCGTGTGCGCCGCGTTTCGTCCATCATGCGCTATTATCTCTTTTTTATTATTATACGCCATTAATCTGTATCATCCCGTCAATGTGGATGGCGCAATTTAGCTTATTAATAGCGCCAACAAGAAGGAAGCGCGCAGGTGAATGCTGAAGTGCGCACTTGAATACTGGAAGCGCGCACGTGAATGCTGGATGCGCACACGTGAATGCTGGAAGCGCGCTCGTGAATGTCGTGCTATGTTTAGCCGAGCCAACATTAAAATCAATATTTTTGCAAGCCGGCGACGGACGATGAAGAATTTAGCAGAAAGCTACGCAATATAGAGCGAGGTACGCAGCACTTATTAAGGAGTTTTTAAACATTTCGAATTGATTTATAAAAATACCTCTAAAAATGCTATTGAAGTTTTTTAGATGACTTAATATATAAATAATAATTAATAGACAGTGCTCGGCTTGTAAAAATATTGATTTTAATGTTGACTCGCCTAAATATAGAACAACATTCACGTGCGCGCTTCCAGCATTCACGTGCGCGCTTCCTTCTTGTTAGAACTCTTAATAGCTAAATTGCGCCGTCCGCATCGCCAGATTAATGGGATGATACAGATAAATGGCGTATAATAATAAAAAAGCGATAATAGCGCATGATGAACGAAACGCGGCGCTTGCAGCGAACCATCTATTATAATTCTGAGGGTGATAGCGCGTCATCTTTCATGGCGACCACTGTACATCAAATTTATCGTTCAAGTCACGTGCGCAGCTGATTTTTCATCATTAAATCGACGACTGCCGTTTTTGTATTTTATCATTGTGCTTTTCACAGAAAAAGATGCGGATAATAAATAATTCAATAGTCAAATTGCGCAAGGTTTCTCGATTTTGGCAAAATAAGGATCACCCTAAACCCCCGGGCGTTATATTATTGAAATGAACTAATGTGTTGTCTCAAAAGGTAATCAATCGGTCTGGTAAGTTTACGTCGAAAGTTTATTTACACTTTTGATTTTTTTGTTTACACTGTTGGAATAATTTAAACCCAGCACGGCGACATGGATCAAAAAGAGCGCGAAGTGATCATGCGCGAATTTCGATCGGCCAGCAGCCGCGTGTTGATCACGACTGATCTTTTGGCCCGCGGCATCGACGTCCAATCCGTGTCGCTCGTCATCAACTACGACTTGCCGTCTAATCGCGAAAATTACATTCACCGGTAAGCGCGATGTTTCAAAGTATTTTTTTCCTTAAAATTTATCGCTTTTTGCCTCGTGGCTGGTTTTTCTTCGGAATGCGTAAAGTAAGTTCTTAAATACATTCGTAATCGAATGGTTTAATCTGAGTTTACACCGGCATCGTATGGTGTAAACTCCGTGAGAGGGTTTAAACGAACACAAAACATCGCTCTAATCTCCACTTCATTCCTGACTGGACTTCGGGTGCGCTTCGGCAGGTCTTTTTCCATTGTTCAATTCTTCGCGCCTGCACTCAGTGCTGCAGTAACATTTACAGTAATTTGGCTAAAGTGAAATTATTAATTAATTTATCACTTATTTTTAGTCTATCTTTACTTAATCTCATTTATTTCTATCATTCATTCGTAGTTAAAGTAAAACGGCCAAAAAATGCCTAAAAATTCGAGTTTTTTCCGAAAATCAAAAGAGGGGGGTCAAAAATTTTCTCGCTTTGGGTGGATAAGCGTACGACCAACTTTAGTGGGGAATCAATCCCGTATCCTCTTCTCTTACACGTATGCCAGTATGCAAGAAAATTTTTGACCCACCCCTTTAATTTTAAAAAATGCATCCTTTGTCCATTTTTGGCCAAAAAGGGTAATTTATCTCTCCTGCACGGCCGTGGATTCGGACTCCACTCATAATTTGTATCCGTCATGTTCGACCCCCACCCAATATTGCTCTTTAGAGGCAAACCTCCCTCATTTTAGACAAAAATTTGCGTTTCTGGGCCATTTGACGTGTTTTTGGTTACTTTTTGGCAAAAATATCGAAAGACATTTTTTTCTTAGTTCCCCAAAGTTCAAAGTTGAGGGGGGGTGTGAAATCCCAAAATGTGGGACCAGTAAATTAAGTGGTCTATTTTTGTTAGCCCACACAGTTCTTCGGTACGAGTCTTTTTTTACACGCGCAAAGGTTTCCAGAAAAGTTTTTTGTATGAACAAAAAATTACACAAATTTACATACTATCAGTCTTTTTTACACGCGTATGCTGTCCAAAAAGTGTTAATTTGACATAAATTCAATCAAAATTAGCCAGGCGCGAAGCGTGGAAATTTTCAAGAGCTTTCATTCGAATTTGCACGTAAAATTCGACTGAAAACGCTAAAATGACTTGCACTGCAGAATCAGGAATGATACGGCGATTGTAATATGCTGATTGAGCATAGGTGCACATAGTCAGGGTCGGCAGGGGGGCGAAATCCCGAAATTCAAAACAGCTTAATTTAACGTCCACGATTTTAAAGAATGACTTCATCGAAGGCTTCAAAGAAGATATGAATGCTTGTAGACATTACGAAAAAGGCTTGGAAACATTTTGACAGCACAAAAATGTTTCTTTACCACAAACCAAAATCGCTCTAGCCCGCTTGGAAGTTACAAAACAATTCCACAAGTGAAATCCAAATACAAAAAGCTTCCAACAAAGCTTTAAAGAGCGCTAGCAGTACTTTTCAACAACAAAAAGTGTTTCAAAAGCTGTGATATGAAGGGAAGATTGCTGTGAAGATAGCTGAGTGCAAACATCGCAATGTTACTGCGTGTCTAGATGAGTTATAAATATTTCCCGTTTCAAAGAAGGCCTAGAAGAGGCGCTAGACACAAAGTATTACTATCATCAAGTGCAAACAGATAGAGTCTCTTGGAAACGTTACAACACTACAAAAGAGTGTTTCAAACACAGCTCTATGAAGCAAAGTTCAGCTCTGTTAGTTGAAAGCACACAGCGGTGTGTGGCTTCTGTGTATATGGGAAGATATGAAGAAGATAAGATATTCGGAAATATGAAAGCTATCCAAAAGCAAATGTCCACAAAAATTACAAGAGTGTTTCCAGATAAAAGGAAAGAAACCTTCTCTTAGTAGAGGGCAGATGAAAAAGCGGTGTGGTGTCTCAGTATGCTTCTGTGTTTATATGGGAAGCGCTTCAAAGGCCTGAGAAAGCGTCGTGTGAGTGAAAATTTTGGAGCTAGAATCTTCGTATGAAGCGAAAAGGATTCATGAGTGAAGCGTTTGTGTTTTAACTATGGAAAATTATGAATTTTTAGTAGATATAGTGAGCATGTGATGCCAATGCTAAAAGGATACCGCTGTTCTGCTGCTTTGCTTTCAGGTCATTTGAAGAAGCGGATTGGTGATATAAGGTAGTGGAGTTCAGGCTGCGGTCGCGTCCGCTTTCCGCCATGCCGTTTCCAGCTCCGCCCCTCAAACCAAACTCTTATAGTTCCGAGAGAAGAATATACACGATTTTTTTCGCGCTGGCGCCGGATTGGAGGCGGTTCAGTATTCGACCTGGGTATTAAAATTTTTTGTATGTAATAGAAATTTGCTAATATAATAAGGATACGTCCTAAATTGCACGTATTTCCTCAAATAAAAAAACGATTGCATCACACTAATATCATTATTTTCAAAATTCAGCCGAGTATGTTACGCATTAATTAAGTTTTCGACGATTTGACATATTTTTAAACAAATCAATGATATGGTTCCGATCAATTTTATTCAAAATTTCTCGCTCGATCGTTAGCAAACCAAGTCCACAAAGCCTTTTATCCGCCATTGTCGTTCTTGAGTCGTTTTTTATCAATTTTAACTTCGAAAATGACCATTCACATTCACAAGTCGTTACTGGCAAAGTCGCCAAACGTTGAACGATTTGGTGCAGATGCATATAGTGCTGCTTTGGCATAACTTTTAAAACGCTTTGCAAGCAGTCGATTTTTCGCAGCACATCATCTGGCATTGACAAGCAAAATCGGCGAAAATTGTTAATGTCACAATACAAATCTTCCTGTTCAACATCGTTCCATAGATCTCCGGCTATCTGACACATGCTCCGTTCCATAAATTGTTTATTTGATGGAATGTAACAATTTACAAAACGCAGCAATTTTTGAGTGTGATCACCCAAGCGTTGATTGAAAGCAGACAGTAAATTGTCTAAAATTGTATTGTAAATGTGCAATTTTATGTCCATAGTATGCCGGCGGCCCATGGTGGAATCGGATAAAAACTCTGTTGGGAATCTACTGTAGATCGCACTTTTCGGGTTGACTGAATCGTAAAATTAGTGATTTTAAAATTACTGCAAATTTCTTCGGCTTTACACCACATCAGTTCAAAAGGGGCCTCATTGTCCACTTGGCTGCCAGACGTGTTAAGCGGTATTTCGTTTTGTCGAAGTTCTTTTAAGCCATCAATAGCAACCTGAATCAAATCTGTTGCTCTTGAAATGTCGATGGTGCTTTCTGAAAAGGGCAATATTAATATTGTATAGTTTTTCCTTTAAAGCAGTTTATTGCATAATCCTCTTTACACTGTTTAATACAAACGTTTTTGTATAGCATCCAAATGTTGCTTTGAACTACCATGCTTGTCCAATTTTTTGCTCAATGTTCTCCAAGTATTGACCCATTCACTAGTCAGGCTAGATTTATAATTGGAAAAATGAATGCAAGTGTGGCAGAAAACTCGGTCTACTGTGTGTGAATACGTTAGCCACGGTCGATTCTAATAATAAGCATTTGAAAAGCACCGACCAGACTTATCGTTAACGTAAGTGCTTCGTTTTCCCGAGATGAAATTATCTCGATCTCCAATATCAGTTGGCAGCTGAAGCTGATTTTGAGAACTAACCGACGAGGAACGAAAACTATCGGAATCATGATCTACGTTTAATTTTAAGGCAGGTGATGCTAAAGAGGAACTAGCTTCATCCTCTAACTGGCATAAGTTATCCAAATCCGCAGCAGCATCAACATCCGCGTCTGTTTCTTGATGGGCGCTTTTTGATGGCGTAGTAAATCCAAAACTCTCTAGGCCACGTTTCATAATGCTGTGTCAATAAATTGAATTTAAATTTTAGAAGATTAGCAGGTCAGGTATCAGGAAAAGTACCAGATTTTTCACTAAATGTTTTAAAATACACATTTTTTTGAAAAATAGTTATGCTTTGGAAAACGGAATTTTGCGTGCCATTTCAATGATGACAAACTCAATCAAACATCAGATTTTTATTTCACTAGAAGGAAAAGAAAGAACTTCACTAAATTAGTGAAATTCTTATTTCTTGCCTGCACAACATGCCCCATGTTATCAGAAATGCAATAACGATAATGCATTCTAACTACAGTACTTGTCCATAGCATACATATCAGTGAGCAGAGCAACAATTATAATAATAATAATGTTTATTTACGTTTACGTGTAAACACACAACACACATACAAAAAGATTTTGCAAAATTTATGACATTAAATTACTTACTGCGTGATGTGTAAAAAAAGAAAAATACATTTCGAATTTTACAATAACATACTACATGGAAAAAAATAACGCGCAATGTAAAATAATTCGAAGTTAAATAAATTCACGTTACAATATGACGCAGAAAACATAAGGTAACTGAGGACACACAGAGGCAATGAAAAGTTGCGCTTAAATACAGCCCTTAAGAAAAGGTGAAAAATCACATTTTTTCAATCTAATCATGAAAGCTTTTGAGCCAGGAGCTTGTATAACATGTTCAGGCAAAGAGTTCCAAAGAGAAACAATAAGATTACAAAATTCATGTTTTCTGATATTCGCATTTGATTTATTTAGTTTACAGGAGTTATTAGCACGATTTAAACCCGTTGAGAGTAAAAAAATTCTTCAAATGATCAAAGTTTTTCGACCATTCATTTTTGCATTTCAGTTAAATTTTTTTTGGGTATGCAAGAATCCCATTTGGGTATGCAGTGCATACCCCAGCATACCCTAGAGCCGCCACTGGCCGGATTATTCATTATCTGTATTGTTTTTCTCTCTAGAGGACAATAATCAAGTGCAAAGGCAAAAGATAAGAAATAATTTGTCGATTAAGTGATTAGAAATCGGCTTAAATGATAAATTTGCTGTATATCAATATGAAATGGAGTGAAAAATTTTTTTTGACATTCTTGTTCACCATCGTATAGAGCCCGCCGAGGTGCGCTCAAATTCGCCTATCTCCTAATGGTTCTCGAGATATCTGGCCTCAAAAATTTTCGGGCCCCCTCCCCCGAAATAAAAATCTTGATACTGGCCTGACCATAAACATTAACATATTGTGCCACAGTAATGAATTGTAAAGCGGCGAAGTGGGCCGTTCGGAATGGGAAAGGCTACAGTAGTCACTTTTACCTTTACAGGCACGTATCTCTGGGGGAAATAGGGGCATTTGGGCCCCTTGAAATTCAGAAAAATCGGAGAAATAGGACTTTTTAAACGTTATTTTGTGCTATTTTTGGCCTTTTTAGGCTTTGTCTCCCCAAAATTGGTGTTGCCCCCCCCCCTTCAGAAAAAATTGGACGACCAGCTACGTGCCTGTACCTTTAAACGGCATAAAACGATGCGAACTTATCAAATTGCATAAATCCTTTTAAAAAACAGCAGAGATAGATGCAAAAGATGTTTTAATCTGCATAAAGATGCCTATATTACACACACACACATTGGTTTTGGACCTGCTTAAAGCTGAACAACTGTAATAGCAATATTTGGAGCAAAATTCTATGAAATTTACCTGAAAAGTACAAAAACAACCCATCAAAATACTACCTCTTCGCAAGTTTTAGTAGATTGCATAATGATCGCTCCAAAAATCTTTGCTTGAGTCAAATTGGTTTTTTGCGAAAACCAGCGCTTTGTGATTATTTTTTAAGTGCCTTTTTTGCTATTTTTGGCTAAAAATTGGAGGTCGTTTGCCCCTTCCCTTTAAAAATTACACAATCCCTTAAAGTCTGAACATTTTTGACCCCTTCCATTTTGCCTACAATTTGCGCTTTTTGGCTATATTTTTAGGTGCTTATTTGCCAACTTGCCCCCGTCCCTCCTAAGGAGTCACTTACGCCCATACCTGTGTGTGGGGAGAAATCAAAATATCAGAAATCAAGAATGAAAATACCCCCAGAATTCAAATTTTTGATGTGTTTTTTTTGCCATACCACACCATTTTTAAGGCAATTTTTTGACCTTTAAAAAATCTTGCACCCCCCCCCCAACCCCAGAACTTTAGTGTCGCCCACCTATGCTTACGCCCCCACCCCATATGGCCTAGGATCGTACCTGAAATATGTTGATTTGGAGAACCCCACTTTGGACGTCCCCATCCCTTTGTAAAGTCGGAAAATCTTTGACCCTCCGCTGCTGGCTACCATTTTTTGCTTTTTTTATGTGTTTTTGCACTTTTTGCCACAAATCGGAATCGCTTAACCCCCCCCCCGCCGATGGCCGGGAGGAACCATACATGCAACGGGGGGGGGGGGTCATGGAGATCTCATTCAAGGTTGGACGTCCCTCCTTCTCCCCTCATTCGGCCCTAAATTGGAGTCCCTTCCCCTCCCACTAAAAATGGCAAGGAACCATACATAATCTGGGGGGTTTCATTTCCCCCCGAAAAATTTTTCCCTCGCTCTAGATTAAACGATTTTTTTTTAATCCTCAAAAATTTATAGAAATCATGATTTTATGTTTTTATGTTCTAGAAAGATAGAGCATCGTAAGAGACACCGAAAAACGATGTTTTTGACGCCTACCTACCAGTTTTGGACCCAAAAAAGCTTATTTTAATTTCATCTCTCCCTCCCCCAGAATCCCCATGCTGTGCATGCATGCCAGGAACCCCCACCCTTAATTAACGAGCCGTTACATGTATGTGTTATATTATCTCTATATTACATTATTATTACATTATTACGTTATATTACATTATCTTCCAAAATTCTGAGCCGTTTTGTAGTTTGTCTATTCACTATTGCTTATATCTAGAAATACTGTATTAATTGTCCAAATTCTAATATTTAGCTGCTTATTTGCCACAGCGTAACTGAATTTCATAAAAATTTGGCTTGAGTCTTGGACCCTAAGGGGTAATACCCACACGTGGGCGTTGGGGTGGGGCTTGGGGTATGCACTTTAGAAAGGCGAATACCCCTTCCCTGGGGGGTATTTTGCTTCTGCGGGGTGCATACCCCCGAACCTCCCACGCTCAGGTATGGTATGCACCCCTTAGAAGGCCGGAACCTACCCGAAATTAAATTTTTGAACATTTTCCTTGTTTTTTTCGCAATTTTTGATGCCATGAGAAACGTTGCAAAATAAGATTTTTTAACCATACCACAATTTTTGAGACCATTTTTTTGACTTTGAAAAATGCACCCCCCTCTTTAGAACATTAGTGCTGCCCATAGGTGGGCGGCACCAAAGTTCTGGGGCGTGCACGATTTTTTAAAGGCCAAAAATGGCCTCAAAATAGTGGTAAAAACACCATTTTTCAACGTTTCTTATCGAGAAAAAATTAAATTGAATTCTGGGGGGTATTTTTGTTTCTGGGGATGCATACCCCCAAACCCCCCTCCATTAACGTTCAAGTATGGTGCTGCCCACCTATGATGCCCACGTCGATGTGTTGGGAGATACCTTTGTGAATGTTGATTGTCTCTCTCCCAGATTCGGAAGATTCTCGCTATATTGGCTCGTATTGGTCGAGGCTTTTGGCCATTTTTAACTGATTCTTTTTGCAATTTGTTCAGTTAAAAATGTGCTCTGTCTTGAACAATTAATATTTTACGCTATTTTATGCAAATTTTCCATACAGAATTGGTCGGAGTGGTCGATTTGGTCGAAAAGGAGTGGCGATAAATTTCGTAACCGACGACGACAGGCGCGTTTTGAAGGACATTGAACAATTTTATAATACGACTGTAGAAGAAATGCCGATGAACGTGGCCGATTTGTTATAAGAACGACGGTTGAAACGAAATTTTTACGGGCGACGCTCGCCGCGTCGTCCGCGCGTTTAGTTTGATTTTTCTTAATTTAACGTGCGAAAAAAAGTCTAAAAATAGTTCGTTGTTGACGCGTTTTCTTGTTGTGTAAACAAACGTATACAAATTATGTTATAAATTAATAATTTCACGTTTCTTCAAACATTGCGCTGTCGTCATTGTCCGTCACCTCCGCCTTTACCGTAATCCTCTTTGCGCGCCGCGCGCTGATATATGCGTATGTGTGTGTGTGTGTGTAAAAAAGAGGCATTTTTACTTTACACTGTATTTTATCCTCAAACGATGATACGATGCTGATGAGATATAATGCTAAGTACGACGCCTTCTTTCGGTTCCGATCGATTTTTTACTAATTTGGTGCAAAAGTCGATATTTCTATGAACAGCCACGGTTCACATCCAATGTTCAGTAAAATGCTTCCATGGTTTACACTGTAAACAATTATTATTAGGTAGTCTGTTTGAGCCATCCATGTGCACGAAAATGGATTTTCTTCATCACGAGTGAAAGTAAGGCTGTAGAAGTCATTGAAGGCTAGGCTACAGCATAGGTGGGCGGCACCAAAGTTCTCGGTGGGGCTGTGAGATTTATTCAAAGGTTGAAGAATGGCCATAAAAGTGGTGGTATGGCGGACAAAACCATTTTTTAGTATCCCAGTCAGGACTATCCATTGGCATTGAAAAATCGTGAACCATTCTGGGGGCTGCGTACTCCCATAAACCCGCACGCCCAGGTATGGTGGTATAACGAGCAAACCATTTTTCATCCGAGCACTATCAATTGGCAATAGCGAAAACAACGTGTTTCTAAATTTGATTTCATGGTGGGGATTGTATTTCGGTTTCTAGTGCGTTTGCATAAACCCTCACGCCCTGGTATGAGCTACAGTCAGCACAAACTTGCGTACTAAAATTTTATGACTGTCGTTTTATATATAACGTAAGTTTTCAATAGTGTTTCCTGAGACGACTGATTTCTATTTTCGCTGTACTGTTTTTACTGTACTTGACAGCTTTTAACTTTAAGAGCTGCTGACCCTGACCTTGTGCAACTATTAGTCGCAGTCGAATTCTGGGAGTACGGGTGGTGTAAAACTGGCGAAAAGTAAAAAAAAATCATGCCAAAACTTAAATTCTGAATGTTCTATCGGATTCTCGGGGGTCCCTCAGTGTCCAATAGGGGCCCAAGAATGAAAAAATGGAAAATTGGGGAATAAAGCGAATTGGAGGCCAAAAATTGATAAAAATCACAACTTTTCTGTTGGAGTGTTTTAAAGTGATCAAAAACTGCTGATAAGTTTTTACTTGATTTTAACATTTATACCAGTTTTTGGCGCCATTTTGCCTCAAAATGCTCCTTGGCTGACCCCATCCCAGGCCGGTCATGCTATATATGTGCTTACGACAAGGTGTTATAAATGCGGTGAATGCCATTTGTGGTCACGGAAAGATACACATATGTGCAAGCTGAATGCTCGCTCAATGATGCCAAAAATTATTTTAAAAATATACGTCAGCCGCCCTTTCCTCTCGAACCCAATTAGGTAAGCCTTTGACGGAATGAAAGCTTTTCCTCGCTATTACCAAAACAACTTTGTTCTTTCGACTGATTATGATGGAATAGTTTCGAAAAATGAGCTTGCTAAGCGAGAGTTGTAAATCTAAGAGGAGCTTAAAGTTTAAACCTACCATTAAATTATAAAGATAATAATAAAAGATTTAAAGCTTTAAGAAACAAGAAAAATATGGTAAATTAAAACAAATTTAAAGGATATGATGAAACATTATTATTGAGAATAGGACGATCACGTGCTATGTATAATGACTCCTTGATTAAAAGATCAAAAGAGTTGGATGCTCGACTGATAACCTTGAAGCAATCTGATGTAATTGGATGATTGCTATTTGAGATATGTTTGTGAATAGCAGATAAAGTATCACCCTGAATTGGCTTTCCTGTAGCAAATGAGATGCCAGTATGCTCTGCCATTCTACTCCCAAAATGTCGGCGAGTTTCACTGATGTAACTAGCCATACAGCTAGAACACGTATACTTATATACTAAATTTGAGAGTAGTTTAGCAGGTACAGCATCCTTGTTCTTGAAAAACCGGTTGATACACATAACAGGTTTGTAAACAAACCTTACTCTAATCTGAGGGTAAAATGCAGATATAACCTTTAGAATTCTGCTGCGTACATTGTAGCCATGCACACCAGTGTAAGGCAAAACAAGAGAATGGCATAGTTTATCACACCCGAATTTTCTGTCATCACTCTTACTATAAACTTTCGTCATAAAGTCTGATATGACCTTATCAATCAAGCTAAGCGGATACTCATTTCTGCAGTAGAGTCTGCTTCAGCTTGTCAATATCAGAGACAAAAGTCTGATATGAGTTACAAATCATGTGAATACGACTCACAAGTGTCTTTATTAAACCAACTCTATAGGCAAAAGGAATGAAGCTAGACAATTTGGCATAAAGGCCAGAAAATGTGGGTTTCTGATATGATGATGTGACAATATCATCGGACTTCCTTTCAACAAGCACATCAAGGAAATTTAATTTCTTGTCACATTCAGTTTCAAATGTGAAATTCATATTAGGATGTTGCTGATTCATGTAATCACAGAACTTTCTAGGCTGATTTCTGTCAGAAAACACTACAAATGTGTCATCAACATAACGTACATAAAACTTGGGTCTAATCTTTATACTACAGTCTCTGAGCCACTTTGTTTCATGATGGCTCAAGAAAATGTTGGCAAGAACTGGGCCAAGCGGATTACCCATAGCAACACCATCTATCTGTTGATAGATTTTACCATTAAAAGTAAAGTAACACTCTTTAACTGCAAGTTCTAGAAGCAGTTTGAATTGATGACAATTCATGTTATTTACTAACATGACATTCTGATCATCAAATAGTTTCCTAATACATATGTCAATGGTCTCATTGAGTGGAATATTAGTGAACAAGCTTTGAACATCAAGATTCAGCTATAAAATGATGGCTTTTGAATGTAAAAGCCTTGAGTCTTGTCAGGAAACTACCAGTGTCACATAAAGTGTATTCATTAGTACTTATGTCTTGTAGGATCGGCACAAAATACTTAGCCAACTTATAAGTTGGAGTGTTGATGGCTGACAAGATTGGTCTTAAAGGAACATCTCTTATGAGTCTTAGGCAAGCCATATAACCTGCCATAACTGCATCCTACAGGATTTATACTTTTATAGACATCAGCAGATAGTCCATTCTGTTTATGAACCTTCAGTATATGGGCTGATATGCGTTTCTCAACTGAGCGTATAAACTGACAAGGATTACAGTCAATGACTTTGAACTTTGAGATATCATTCAAGACATCATTTAACTTCCTAATGTAGTCATCTTTGTTCAGAATTACTACTTGATTACCCTTATCTGCCTTTAGAACAATGATATTCTTGTCTTTTGACAGATTGTTGAGGATTTCATAGTCACGCTTTGATAGATTATCGCAATGCTTCTTATCATAATTAAAATATGAGCTAAGAGCAATGTTCTCGCAATTGATTCTTGATCATCTGCATTTTTACATTGTCACAGTTAAAGGCAGTTTGTTTCTTGAGGAAACCCATCAGTTTCTCAAAAGGTAGCAGATAATCACCATACTCGATCTTCCTAGGTGTAATAGAGTACTTCATACCATAAGACAACACCAGCTTCTCATGAGCTGTCAAAAATCGGTTACTTAAATTAACTACAACCTTTTCAGGATCGATACTATTGACACTTTTATGCATGAGCAAGTTTTTTACCTTCTTGCTATGCAACTGTCTAACATGGTTGAGAGATTTAGACACATTGCGTCTAATGTATGTTAATGCTACCTGAGAATCCAGCCAGGATACTCGTGAATTAAACAAAGTAATCTGCGCCTTCACATCTCTTAGGACTCTTTCAACCTCTTTTATTTTAACTTTCAATTCCTCATTTAGCAGAAGCCTCTGGCATGTTATGTAACATTTAGAACGCTTAAGCATCCTATTAGAAACCTTGAAAGCCAGAAATTTAGGAAGCAAATCATTATCAATGCGTTCTCTAAGAAATGCAACATCCAACTGAAGCTTATCATAGCGAAGTTGAAGCTTCTCAACTTTTCTCAAAAGTAAAGTTCTGTGATTACATGAATCAGCAACATCCTAATATGAATTTCACATTTGAAACTGAATGTGACAAGAAATTAAATTTCCTTGATGTGCTTGTTGAAAGGAAGTCCGATGATATTGTCACATCATCATATCAGAAACCCACATTTTCTGGCCTTTATGCCAAATTGTCTAGCTTCATTCCTTTTGCCTATAGAGTTGGTTTAATAAAGACACTTGTGAGCATACGTGGGCAGCAAGAAAATTCTGGGGGGTGCAAGATTCTTTTTGAAGGTCGAAAAATGGCCTTAAAAATGGTGGTATGGCGATAAAAACACCATTTTTCGACGTTTCTCATCAAGCACTATCCATTGGCATCAAAAAATTGCGAAAAAAACGAGAAAAATTTTCAAAAATTGAATATTGGGGGGGGTATTTTGATTTCTGGGGGGGTATTTTGTTTCTGGGGGGTGCATACCCCCCAAACCCCCCCCACGCCCAGGTGTGCTTGTGAGTCGTATTCACATGATTTGTAACTCATATCAGACTTTTGTCTCTGATATTGACAAGCTGAAGCAGACTCTACTGCAAAATGAGTATCCGCTTAGCTTGATTGATAAGGTCATATCAGACTTTATGACGAAAGTTTATAGTAAGAGTGATGACATAAAATTCGGGTGTGATAAACTATGCTATTCTCTTGTTTTGCCTTACACTGGTGTGCATGGCTACAATGTACGCAGCAGAATTCTAAAGGTTATATCTGCATTTTACCCTCAGATTAGAGTAAGGTTTGTTTACAAACCTGTTATGTGTATCAGCCGGTTTTTCAAGAACAAGGATGCTGTACCTGCTAAGCTACTCTCAAATTTAGTATATAAGTATACGTGTTCTAGCTGTATGGCTAGTTACATCGGTGAAACTCGCCGACATTTTGGGAGTAGAATGGCAGAGCATACTGGCATCTCATTTGCTACAGGAAAGCCAATTCAGGGTGATACTTTATCTGCTATTCACAAACATATCTCAAATAGCAATCATCCAATTACATCAGATTGCTTCAAGGTTATCAGTCGAGCATCCAACTCTTTTGATCTTTTAATCAAGGAGTCATTATACATAGCACGTGATCGTCCTATTCTCAATAATAATGTTTCATCATATCCTTTAAATTTGTTTTAATTTACCACATTTTTCTTTTTTTATAAAGCTTTAAATCTTTTATTATTATCTTTATAATTTAATGGTAGGTTTAAACTTCTTTAAGCTCCTCTTAGTTTACAACTCTCGCTTAGCAAGCTCATTTTTCGAAACTTTGTTCTTATACTAACTTTTTAAATGTGCTTTAACAATTGAATTAAAGATCATTTTGTTAAACCGAATCCTTCAAATGATGTTACTTACAGGTCAGTAAATAAAAGGCCAGAAATTTGGCACACAGTCCACCAAGTATTACATTGTTATATTTAATTGGCTTTGCTTAAAGCATAGATGCCTATAGTTACTGTAGCTACAGAATGGGAGGGCACCTTTGTATATATGTACATTAAGTCGATATATGGCTGAGGTAAATTGAATGCATAGTAGGAACCCCTACATACATACATGTGAAGGCTTGAAATTTGGGGGGATCCCGGCCATTTTTAGGGGGGTTTGAATGACCTCCAATTTCTGGTCAAAAAAATCAGCTAAAAAACGCCTAAAAACAGCCAAAAATTCGATTTTTTTCAAAGATCGGGGGAGGGGGGTCAAAAATTTTCTGGCTTTCGGGGTGGATGGTCGACGTCCGACTTTGGGTGGGGGATCGCACTACCTTACCTATTACATGTATTCCTACATAGATGCACAGCATGGACGAACTGTGGGAACGATACACACTTTCAAGCGCCTTCTTGTATCTTCAAGGCTTCTCAAATTTGTCATCAAATAATGTTTGAAGTTTTGGATTATATTCAATTTCAAGCACAAATGTTCTTCTAATTTCTTGACTGTAATAAATTTCTATTTCTTAAACCTTCTCACGATCTTAATTAAATGTTGAATTCCAATTGCTCGGAAGTACAAGTTTACATGGGCAGTAGCCAAATCCTGGTGGTTTAGATGGTGTAAAACCGGCAAAAATCCCCAAAACACATGCCAAGAATTCAATTCTTGGGTTAGCCTATCGATTTTTGGGGTCTTCCGGATTCCCGGGGGTTTAAAACTCTCCACAAGTCCATGCTTGAGTACCAGCCAATCTTTATCGCTGTTTAAGAGCCGGACTGTAAACTCCATTTCTAGCTACATTACTTTTCATTGGCTGCGCTGATTGCTTTGATAATTACAGGATGCCAAAGGATGCCCGATTCCGAAATTCGATTTTTCTTTTCTCAAAAACTGTGGGATGAATATTTTCACGCCACGAACAAAGATGCGTTGGGCAATCATTTGTTTGGTGTTCTACCCGTTTAGCCTTATGGCGATCATGAAAGATACCTACCCACTTAAGTAGGTACTAAGTACATAATTTTATAAAGTTGTTTTATACGATTTTTCTTCAGTTTTCTTCACTATATTTCTGGGTTGGTCATGTTTTTGCTTTGTCCTATGTATCAGTGCTCTTGATTTTTCCTTGAATCAAGTTCACACAATTAAAATTTGCCATTATGTAGCCATATAGCGCAACGCCCAACAATTATGAGCACATGCGTGCGTGGGGGAAGGGGCTTAACCCCCCCCGAGAATCCGGTAGATCCCCATAATTAAATTTTCGGCATGTTTTTAGGATTTTGGCCAATTTTACATTACCCAGACTCCAAGACTCCCCAGAATTTGGATCGCTGCCCATTCATGGTCGATTGATAATTATTCTCGCGCGTCCACGCAATCGGATCTGCGGAGCCGGAGAGCTCTTTTTCTCCTAAAAATGGTTAAAAACTTTAAAATGCTTCCAAATCACCCTGATACAATGTTCATGATCGATTTAAAACTTTCTCTGCCTATCTTAAAAGACCATGCCGGTGTCGCACCTTAGTGTCCGGCCGGACACTGTCTTAAAGTGTCCGGCCGGATATTTTAAGGCACCTTAAGGCCCTGCTATACTTCCCGCCGCGCGGCGCCGCGCGGTGCCGCGTTGACAAAATGTGCTGCTATACTTCCACGCGGCACCGCGCGGCACCGCGTGCGCCGCGAAGTATAGCAGCACTCGCCCCGCGGCGCCACGCGGCGCCGCGCGGCGCCGCGTGGCAGATAAATTGAAGTTTGAACACTGTTCAAACTTTTGCCACGCGGTGGGACGCGGCGGCCTATATTTATCATGTATTTATGAGGGAAAGCTTGATTTTAGCATTTTTTATGATGTACTGATGTTTATGCATACGTGAAAGCGTGAAAATTGAATATATAATCGATTTTTAAGATGTCTGTGTTAGTGTTATTTTGGTAACCCAAAAATAATTAAAATATGATATTGGTATAGTTAGCTTAATTTTAGTATGATACAAATATGATATTTCGCAATTGTTTATTTGAAATATGATATATTTTTGATATTTGGTATATATTTAATATGTTTTTGGTAGGTAGTGGGTGGGTAGGTAGTGCATATTATGTATACCTATTATCTATTTTCTGCAACTATTTCAAAGTAGGTATCTATGTAAGCAAAATAGTTGGGGAATTAAATGCATGCATATCAATGCACTGTAATAAATTATGCATATTTTAAGACTCGTTTATTTTATTTCAAAGTCAAAAGACTAATTATGTAAGTGATCAATATTTTTTTGATTGATAATCTCACATTTCCAACGATTTTTCACTTAATCGGAAGCAACAATTACAATGTTATGCATAGCAATGAATAAGCATAGCTAGTTTGTGTTACAGTAAGCTACCTAGAAACAAATTTTGTACCTGCTCACTAATTGTATAAAATTGATTTTAGTGCACAAGGTTTTCTGAAAAAACTATAGAAAAACACGAGCATTAAATTTTTAGACGTAAATTTCGAAAAATTTTCATTTATTCAAAAACTTTCAAAATTTACAAGATTAAGTTTCAAAATTGCATGAATTCCTTTCAGTTTTCAACAAATAACAAAATTTTGGAATATTTGGATCACTATCAGGGAAGCTCAACTCTCAAGAATACAGGTGGCAAACAAGGATTGAGAAAACAAATAATTTAATGATCATTATTCCTACCTACATACCTACCTAATGTTTTATAATCTCCCAGTCTGTTTCACACAAGTTTGGGCATAAATTTTAAAAACATATCCAACAACAAATTGACAGATTGCGATTATAGCAATGATTTGATATATAATTATCGTAATCCGTCGGCTTATTTAAGAATAACTTTTTGAAAAATTATGCTCAAACTCATGTGAAACAGACTATAAGCCAACTTTAATGATGAGCTCAGCTCACCATTTATTACGTATTTATCAACACAGATAGGTGTTACTTCACTCATACTACACAACGCTAATTGTACGTAAGTACATCATAGGTGGGCGGCTCCAAAGTTCTGGGGGGGTGCAAGTTTTTTTCAAAGATCAAAAAATGGCCTTAAAATGGCGGTATGGCAAACAAACACCATTTTCCAACGTTTCACATCGAGCAATATCCATTGGCATCAAAAAATTGCGAAAAACACAAAAACGTTTCAAAAATTGAAATTCTGTGGGGGTATTTCGGTTTCTGGGGGTGCATTTCCCCAAAACCCTCTCCCCAACGCCCAATGAAGTACACACAAATAACGTAGGAGTATACAAACCTCAACGGACTATATGTATGAGGGGGCTTGGCTCGGTATGCATATGTACATCCATACTTACGTATTTGTCTCCATATGATAATACAACCTGTAAGTAAGATAAAGAGCAAAAAAAGAAAAGTGCTACCACTTTATACTAAAATTATATAAAAATTATATCGGAAATATTTTCACATTTCCCAGAGTTTTAATATGATAAGAATATGATATACCGAAATTCACAGAATTAAAATATGATATTGATAGTCCAGCAAGTGCCTACCAAAATCGTACCAAAATTTATTTTTGGTATATCAAAATAACACTAGTCTGTGTGCGAAAATATGTGTCTCTATGCCTTTCAAAACTTGTTTTCATGATGCTGAAACACGAAAATGAGTACAGTTTTTAATGTGCACAATCGTTGACCTATACCCTTTTCTCTTGTTTTCTTGACACAGAATACAGTATACAGTTTACACATGTTTTACTTTTTTGCTGTTTTACTGCAGTTACAACATCAATAAATTTTTTTTCTGCCAGCGCGGCGCCGCGTGGCGCCGCGTTGGAAGTATAGCAGCTACTTCGCCACGCGGCACCACGCGGCGCCGCGCGGCGAAGTATAGCAGGGCCTTTAGAGTGTCCGGCTCTGCCTTAAAGTGTCCGACGCTGAGTATACGTATGTACGCATATACGCCCACGCATATCACTCGCTGTACAATTAGTGCATATATGCGTACTTTGTACAATGTATTGAGGTACATAAATACAAGCAAGCCGATGCATTTCGAAGAATTCGTTGCATCAACAGTGGCGTCGTTTAGCGAACTTGAGATAAAATCGATAATAAAAATGACTTCCGTGAGGAACAATCGACGATATTTACGAATTTCAGTCATAAATGTTGTGAATTAAAACTGCACACGGTTCCATTCACTCATGATTCTAAAAAGACATGCTAAGACTTCATTTTATATATTGCCTACCATGCTACCATAAATATGTACATGTAACAAGGAGGTGGAGATTCCCATAACCGAAGTCGTAAGTGTAAAAATATAAATATAAATAAACAAATTGTTTATTGCCCTCTCCTCGGTTTTGTGCAAAAACTTGCGATTTCTAACCACTTTAGGTGCATTCTTTCAATTTTTGAATAAACATTGAAGTTCGCGCACTCCCCCCTAATGGTCGGCGAACCCCCACCGAACACTTTGGGCTGTTAAATGCCTGCTACTTTACATGGGCAGTGGGCCAAATTCTGGCAGTCAGATGAAGCACTGCAAAAAACGCTAAATTATTCAATTCTATGGATCTACCAATTTGGAGAGATTTTGGATTTTGGGGGTTCAAACCCTATCCTCTTACGTCTACGTACGATGCCCACTCTATCCCAACGTTTAAATACATTTTTTCTCGCTTTTAAGCATGTTATTGTGGCCCGGACACTTTAAGGTACCTTTAAGTGTCCGGCCGGACACTAAGGTGTGACACCGGCTAATGGCTAGAAATTAATATTGGTGCTATTTTAGGCACTTTCGCCTCATCGAATCCCCAAAATTTGACTGCTGCCCATGTATGGTCTGGACCACACATGGACGTCGGGGATTTGTACCCCCAGTAGTTGAAATTCCCCCCGCAGATTACTGTAGACCCCAGAATTCTATTTTTAGTAACATTTTTGGCGATTAACCCCACCCCGCCAGAATATTGTTGCTGCCTGGACCCCTAGAAATTGAATTTTGGTGCTATTTTTGCCCCATTAGGCCCCCTTCTGCAGAATTTGGTTGCTGCATGCTCATAATTCAGTGGACCATACCAAGGTTAACACTTTTAAAAAATTGAATTGACTGACTATTTTGCAAAATAAAACAGCAGCGTATAGACGACTTCTACAAAAAGCTGAGCGATCGAAATCGCATTCATATGTGCATGAGCAGCGTTCAAATTTTGACGTATCCAAAACTGTAGAAAAATGGTGCTAGGAGCAGCTAATACCATATTTTACGTTTCTCGTCGGACTGTCCAGTCGACATAAAAAATACCATTTTTAAAATTTTATTTAGGGTCTTTTAGATTTTAGGGCACAACAGTCCAGACCTCCCACGCCCATGAGTGGACGTGTGCTTCATAAATCTACTTATAATCACACATGGGCGTGGGGGGTTTGGGGGGTATGCACCCTCCCCCCAGAAGTTGAAATACCCCCCCCCCAGAAATCAAAATACCCCCCAGAAAATTTTTTTTGCTTTTTTAGCAATTTTTGATGCCATTGGATAGAGCTTGATGAGAAACGTCGAAAAATGGTGTTTTTTTCGCCATACCACCATCTTTAAGGCCATTTTTTGATCTTTAAAAATTTTTCACCCCCCCAGAATTTTGGTGCTGCCCACCTATGCTTATAATCCGTTAAATTAAAAGCCTTCAGGTTTTTGAAAAATTTGAAGTACCTACAAGTTTTAAACTAATGCTGTAATTGTAATATTCTACAGCATAACGAGGTATGGTACGTATGCCATCATAAAAACGCATTGCATCAAAATTTTAAACCACTTGTAGCCTAATTGACGCGAATAAGAATCAAAAGAAAAGCGCAAAGCTAGATGAAACAGACTATAAGTGCTCTACTATATATTTGTGAAAGTGTTTGTATATCCGGGATTGGCTCCGGCCCCAAAACACTTGGTGGGCTGACATTCTAGCCCGAGCTCGACCTACCGGCTGGGGGTATAGTAGCTATATTTAAATTTCACCAAACCCACCCATGCACCCAGTAGAGGGATGAAGCGGGAGGCGTCCCTATGCTTAAGCATGGCCGATTTTTTGCCAATTTCGAAAATGGGAATAAATTCACTTTTTACACTATTTTCGGCGTTATAACATAGGATCGGACGTAATATAGCCTACATAATGCTAAAAGATGGGCAATGCTATACGGTACAATGATGTGATACAAGATACCCTGTCTGTGCCATAACATACAGTGATATATGATAGGAGATACCCTCTGCTAAAATATATGAGTGATATAAGATATCACGTGATATATGACACCCTTTGCTACATCAAACATAAAATTTTTCACACATCAAAGATATGGTGACCAAAAAAATTTTTCAAAACATCCCAAAACGTCAAAAATATGGGTTTGACCAAAAAAATTTCCAGAACATCCCAAAGCATCACAAATATGATTTTGGCTAAAGAATTTTCAAAACCATTCCGTAACGTCAAAAATGTGGATTTGGATCAAACAAATGGTTGACAAAAAACATTTTAAAAAATCCAAAAAATAAAATATGGTTTTTACCAACAATTTTTTTAGGAATATCCCAAAAACATCAAAAGTCCCGAAAAATAGAAAATACAAGAGACATCTCAATTCCATATAGCTATCAGACCTAAGTTCAGCCCGGGCAACGCCGGGTAGCTCAGCTGGTAAGTGCATATTGTGGATTAAGTGTCCGCACGCTTGTTTACTACTATACAATCTGGACAAATTTAATCGAAAATCGTAAAACTAGTGGACGAGAATGGATAAATCCAACAATCGAATCGCAATTCACCAGTCACCACCTTCTGGGCATCATAGCAGCGACGCTGCGCTCAACGGTGTCCTGTCTGGCCAAAAGGCAATAAGTTCCACCGAGGGCAAATCCCATCAGACCACCGAGTGCGAATTTCCGCAAGGATCCTGCGACCGATCTGCAAAAATAGCATAAAATTCGATCCATGAATTTGAGAGGTTTTTATTTATTTTCTAGTTCAAATTGTCCAAGCAAAGTAAAATGCACTTATGTGCACAGCTGCCTCATTTCGGAAAGTTAGGTAAAAGATTATCACCGACGTCGAGTAATGGAAATCATACTTGGGCAGCAACCAGTGATCGGACCGAGGCTCCTCGGCCTCGGCCTCGGCAAGCCTCGGCGTTTTTTGGAGCCTCGGCCTCGGCGCCGAGGGCGAGGCTGAAAAGTGCCGAGGCGCCGAGGGTTAAAATCAAATTTGAATAAGTTTAATATGTCCGTTGAATATTAACTATTTAGAATGCATCTGCAGTACAACGGCTATTTTTTACCTATAGACTTTTCTTGTGGTTTCAGTCGCGTACCCAGTTACACAAAGTTACATACAGCAAAGTGCCAATTTATTATTCATGTGATGACTAAGTTTTAATTCTCATGCTTGCTACATGGATCGGAAACACACATTCCCGAAGAGAGGGGTGAGGGAGGTTTATTACCCCCTCTCAGGGTACAAGACTCAAGTCACTGTCAGACGATTTTTGGTGAAAACCTTTTGAATATTTTTGAACCTAATTTTTACTATGGCAAAAGTGCAGCTAACTATTAGAATTTCCCGAATGATAGAGTATTTTTGAATGTAAGCAAGAGTAAATAGACAAACTGTCACTATAAAACATGCATGTAATAGCTCAAAAATTTTGGGAGGGGCTCCTCGGCATACATGTAACGGCTAGAAATTTCGGGTGGGGGATTAGCGACTCTAATTCTATGTCAAAAATGGCAAAAGCACCTAAAATAGCCAACAAAGCGCAAATTTTCGCCAAAAATGAGGAGGGTGGGTCAAAATTTTCTGACGTTGGAGGGAAGGGTTAGGGGAGGACGTCCAACCCTGGGTGGGTGGTAATTCCCCAAAGCCCTTCCTGTTACACGTATGGTTTTCGGCCATTTTTATGGGAGAGGGCGTAAACGATTACGAATTTTCGGCCGAAAATCGCAAAAACGCTTCTAAAAATGGCCAATAAATGCAGGTTTTGCCAAAAATCAATTTTTGGCTCGCGCATTTTTTGGATCCATTTTTATACAATGTTAAAATACTTTCTTGGACAAAGTGATATTAATTATATCGTTTTTCAGAATATTTCAGGAAATTTCAAAAAATTTTCGGCGCTTCGCGCAAAATATCGCTAATATACTGTATTTAGATTGAAGCAGGGGAAATAAACACTCCAAAATCAATTTTTGTGTAATCTAGGCATCTTTATGCAGATTTATATATCTTTTGTATCTATTTATACTGTTTTTAAAAATTTTATGCAGAATAAGTACTATTTAATAACTTTGCACTTTTTTACCGTTCAAAGATAAAATTGACTAATTTATCCTGATGTTGCATTGGATTTCTAAGCACAGTAGTGCTTATTACAAGATTTAATTGGCATATTACAATATCTGTAATATTTCTGATTTTGTAGTAGGTAAAAGTTGTTTTAGCTTTCTCAGTCAAGTTTTATGTGAAATTTCATCAAAAGCTCATAAAAATTTCGGCGCTTCGCGCCAAATAATCTTATGAACTATATCCAGGCCGAATTATCACATTTAGGACCATGGTTTTTTGTATTCGGCAAAGATTTTTCATAATGTACAGAGACTTTTCGGGACCGTCTTTGTACATGCACAAAGATTTTTGGAGAGACAAAAACTGTAAAAAGGTGTAAAATTCCCGAAAATTTTTGGCGCATCAGTAATTGTCTGTCCTATATATCTTTAAAATAGTAGAATTTGCATTTAGAATGGAAAAAATGTCAAATATTCAGAGACACAGGAATTAGCTAAGATACGCTACCGAAGGTCGAAAACCCCTGTTTTACCACACTAAATCGCTGCTGTACCATACTATATATAATAGTACACAAAAATTTGCATGTACAAAATGTTCAAAGACTTTTGGATACCATTTTTGTTCATGTAAAAATGTATCTTGCACAAAAAAACACTGTTTAGGACTGCATGCCGGTTGCAGATCACACACTGGCAGTATGTAAAAACGTGTTTGTTTAAAAATAAAATATCTACAAAAATTTGTTCGCTCAAACAAAGACACTACTTAATTTACTGGTCCCCCATTTTGGGATTTCACCCTTCCCTCAACTCTGGACCTTGGGAAACTATGATCGGAAAGTACAGTGCAGTTTCTGTCATATTACCTACCACACCAGAATTGGATGACTGAAAAAGCGTGTTTAAACATGCATTACCGCAAAAGCGAGCACAACAATGGCTACAGTTCTGTCTTTACTTAGCTTATTTCGTTTGTTCGTATTTCTTTGACACTGTTTTCTTATTTATGTATAGTAATAAAAGTTTTTAAGTGCTTGTTCAGCCATATTTTTTATTAACTTTTCAAAGTCTTCAACGGCAACTTGTTAAATTAAGTATGCTTTCATTCTGCTGACTTTATTCAATAAATCCTTCACACATTTAATCTACTATTATTGAAAATGACATTCGATAAAGTGTTCAATATTACGATTATTCTCTAGCTCATGTGCATACAAAATATTCTAAGAGCACTATTTATGGGTATAGGTATATAGGCTTGACCCTCGGCATTACCCTCGGCCTCGGCCTCGGCCGAGGCAAGGATTTTGAGGCGCCTCGGCCGAGGCCGAGGCCGAGGGTCCAAAAAGTACCCTCGGTCCGATCACTGGCAGCAACCAAATTCTGGGGGTCCGAATGGACAAAATCGCCAAAAATTCAATTCTGGGTAGGGATCTATCGATTTGAGAAGTTTTCCAGATTCTCGGGAGGTCCAATCATAGATAGGCGGGCAGCAGCCAAATTCTGAACGTCAAGATGGTGTAAAACAGGCAAAAATTTAAAAAAGCAGGCCTAAACTCTACTTCTGGGGGTCTGACGGATTCTGGCGATCTAAGCCTCCACGCCCTCGTATGATTCAGCCAGACCCCCTACACCTTACACGGATAGCGAGCATAAGTGGGCGGCACCAAAGTTCTAGGGGTGGGGGTGCAAGATTTTTTCAAAGGTCAAAAAATGGCCTTAAAAATGGTGGAATGTCAGAAAAAACACCATTTTTCAACGTTTCTCATCGAGCACTATACATTGGCATCAAAAAATTGCGAAAAAAACAAAAGAAATTTCAAAAATTGAATTCTGAGGGTATTTCGATTGGGGGGGATATTTTGGTTTATCGGAGGGGTGCATACCCCAACCCCCACGCCCAAATATGGTAGCGAGCATACGTGGGCAGCAAGAAAATTCTGGGGGGTGCAAGATTTTTTTGAAGGTCGAAAAATGGCCTTAAAAATGGTGGTATGGCGATAAAAACACCATTTTTCGACGTTTCTCATCAAGCACTATCCATTGGCATCAAAAAATTGCGAAAAAAACGAAAAAAATTTTCAAAAATTGATTTCTGGGGGGGTATTTTGGTTTCTGGGGGGTGCATACCCCCAAACCCCCCACGCCCAGGTGTGGTAGCGAGTAGCGCCCGAATTCTGGGAAGCGTCCGATGGGGCCAAATTACCAAAAATAGCACCAGAAATTCAATTCCGGGATCTATTGATTTTGGAGGGGGTCCGCCGGATTTTGGGTGAGTCCAGGACCCTCTACGCAAATGTGCACCCATGTGTGATGAGGGAACCGCGAATTCCTGAAATTTCGAAAAAGATCCAAAAAAGTCATAATAGATAAAAAATGCCGTTTTTCCACGTTTCTCACCAGGCCTCATCAATTAGCAACAATGAAAACGAATAGCATTTAAAAAATGACATTTTGGAGCGTGCAGGAGATTCGAGGAAACAGAGTTTACAAGCAGTTTGAAATCGAATAATCTTACACGTGCATTCTAATTCTAGAGTCGAAAAAAATGAATTAGAGGGCCTGGAGAAAAATTTTAAGCCTGGTATAAAGGACGCTTGATACGATACAGAACGCTTCGACCTTCGCGTCCTACGCATACATGAGTAAAGCACATAGGTCGGCAGCAGACGAATTCTGCGGGGTCCGACAGGACAAAGTTGCCAAAATAGCACCCAAACTCAATTCTGAGGATTTATCGATTTTAGAAAAGCCGTCCGCCAGATTCTCGAAGAGGGTCTAATCAGACCCCCTCCCCCAACACCCGGGCGTAGGAACGCAACGCCTATATTCGGAAGTGCAGAAATTTTATTCTGGAGTGCAGAAATTTGCTGAGATCAAAGAAGGAGCCGAAAATTGATGGTAGGGCAAACACAACTTTTTTGGCATTTTTCATTAAAATCTCTCCGTTGGCATTAAAAATCGCAAAGAAACAAAAAAGTTTAAAAATTTTATTCTGTAGGTCTGCCGAATTCTTTGGGTTCTAAACTCCCCAACACATACGTGTGGTCGAATGATAACTTTCAGTGAAATTTACCCGCTCATGTGCACAACGCCCATAATAAACGGAGCTGGCTAAAAATACGTTAGCTAATAGCTATTAGTTGTGAAGTGAAATTTGTTTATAAATGAGGTGTTATGTTACGTCATATTAAGTAAAATTATTTTCATTTGTCCTAATTTAATCATTTTTGCAGATGTTGGAGCATGTTTCGCGATGGATAATGTTGTTATTAAACAAAAAAAGATTATATTCTCTACAGTCCATGTAAATACAATCCCAACCACACATGGGCGCGCAGGGGCGGATTTAGGAAGGGGGGCGGGGGCGCCCCCCCTATTGGCCCAAAATAGTGCGCAAAATTAAGCATTTTGAGCGATTTTTAGCGATTTTCGGGTTAAAACGGCTAATTTTTCCGCCCAAGTCAGGGTACCGCCCCGCCCCCCCTTAGGAAAATCCTAGATTCGCCACTGGGCGCGGGGGTTTGAGGGGTCACTGGACCTCCGATAATCTGACGAACCCCCGCCCATAATCGAATTTTGGTGCTATTTTTTGGCAATTTCGCCCCATCGAATCCCTCCAGAATTTACGCGCTGCCCATCTACGTATAGCCCCACCCAACCCAGAGACCATTCGGCCCGTTGCAGGATCGACCCAGTCCGTTGCTGGTTGAGGGCAATATGGGGCATTGCCCAGGTGAGGGAGCAAAAGTTACAAAACGCATGTAATTTCCATGCTAGGCAAATCCGTACGTAATTTAAGAACCCAGTATCATAACATGTTGAAAACTAGTCGTTTTAGCGATTTCTTCAATTTTTCAATTCAAATTAAAAAATCGGGCTTCTCTCTCAATTCTACGAGAGAAGAAAGGTTGCTCATATTTTCAAAAAATAGCGTTCTCGAATTTGTTATTACAATTTAGAGGAAATATAAAGAATTACTATCAAGACCAGGCATCTTACTTTCAATCTGCAGAAAAGCACGAGTGTGCGCGTACACATGTGCTACCAGATATGCACGTGGGAGATCTGGGGGTCTAGACCTACCCAGGCTGGACAAATGGAAAATTTTCTGGGGAAAATGAGGCCAAGTGTAAGCCAAAAATGAATGAAAATTTTAAATGTATGATGATAATCATAATAATAATTATTATTAATTATTATTATAATATTATTATTATTATTATTTATTCGGATAAGCGCAAGGGTAAAAAGTTTGAATTGTAAAAAATTAAAATTGACGTTCTTTAAAAGTGTTTGAAATTGACCAGAAACTGTGGAATAACGTAATTTTGACGCTATTTTAGCATGAACACCATTTTTTGAGATCATTTTGGCCCAAAAAAGCTCACTTCAACCCCCCCAGAACGACTGACTCCCAAGATCGACCATGCTTTGCATCTATGTGTGCTACTAGTTAAGCTAAGTGTAAACAGAAAATCTTGCCTATAAATTAGGCCGGTAAGCGTGGCAGCTGCTAAAGTGTTCAGCTCGTCTTCAACACCGCGAGAATAGCTGAATGCTGTGCCTAAGCCACTGTACATAACGGCCAAGACGCCAAGCGAACCAGCGGCTGAACTGCCGTATTTTGTGAATGCATTCAAAAGGTGGGCACGTTTGGCAGCCTAATAAGTAAAGAATGTCCCTGTCAGAAAAAATATCGGTAAAAACTTGTTCCAGCTCTACTTGCGCTTCATCATACATGGGCAGACATAAGGTGAGCAGTAGCCGAATTCTGGGCGTTCGATGGGCCAAATTGCCGAAAATAGCACCAAAAATTTTATTCTGGTGGTCTATCGGTTTAGGGGGTAGGGATTTCAGATTCTCAAGGTCCAGATCGCCCGTCGCCTATCTGTGGGCAAGATAATGGGATTCGGAGGCGGGGGGATAGATTGAGAAAAGCGGTTATACAGTGAATAGTAATCCTAATAAGCGTTTTTAAAAACTTAAAATGTCATTAACACACCTGGGCAATAGCCCATCCCAGCCCGTCCATGGAACGGGCTGACATAAAACCGAAAAACTGGACGGGCTGAAGGGTCCATTAGGATTGGATGGGCTTATTTCGAAAAACACGTCAGAAAATAGTGGAAAATCAAAGAAAGTTGTCTTTTTAACCAATTTTTAGCCCGGTTGGATGAGCTGGAAGCTTTGGTTATTACCCAGATATGGTCATTACACAACTTCCTTTAGCCGCTCAAAATATCGTTTCGGCAAAGATTTTTCCCGATGTACGAAGACTTATCGGGACCGTCTTTGTACATGTACAGAGTTTTTGGAAGACAAAAACTGTAAAAAGGCCTGAAATTCCAAAAACATTTTGGTGCTTCGCGCTGAAATGAGTAATTCTCTGTCCTACATATTATTTATAATGGCAGAATTTGCATTTAGTATAAAAAGATTTCAAATTTTTCGGCGAGACAATTTTTTGTAATTTATGGCGTCAGAAACACAGAAATGAGCTTAAATACACTACGATAGGTCTAAAAATCCTGTTTTACCACACTGAAATCACAACTGTGTCATATTATTGTAATAATAAAATTCGCATGTACAAAATGTAAAAAACTTTAGGGGACCATCTTTGTAAATGTACAAAGGGACCTTGTGCAAAAAACCCGGTTATCCCAAAATTACTTGACAGTACCCGATTTTCAAGTTATACGGAAATAAATGTCCCTCACCTCACTATGCACTAGTGTGCGCTTTATGCTCAATGGACTGTAGGCACATTGGTAGGTAGATAACGCGGTATACTTTTTCATAATGGGGTATAATCAACACTTTATTATTAATATAGACGCTGACAATGTTAAAAGCAAGCAGGAATGCCTTTTGCTCTAATGACTTATTTCGCAAATCGTACAACTAATGCAAGTAAAACGATTATAATTTATACGAAATTGATAATGGATTTTGTAATAAAAAGGTTCCGGAGATTTTTATGCATGTTCGACTGATGGCTTTACACGGAGCCCCCCTTAAAATTTGTTGCGTCATAAATCACAAATTTAAATTTTAACATTATCAATTTTCCTCTTTTTTCCTGCTAATGAATAGATGTATATATGTGAATAACGTTAAGAAATAATTTTCACTCGTGCTCATACATGTAAAGGCTCAAAATTTTCGTTATAGGGGGCACACGTGGGCGTGGGGAGGGGGATTCAGGGGGTTTGCAGTATGCACTCCCCAGAAGGCCTACTACCCTCCGAAAAGCCGCATATCCCTCACCCAGGAACAAAATATCCCTTTAATCCATTAGAATTCAATTTTTGAACATCTTTTGTTTTTGTTTTTTAATTTTTTGATGCCAATGGATAGTGCTCGACGAAAAACATTGAAAAATTGTGTTTTTCGCCATACCACCATTTTTAAGACCATTTTTTACCTCTGAAAATTTATACCACCCTCCCCCAGAATTTTTGTGCTGCCCACCTATGGTGCAGGGTCTCCGGCTATTGAGGGGCATACATGTAACGGCTCGAAATTTGCGGGGGACCCGACCACTATCAGGGATGGAGTGAACGACCTCCATTTTTGACAAAAAAACGACCAAAAAACGCCTCAAAACGGCCAAAACATTCGATTTTTTCCAAAACTGGGGATCAAAAATTTTTGGGCTTTGAGGGATAATGGACGTCTAACTTTGGGTCGGGGATCCCCTTATCCCTCCTGTTACATGTGCGGGGGAGATGTAAATGACCTGAAACTTTCGGCCAGAAACGGCCAAAAAACACCTAAAAATGGCCAAAAAAATTCATTTTTTTCCGAAAATCGGGGAAGAAGTCAAAAATTTTCAGGCTTTGGCGGGATAAGGGGATAGCCAACGTTGGGTGAGGATTCTCCATCCCTCTGTTACATGCTCAATGCTTGTGCTACATAGGTACATTACACATGGTCTTAATTTTTCGACCATTTCAGTTGACTGAAAACCAAAGCAAAGCTCTATTTCCCACAAAACTCCTTAGTTTAGAAGTCGTAATTTTAATATGATTACGACGGCTTCTTTGGATTTGGAGACTAAACCGCACTCCTTTTACTTTTTTGAAGCAAGTCAAATGAGAATTAACAAGACCAGATCAACTCAACTTTAAAGAATCGGTTCAAACTACTAAATTTTTCACCCCATGCTTATTTGTAGATTGTGCAATTGATGACTTTGATTGAAGTACATGAAAACTAGTAGGGAAACAAAGTTGTATTGACGAAGTATACGATCTTGACTGAGGAATGTCCTCTTAATCGGACAATTTTAAAAGCTTTGGAACATATTAAAAGTATGGCAAGCTTGCGATTACCCACAATGTAAAGCTCAGCTGATTCATAAACCGCAGGAATTCCCGCCCCTGTATTTGATAATTTTTACTTTGTAAATTGAATTCATCAGCCATAACTACTTTTAGGGGGTATGTAAAAGCCTACTTGAAATAGATGTCCTGCTGTATTAAGGGCAAGAGGTTGCGCTTTCATACTGTGATATAGACCCTGCGCTCCGCCAGCAACTGCTCCGGCAATAACGCAGCATCCTATTTGCGAAAAAGCCATCTCGAATCGACCCCTGTGCTGAGAAGCACCTTCAGGCATTATGTACTGGGGCTCGGAATTTTTGAAGATAGACCTGTCGATGTTCATGTAAGGAGACATGTAAGGCGAAATAGCCATCGGAGATGTTAAGCTGCGAGTTCTGTCGTCCATTATGTCCTAATACAAATAATCTGAAAGAATAAAAAAACATACATATATACGTTACATCAAAGAACGGAATGACACTAGGCAGCAGGGAATGACACTAGGCAGCAGGTTTTAGTACAGTATATATTAGGGATGTCCCGGGACAGGCTTTTTAGCCGGGGGCCGGGGCAAGATGTTATATGTACTAATATATGCTGACCCTATGAGTGTTAAGTTAAAATTATTTACGGTACTTTTTTACATTAGTACTTAATCATATAACTGTGAAAAGGGGATTAATTTCAGGTTTCTCACCCTATAATGGCTTTAAATTAAAAGCTTAAGAAGTTAAAAACGGTTTGAAAAGTATCAACGATGCACGCGATACTGAATCAGTCCAAATAAATGACAATCATTTGCAGGCACGTAGCTGGCCGTCCTATTTTGGGGGACCAACACCAATTTCGGGGGACCACCAAAAATTTTGGGGGGACTAAGCCCAAAAAGGCCAAAAAATGGTACAAAATAAAAAGTCTTATTTTTCGGGTTTTTCTGAATTTCCAGGGGTCTTAACTCCCCCGCCATTCCCCCCACAGCTACGTGCCTGATCATTTGCAATAAATCATAAATGTGCAACTGTCTTCAGATTTTCAAAACTTCATGACTGATTTCCGGGGAGATAAAGAATTGCGAGGCAATTTTAAAGTTTGAAATATAAGACCTAGATCTCTTGGAATCTAAGCTCACAATTAATGAGTGATGTTAGTTTTTAGAAAAATAGAAATTTTTTGTGATGCTACGCGCTCGTTATTTTATTTATGGTAAAGTTCCGCTGAAAAGCCAAACAAAGTATAAGAATTTCAGTATAAAGCATGTATTTTCATGTTCAACATTATTTTTGTTCCAATTTTCACTTTAAAAGTTCATTAATTTTAAGTAAAAACTGTTAATTTATCTATTGATTATATACATTGCAATTCTTGAATTTAAGACTCCGGATTCTACATTTTCTATTCCGCATTAGTCATTAGTCGTGACTTCCAGCTGTACTAAGCCATATAAATCATGGATGTACAAATTTTAAACATCGTATTCTTGCCAAGATTGTGGCTGATGCGATAAATATTCCCGACAGCAAAAGCTTGATTTTCAAGAAATTCTTTACAATTGTGAATTACGAAACAATATTTATATATGATTTTAGGCCAGGACACCAAGAACTGCGATCACAGCATCGAATCTCGCTTCCTTCTTAAGCTGATATTTTTATTAATTTTATGCATTCCGTCTGTTCAGACTTAACAGATCATCGAATTTCATTTATAAAATCTGACAGAATAGAACAAAATTTATACGTCATCCGATTTAGGCTATTTATTTCGAGATGGACTATAAAATTAATAAATAAACCATAAATGTAGCAATGATATCATAATAGTAATATTAATAATAAATGCTTAGGCTTAGTCATTAGCATTCACATTGGTGCCAGCTAGGGATCGACCGGAGCTCCGGCTCCGGCCTCCGGCTCCTCCGGCCATTTTTTGGTCCTCCGGCCTCCGGCGGCCGGAGGTATAAAAAAGGGGCCGGAGGCCGGAGGTTTTTTGAACCGAATCATTCAATGCTTTAACGCTCTTCTTTTCTTTTGAAGCTTAGCAGTCAGATTGCCTATTTTGTGAATTTGTACAAACACAGGTTTAATAAGTGAAGTTGTGAATGTGAACACTAATGTGGCATTGTGAATGCACCATTGGTGAAATATTATATCATATATTTTGCTTAATAATGAACGAGAAAATTTCAGATTGCAAAGCTGAGCCGAGTCCGCGTTAAGTGTTTTTTTGTACAAGGTCCGTTTGTACATGTACAAAGATGGTCCCCAAAAGTCTTTGAATGGATAAAAATCTCTTTCGAGTGACAGAATAACAAACTTGGTGCGACGTAGTCTGCTCACTTGCTTTTTGAGCTATTACAGATTGTAGATATAAGTACATACAGACACATTCCTAAGCTCTTTATGCTATGTTTATTTGGGTACTTTTCGAGTATAAGTGCATCCAGACAATAAGGGCAAGCGAGAAAGCGGTGAGATTGGAGCTAAAAATAGAAATATGCTAATTAAATGATTTTTTCGGTTACCCAAACCGCCGCTGCCAGACCAGTCATTTGAGAACATGTGTAATAGGTGAGGAGCACACATGGGCTTGGGGGTATGCACCCCCGAGAAGTTGAAATACCCCCCATTCAGAAATCAAAATACTCCCCAGAATTCAAATTTTGAATTTTTTTTTGCTTTTTTAGCAATTTTTTGATGCCATTGGATTGTGCTCGATGAGAAACGTCGAAAAATGGTGTTTTTTTCGCCATACGACCACTTCTAAGACCATTTTTTGATCTTTGAAAAATTTTTCACCCCCCCCCCCTAGAATTTTGGTGCTGCCCACCTATGGTGAGGAGAGATCTAGTAGAACGTTATTGCATGTTAGTCTTCTTGATTTTCGCATAGCTCGATTAAATAGGTACATTATGGAATAGGTACATCGTCACCTCCGGCTTAAATAGGTACATCGTCACCTCCGGCTCCGGCCGGAGCCGGAGGTGACGATGGCCGGAGCTGCGGCTCCGGCCCGGAGGAAAAAAATGGACCTCCGGTCGATCCCTAGTGCCAGCACATGGGTTAAGCCTGAGATAAATGAGGCAAGCTTGTCTCATGTCTGACACTAATCAGAATTCTCAAGCAATAACAGAAACCTTCACACTAATTCCGTTATCTAGGCTAAGGATAAGCCTTTATAGTGTTTGGACGCAGGGGCGTAGGCAGGGGAGGGGGAGGGGGAATTCTCCCCTGGGAAAAATTTCGAATTTCTAGAAATGGAGCGATGCGGTTGCATAATGCTGTCATGCGACGATTTGTTGAGAATAAACCTAGAAATTCGGCGCTTCGCGCCGATTTATTCTAGTTCTGGCCACTATTTTAACTTAATGGCAACAAACAAGAGAGAGACAAGACAAGAAAATGTTTACTGTCCAGAAAAATACACAAAATTAGGTAAAACAGAAATATGTGATAAAAGAGTGACTGAACAAAAGGATATACAGATCACGGAGTGTGATACAAGTAGGTATGCCCCAACAATAAAATTGTAAAATCAATGTTTAGCAGCTCTTTTTTGAACTACCAACGTTAGGAGAAGCGATGACATGATCAGGTAACTTGTTCCAAATTTTTGAATATCTTTGGGAAAGGTTATTAATTTGAGCATTGGTTCGGACAACTGCTAAAGTAAGTTTATAACGATTTTCAGCTCAACTGATGTTGGAACTGTAAATAAAAAATTCATTTGCATCAATTCAAGATAATTATAATAATAATAATATTTATTAGCCAATTACTACCGTAGAAAATGCAATAAAAATTACATTTAAAAAAGGATTTAATGAAAGATAATGTCGAAAGAACGAAAGAAAGTTTATCAGCATAGCATAATAAAGCGAGACGTAGAGGCGGATCGCGCTCACTTACGCCCCTTTAGGAACTCATCAAAACGAAGTTCACAAATTTAACGATTTAGTTTTTTATTTATTTCTTTAAATTTTTTTACTACCAATAAAGCGTTAATAATTTGATACATGAGACATAGACATATGTGAAGACGAAGAAAAAAGAATATAAAAAATATAATAACAAAGAACTATAAAGCGTTTGTTGCTATGAGAAGATGAAGTACCTTTTTGGAAACATTTCTAGTCAATAGAAATTCAAAAGTATGGAGAAAATTCGTGCGCTTTGTGCAGATTGCGTTTTCAAAAGCTGCTTGGCACACGGAACATGACAAGTCTACAAAATATTCGCACCTCATGCGTGTTAAGAATTTCTTCAGTCATTCAGTCATTCTGGCATGGTAATATAAGAAAATTTCCGCACTGCGCGCCAGTCTATTTTATCTATTTATCAACTGAATTAAGGACCATGGTTTGGACGATTTTATGAAAATATCAACATTAAAATTTAATATTTCAGTGCTTAATTTTGCCAAATTTTCCGTGGCTCTGCCCCGGACCCCACTGGGGGCGCTTGAGCGCGCCACCCCAGACCCCAGCCCACGAAGAAGTTTTCCGTTGCATTCTCTGCAATCTAAAGTTCTACCCGAGTAGCAAAACTTGCATTAATTGTTAAAATTTTCAAAAAAAATTTTCTTGCGTTTTTTGCATGACGATGTGAATAGTCCAAAAAAGGCATTATACGTCTAGGACGCATTTTTATACGTTTCAATGAACTTGTGATATAAAAACATTTTCGAACCTCCCTGGCAAAAATCCTGGGATTTTCCAAGATTTCACACATTTTTCATTTTTGACCAAAAACTCTGTTTTCATGGTGTTTTAAGTTGAAATCTTTAACTCAGATGATTAAAAAAGGCGCGGAATCATGTTAAAGATTTTTCAAAATTAGAAAAAAAATTTTGTTATATTTTTCTTCATTTGAGTTAAAGATCTCGACTTATATTCGAAGATTCAAACAGCGGAATGCAGAATCACATGTAGATACCCAATTTACGTCGACCTAAGCATCTATACATCGACCTAAGCATCTATACATTGACCTTAGCGGGAGCGACCTCGACCTAAGCAGCTTAAAACACCTTTTCAGATAAACTTAGCCTAAGCCTAAGCATAATAGAAGCAGAAACTTAGATTTTCGTATATCTTATCAAGTAAAACCGAAAAAACATGCAAAAAATATAAAATTTTTTAAAAGTTTTCCTAAATTTTAAAACAGCTTTCCGCGCCCTTTTTCTTTTTCTCCATCATTACAATACTTCCTTCCGTAATTCTAGCCCATATTATTCATTTCCGATAGGGATGTTCCGATTCCAGGTTTTTCAAAAAATTCGGTACCAGTTCCGGTTCCAATACTTGAAAAACAAGAACTTCGGTTCCGGTTCCGGTTCTTGCGTAAGTTGGAACCACCGGTTCCGGTTCTTCAACTAGAGAACCGTCGGTTCCGGTTCTCGGTTCCTGTGTTAAAGTATGTATATACGTTCTTGATAGCCTGACTTCACGGGAACTAATCGAAAGGATTATTCAGGAAGTCGTTTCAATCTGACAACTGCACGTTCAAACAAGTTTTACGTCTAGTTGACAATTTACCTATAAATTACTGAATAAAATATTATATCATGTCTGGCTTTGCCTGTGCAATCTTTCGTTCAATTGAACACTATGTTTCCACTGTTCTTTGCTTATTAGAATTCGTAAATTGGTGTATTTTTTGAACAGCTGTTCAGTGGCGCTGGAATCATTTACGAACCTCTCAAAAACAGGCAACATGGCGAAAAAGCAGAACGACTGTTATTTTTAAAATATAATTTACCTGGAACAAAATTTGCATACTAAGTTTTAATCTGAACACTTTTTGGTAATAGAAGTTCGAATCGCTGCTTCATGTCTTCAATAAATTTTATGAAGTTCGATTTTTAACTCTACTTTTTAAAAACCGATAACCGACTCCAAAAAGATCGGTCCCGGTTCCGGTTCCGGTTTTTAGAAAATCAAGAAATCGGTCCCGATCCCGGTTCTTAGAAAATCAAAAGATCGGTTCTTGGTTCCGGTTCCAAAAAACGGTCAGTTCCAGCCGGTTCCGGTTAAACGGCACATCCCTAATTTCCGACAAATTTGTAAATCTTTGGATCGAGCCAAAATCCTGGCTAAGCTTATGCGTCTTTGCGCCAATTTCTTCTATCTTTTGGCAGTTACCATCGTTTTATTGCAGTAAAAGTCAAAAAATTAGCGCTTCCAGCCAATGTTTTTTTTGTACTCGGCAAAGATTTTTACCCATGTACAAAGACTTTTTAGGACCGTCTTTGTACATGTACAAAGATTTTTGGGAAGACAAAAATTGCAAAAAAGGTGTGAAATTCGCAAAAATTACGGCGGCCGAAATGAGTAATTGTGTAATCTATATATATTTATTATGGCAAAAATTGCATTTCAAAAGGAAAAATGTCAAATTTTTGACGCTTCACGCCGTTTTAAGACAAATCTTAGTGATTTTTGCCCTTAGAGACCCAGAAATTAGCTGAAATACACTACCAAAAATCGAACAACTCTCTTTTTACCACACTAAAATCGCTACTGTACCATAATAGAAAAATGTCAAATTTTTTGGGGGCAAATTTTAGTAATTTTTGGCGTCAGAAACCCAGAAATTTGCTAAAATACACTACCAAAGATCGAAAACCCTCTTTTACCACACTAGAATCGCTACTGTACTATATAGTACACAAAAATTTGCATGTACAAAATGTACAAAGACTTTTGGGGACTATCTTTGTTTACGTACAAAGGGACCTTGCACAAAAAACACTGCTTCCTCCAGCACATAATAAACATTTTTTCCGTCAAAACCGTAAAAAAATTTAAATGAAAAAGTAAATTTGTTCATTGCTCAAATAGTGCAGGACGATGTGAAAACCCGAAAAACACGTTATTTTAAGGCCCCTGTCCGTTTTTAAGAGTTTTTAGACTTAAAAATTAATTTTTGGATTACCCCTGGCAAAAAAAGATAATTCGATGCTTCGGCAGGGGTAATGTTTGTAAATAAGTGCTTAACTTCTTGAAATGTCGGGTCGGTGGTCCAATGGATGGCGTACTGGCGTAGCCACGGGGAAGGGGGAATCCCCCTCACGAAAAAATTAATTTTTGAAATGGAGCTATGCGATTGCATAGCGCTGTTCTTCGATGATTTGTCGAGAATAATCCAAGAAATTCGGCGCTTCGCGCCGATTTATTTTGGTTTGGTTATTATTTTAACTTAATGACAGCAAAGAGCTACAAAGCGTTTGTCGCCATGAGAAGATTACCCATTATTTGCAAACATTTATGGTCAATAGAAATTCAAAGGTGTGCAGAAAATTCGTGAGCTTTGTACAGATTGCGTTCTTAGAAGCTGCTTAGCATTGGGAACATGACAAGTCGACGCTCGTCCAGAACGACAACCCTGAACCAGGGTTGCACCAAGTGCTCTTGTCGAAAAACCCTAATTTTCACCTCAGACTGTCAGAAAAACCCCCAACTAATGGTTAAGCAGGCAAAAAACCTCAATCTTTAAAAATGCCTCCAACGGCCTCTAAAAAACCAAAATGGGAGAAAAACCTCAACTTGGCAATAGTGATCGACCGGGGAGACTTTTGTTGGCCGGGGCTGGGGCGGTACCAGGGCTGAAATAAAAACCCCAGCACCGGCCGGGGCCGGGGGCCGGAGTCAGACAAGGAAAATATTATTGCATGACACATACTTAAGGGGCGCATAGGAAGAGAAATAATGAGCGACTGCTTCATTCAGTAGTATAGTGCTGGCCTCTAAAAAAGCCAGTCGATTTGTGACCTAAAAAACCACCCCTTTTTTCCATAACCAAAAGGAGATGACTGATGATATTATACTGGCGAACAAGCTATGCCCTGAGGATTACAAGCATACCTGGGCAATGGCTGACGGTTCGCCCCATCCAACTTCCAGCCAAAAGGGTGGGTGGGTCCCCAGACCCTGAAAAGGTGGGTCTGTCCCTGAAAAAAGGTGGGTCCGTGCCTGAAAAAGGTGGGTCGTTCAGCTTAATCAGTGGGACAGTCGCTGAAAAAAGGTGGGTCCATCCATGAAAAAGGTGTCGAACAGTGTAATAAGATGGTTCCTGTGCATGTTTTGCAAACTGATCATGATATACTGTATCTAGCATTTCTTTAAATTATCTCCAAAAATTTTCTCCTTGTACAAAACATAGCCCCGCCCAAGTTACCCCTTCGCCCTGTCCAACTTTTGGTTCAGCCCGTCCTGGTGATGGGCCGATATGGGGCATTGCCCAGGTGTGATAACAAGTGACCCCTGATCTCTTTCCGGATCATTCAGAAACTTGAGATATAAATTTGTCGAAAAGTTCCTAAAAATTGTCGTTTTTATGAATTTTTAAAGCATTTTTGAGGGTCAGTATTTCTACCCGTATTCATATCTGCTGGAATCTTTTGTTTTCACGTTAGGCTCCCCTGCAGACAAATGTCTGGAAAAAATTCAGTTGTTCCATGTCATCCACATAGCTACAGTATACCTTCAACGTCAAACCTAAAAAAACCACTTGTAACCTAAAAAACCAGCGCCAATTTTTACAAAACTTAGCAGGAATGTGCCTCGTAGCACCTTACATGATGCCTGATATTTATTTTTCGCAAAAAATTTGAATCACCTCAAAAACTGCCGTAAAAAGTTTGATTGTAACCTAAAAAACCCACTGTAACCTAAAAAAGACCAATGCTAAGTATAATAATGCTATGGCAACAAAATTACTTTCCATCAAGTTGCATAATTTTGTACTGATTTCTTGCAGAGGATGTAGAAGAGACTTACCTAGAGTTGTTTTTATCACTTGAAGACTTTATTTCTGACATTTATAGAACTTTTGATAGAGTTCAGAAAAAATTATTGATTTTTATATAAATATGATAAAATGAACGGAAATATCGTAAAAAATGAATTTTTTTAAATATGATCATTTGAGATCAACTAACTATTTTACGCTGCAAACCGACTACACAATTCGCATAACATTTTGGAGGTGGTTTTTTCCCATGGTTTTCTTACTTCCCAAATGGAATTTGCTGGGATTTTTTAGTTTTGACTTTAATCGATTTTATCTCCAAGACTAAAGGGATCTATGAAATCAACTAAGTGGCGAAAGATGGAGCATCAACGGGACATTACTCTGATTATATAAGTTTCTAGACTGGGGTGCTTGCACAATGAATATATGCAAAAAACATGAAACGTGGTTTTTCTAGAGGCCATGACTATAAAGGACAAGCGCAAAATTAGGTGCGCCTTTTCAAATCAAGTTTTATTACTATTTATATCACAATAAACATTTAGTCCAGTGTTTCATTGTCTGAATCATCAATAAATTCTATATCGCTGCTAGTTATCACACTCAATATTATTTGAATCTTCACTACTGCTACTGCTGCTGTTTGCGCCGCATTCTACATGTTCATCAGCCTAAGTGCTTAGGAGCTTTTACGTATTGAACTAATTGCTCGCAAATTATGCTTTAGAAATAAGAGCTTCTGAAGATTTTCTGGCTTCAATTGAACCATTAGCTAAATCACGAGCTGACTTGAATTCGCCTTCGCTGTACACAGATTTTATTGGCGGGCTCAAGTGTTTTTTGAGAGCTAACTTATAGAAGCGAGCATACATGATCATGGGGGTTTAACGGGTTTTCGGCCTCCCCCCCACAAAAAAAATTTTTTCCACTCCCCCGAATTCACACTTTTTAGAAAAATCATAGGAAGTGTCTAGATTTAAGCGTTTTTAGCGTTCAAATGGCTCAAAATTGTCAAGCGCCATATTGGCATTAAATAGTCACTTTTCGACTATATTTTGGTCAATTTAATGCAATTTTTCGAAATTTTTCCGTATTTTTATGTTCTAGAAAGAAAGAGCATCGTTATTAACAAAACCAGAAACAGAAGTAGTGGAATCACAGAGATGTAGCGATTGGGCGGAATAGGTATTGGACGTAATAAATGAGACACATATAGTTTATCGGATCGAACACAATTCTGCAGCGCATTTTACATTCGCCTATAATTAACTTCTGTCCTAATAACTATTACACAAGAAGCGCGTTTTGAAGCAGGCGGTTCTTATTCAATTATTTGTAAAAGTGTTGTTTGTAAAAATATATTTTTCAAAAAGGTACAATTTCCACCATAGTTTCCCAAGGTCGAAAGTTTAGGGAGGGGTGAAATTCCAAAATTTAGGACCACTTAATTTAGAGTCTAGCCTTTTTTGCATATCAAATATGAAAAATAGCTAAAACATCCTATATATATATATAGCATGTTTTAATGTGAAAAACTACATTTTTAACTACTTTCTGTCCCATTCTGACTAGTTTCGTCACTCTTGTAGGTGAAAAATATAAGAATTCATCGGAAACTTTGACTTTTCAGATCATTTTAAAGTCCATTCTAGGTATTTTATGGGTAAACAAAAGCGAAATGTATTAGTCGGCGCGAAGCACCGAAAAAATTTTAATACCTTCGCTGCTTTTGTACCCAAAAATCGGCGATTGGTGTAGCTGGTTCACATATGTATTAAGATAGCCACGTTATAAGAATGCGTATACAGCAAGTATTATCCGGTGAAAGCTGCCACCTAACTGGTTCGATTTGAGTCAAGTCGAAAACAAATAAGGCAGTCATCAGATTTTTCCAGTAGATTCATGTGACTGACCAAAATGTTAATGCCAGCGTTAAAAATAAGCCTGAGTAATGGGATGCGACGAGCGGAGTGAGCGAAGCTGGCGACGCGAGTTGCATCCCATTGCTTAGGCTTATTTTAAACGCTGGCACCAACGATCTTGGTCAGTCCATGATACTAAGCCTAAGCCTAATCAGCTGGTAAACCAACAAAACATCACGAATAGCCTGCAATCTTTATCGAAATTAACCAGCGATAGTCGATTGGTTATGGTTCTGGACTTTAGAGCAAGGGGTCCACGTTTCGAATCCGACTGCCAGCAACTTTCTCTCGTTTCCTCAGATGCTATCGACCGCACACATACGCCCTTATAATATGACTATGTTAATACATATGTGAACCAGCTACACGAATGCCCAAAAATCATGCAGAAAAATATTTCATAGCTTAAAATCGTCCGACAGTGATTCAAGTCTCGGACCCTGAGGTGGGAGTCATCCCCCCTTCCCCCTATGGGAATGTGTGATTTCCACTTAGAAATAGAACGTATCTGTCAACTCTAAATCTTTGGAATTTTTGCACTTTACCGGAATTTTTTTTTCCTGAAAACAACTTTTTCTGCCATTTTAAAGGTCGCCGATTCCAAAAAAATCAATCATTTCGCACGGAAAACACTGTATTATAAAAATTTTGAACACAAAATATGGGAATCTTATGTATTTAATAACCATTCTTACGTCGATATAAGCATCTAAACATCGACCTGAGCAAAGCATCTATACATCGACCTAAGCATCTATACATCGACCTAAGCATCTATACATTGACCTGAGCGGGAGCGACCTCGATTTAAGCAGCTTAAAACACCTTTTCAGATATACTAAACCTAAGCCTAAGTATATTAGAAGCAAAAACTTAGATTTTCCTGTATCTTATCAAGTAAAACCGAAAAAACATGAAAAAAAATGAAAAATTTTTTAAAGTTTTTTTCAAATTTCTAACAGAAAAAATAATAGTTTCCGCGCAAAACGATTGGTTTTTTCGGAATCACCGACCTTTAAAATGCCAGAAAAAGTTATTTTAACGAAAATCGAAAAAATGCAGATTGTCCTGAACATTTATTCATTAGAAGCTCATTTATACACAGTAGCAAAGATATAACAAGGACTAAGTATACATATGGTCGAATCAGTACAGTTCTCAAAATTAACACTTGCCCATTGATAAATAACTGGCAGTATCACATCCTGTACAAAATACGAATTACACTAAATTTTTTCCCGGCCCCGTCCATTTTTTGACCTTGCCCCGGCCGGGGCCGGGGATGCTGAAAAATGGCCGGGGATTGCCGGGGCCGGGGCCGCGATCGATCACTACTTAGCTTAGCAACCCAGCCCTGCACACTCAGGTCAGGTCAGGTCAGGTTCTAAAATAAAGTCAACACAGTAACTGACTGGATAAAAGCATCAAATGCGTCGTTAATATAACATGCTGATCAAATAACTTATTAAGTCGATACTTGACACGGATGGCAGATCCAGACCGAACTGGCATCATAGGTAGCGCGTTAGTGCACTTGTGTACACCTAACATATGTCGATTCCTCTACATCTATAATGGAACACATCTGAAAGGTGCGGTTTTTAAAGAGGTAGGCAATAGAAATTCAATACCAGTTTGTAAAGAGCGTTTTAAACCTTACATTTAAAATGGAATTGCTAGCGGAGGGCCCATTTTTTATTTTTTAATGTTGGCCATAACTTGGAGATTACGAACCTGCGTTTAAAATTCTTTACACTCATTATAATCTGTTTCACATAAATTTGGGCATAAATTTAAAGAATTTTGATCGACAGTAGGCCGACAGATTACGATAACTATAGTCAGTGGCGGATCTAGGATTTTCCTAAGGGGGAAGGGGCGGTATCCCAACTTTTCCAAAAACAGTCAAAAATAAGTCCAAAAATCTGCCCTTAACGCGCGAAATGGCGTTTTTATCGGTGTTTTACATTGTATACTTTTACATAAAATCACTTTTGACGCAATATTTTTTCTGAAAATTTTAAAATTTTAGACAATTTTGTGCACAAAAAACATTTAATTTGTTTGACTTTAACAGAAATCTGGCACGAAGCGCCGGAAAATTCGTGAAATTAAGGCGGACAGACGTCTAGAATCATGATTTACTGCTCAACTTCCTGTATTTATAGCATTTGATGCGAAACATCGAAATTTTTAGTTGAAATTAGAAGAAACTATGAAAAAATAGCTGTTTTTGCTGTTAAAATTGTTTTGAAACCTACATGAACAGAAAATGGCTTCCAGGCAGTGTTTTTTTTGTATAAGGTCCGTTTGTACATGTATACAAAGATGGTTCCTAAAAGTCTTTGTACATTTTGTATACACAAATTTTTGGGTACTATGATATAGTACGGTAGCGACTTTAGTGTGGTAAAAACAGAATTGTTCGACCTTTGGTAGCGTGTTTTAGCTAACATTTTATTCGCGCAGAACATTGTGCTGTGAAAATTTAATTAATGAAAACAGATCATTTGACCAATCGTATGACGCTCAATTCAATTTGGCAAGAAAAAACAGCCGCATATGTTGTCTAGGCAAAGACGTACCTATATGTGAATCATAATCATCGGTGCCGCTTTCTAAGAAACGTGTAACAGAAATAAAGGCAGAGACAACGCAAAATAGGCCCGTGGCTATAGTTTTGCATTTATGTTTAAGTGTTTTAAAACTTGAAGCTATTACGGAGTAACGTAACGAGTCGAAGCAGATGCGCTTTTTGGCTAAATTAGGCTCCTTAAATTCCTCATCGCGCCTCCGCTAGCTTATTGTTTAGTAATAAATTTATTTAATGCTGCCTGGCGCAAAAGCCATTTTGACGAACACGAAACATTCTTTGGCTAATACAGACACTTTTTACCTTCTAAGTTCATTTGGCTTGCAGAATTGGAGGCCAGAAAATTTTTTCCATTGTGAATCCGATGATGCAGCATTGAGTATATGATTCGACGACATGAAAACTGGCTATCGAACCATATTAGGCCATCATCGTCAAGCCTACCCGAATGATACTGACAATAAAAATGATGATATCGCCGAAAAAACAAAATCCGAGCGAGGTTTAACGACATCGCAGCCTGACATCAGCGATAGGTAAGTTCAATAAATTTTGTTTTTCAAGCGTGAACATACATATCATGTACATATCGTATGTAATTGAAACCAACTCAACGCTTTTAAGTTGTCCAACCAGTAGTGGATCTAGGATTTTCCTGAGGGGTCGATATCCCAGCGTTTTCGAAACAGTCCACATCAGGTCCTAAAATTTGTCTTTCACTCGTTAAATCACGTTTTTTCAACGTTTTCCATTGCCTATTTTATTTAAAATCGCTTTGACTCAACATTTTTCGAAAAATTCGGCAATTTCGCTCGAATAAATCATTAAATTTCTTCGACAATTTGTGAAATTAAAGCGGAAGATCGTTTAGAAGTAATAATAATAATATTAATAATAATAATAATACGAATAACGTCAAAAATTTTTAAAAGTTACGCTTGAAATAGAACAAAACATGCTGAAAAAGGCCGTTCTACTTATTGTATTAAAACCTATTATTTGAGCAAAAATATGACTTTCGGGCCGCCAAGAAAGTAAATAAATGTCATAACAGGTATTATCCGGCGCGTAGCGCCGAAAAATTTGAGAAATTAAGATCACTGACTGCCTTAAATCATTGCAAATTATATATCCAATCTTTATTTCGTCAATTATTTTGGGCCAATGGGGGTGGCCTGGCCGCCCTTCCGCCTCCTTAAATCCACCTTGTGTCGCATTCTACTCCACTTAGCTACAAACGTCTATCAAACATTTATGATGTGGTGTGAGCGTACACTGACTTCCCCTTGAGTCTTTGCCGCCCGTCCAATGCACGCTTAAACGATATGCGGATCGTAGGCGGGCCACAGGGTCGAGCTGCCGAATTTTAACTGGTTAGAACACTAAAAAACAAGCTTAAAAAACGTAAGATTTCTGATAACGCTTAGCGCGGAAAAAATCGTAAAAAGTACTCGTAGTTTTCTCATAAACATTTTTTGAAAGTTCCTTAATAAAAATAATAGTTTTCTCATTATTGGGAGCGAGATTCGCTAAGCCATAGAGTGATTTGGATTGAAATTTCCAAAGAAAACCAAACCTCAAGACATCTATCTGTCGCAATAGTACATTACATTCGAAAATTACTTTTATACTTATTCGATTAACTAAACTTAGTAATCTTGTCGTATATCATGCTTGAAAATTAATAAACAGAATCATACATGTAACGGCTCGAAATTTGGGGAGTCCCGGCCATTTCTAGATGGGGGATGATCTCCAATTTTCGGCCAACAACAGCCAATAAACTCCTAAAAACGGCTAAAAGTTCGATTTTTTCCAAAAATCGGGGGTAGGGGCGGTCACAAATTTTCTGGCTTTAAGGGGGTGGGGGACGTCCTACTTCGGGTGGGGGATCCCCTTATCCTCCCCTCTTTCTGTATGAACAGAATGAAAAAGAAGCTTTTAAGATAACTGAACAAATTAACAAGAATGTACATCAATTTTTACATGCTCTTTATCATATTTATCTTTATTCGGTGTCAGGAAATTATCAATCGCGAAGAAAGTTTTTCGAGTTCAAGAATGCTAAGGGTGTCAAAAATACGCTTTGGAGGCAGCTAAAATTCAGTTTTACTTTTTTAATAAGTACATTTTGGTAGCTTAGGGGCGTTTTTCGGAGGGTTAACAGCTTTTTTGAATTGGAAAGTCCAGAAGTTGCGTGAAATCCGGAAGACTATAAAGCCATATCGCTGTCAGCTTCAACCATGTAAATTTTTGGTTCAAAAAACCGAAAATTTAAGATCATTTTTTTACAATTTTTATAGCATTATCAGTCGACATAGGACTGTATGAGTGTTTGTCATAGGAAGCTTATGAAGCTCCATGATAGGTTAGATTCAAAATGAATTTTAACTTCTCAGAAATCGTTCCTATTTTTAAATATACTTTATGACCTTTACTCTCATTTCTGGCTTGAATTTTATCCATCATTTCCATGATCGTATTATTTTATGCCGTTTTTTAAAAGAATGATGATACTCGTATCCTAGACAAATCAATCATACGAAAGTAAAAATAACAAGCTTAATTCCGAGCCTACGATTGGAACTCAATGTAAATAAACCGATTAAATTTCGGAAAATATACACTTCGAGGAAAAGGTAAGGGGTCTAATGGTTAGACAAAAAATTTTTACGACATTTCCTTGATGCAATCCTTCAATGAAATAATTTAACGAAACCTACGGAATTTCAATTTGTACAAACTTATGTCTTGATTTCATGGCACGTTCTTCATATTTTCCGCTTTTTCACGGTACTACGAAACAAAATAATTAGAGACTCAAGCTTCATTCATCGCCATTTTTTGACAAAAAGTAATTGAATTGAAGGACTGTTTCATATGTCATCAAATTGTAAATTATTGATGGTTGATGTAACGCAATGATCTGACTTTTACCGAATCGGAAACGCAGATAAAAAACAAATTAGCTCGCTTCGATTGAGGACGAGACGGCTACATACTCGTAGCTTAGTTTTTTTTAATTAGATATCGTCCTTAATTTGATTAGCAAAAAGATTCGTATGAAAAACCGTAAAATGTGGATCGTCTTATCAATCATTTGCTCGAAGCATATTTTTTTGCCGATGGATTGATTTGCTGTCGATCGATCCTCTTTTTCTTACTGACTTTTTGACTTTAAACGTAACCCTGACCTATAAAATGTGCACACTTGCTACCCAATTACTTTCAAAATTTTCAAACTCGTATGGGTGAATCGCCTCAGTTATAGATACGCTCTTGTTGATTCTGAGTAACCCAACGAAAAAACTAAATTTTCCAGGTCTTATGCATAAACTAATGACGATTCTCATAAATCTAGTAGCTTGTTGTATAAAATTTCAGCAGTTGCAATAAAGCAGACGAACGGATTCTTGCTTAATTCAAAACCAGTTCGATTTTGGCAGTCTTGCGAATGCGTTCAATGATGCTGACGTGTTTCGTTCATACGTTGCTTGTCTCCCCGATGCTCTGAGAAACTTTTCAGAGAAGTTTAGTATTGCCACATTTAAGACGTGCTCCACAACATATGTTCAGACGCGTGCATACGTGCTAAATGAACTACGTAAACTGACTTTGTTCTCAATTATATTTAGCACCAAACTGATAGGTTTGAACACGTACGCAAACACTGGCATAAAAAGTGACTAAAATTTTAAAAAATTCAAAATGTAAAAACCTTCCATCGACGCGCTTTCGTACTTTTTTACATTTTAGCTTAGTGCAACATTCAAAACCTCATCGAATTACGTGCCGATTGTAAACTCGTAAAAAATCCACAATCCACTTTGCTCTTCTTTCATGCAACAAACATATAAGTAGGTAGATCTTCCTGATTTTGTTACAATATCATTATGAATACTTTTCAGAGATCTTCACTTATAACACATCTGTCTTGCTCGTTGAATTATTTGAAAGCTGTACATTTATGCATATCTACTGGTAAACAGTGAATTAAACTGTTCCAACAAAGATGAGATCGAAATCGCTGATTGTGCCTGCTGACTACGTTTTGCGTTATACGTCACTCGTCATTAAAAAAACGTGAAAATTCGGCATACAATTACCATCAAACTAAATTGTAAAAGAATGCGAAGCAGCCGGGTATGATTTTTTCACTTTCTAAAATTTCATCTGATTAGAAAATTATTAGATGTTAAAAAAGTCGGTAAAAATCGGCGCAATGAACGATACGGGCTATAAGCATCAAGCTCACGTAGAAAGGTCTCGTTTCTATAATCTTCGATTAAAGCCAGGCTTAAACGTTTATTTTATAAACAAGACAGTGTTTGATTTTAATGCTTCAATATTACCCTTATGTTAAGCCTGACCATAACCCGCACATACGGATACACACTTAAGCCAGGCTTATACTGACCTCATATCTTTAAACATGAAACCGGCCGGGTTCCTAACTTAAGCCTGGGCTTGTGAACCCAGGATGATAAATTTTTAAGTTTTTTTGGCATGACAAATTTCTTTTTTGTATTATCCAATCTAAAATTTTTAATATCGAAATAGATTTTTTATTTATATACATATAGTATGTAAGTCATTTTTCAGCTCATACTTTAGGATAAATTTTTTTAAATACAAAGAGCGCTCTAAATTGAACCAATTCATTCTAGATCCTCTTAGCTAACCGAGTTTTGCGTTCTCCTGTTCCAGTTTTCTGACCATTCCTATTTTACAGACCATCTTGTTTACGGTACATATAACAAACAATTATTAGGCTACCGTTTTAGGGAAGGGCAGCGTCATCTGTCATTAGATTGGCTTATTAAATTCGAGGTTTAGCACAGCCTTGCTTCGTTCACTTTTCTATTTACCGTGAACTATTCAACTAGAAATAAATGGTTAAAATACTGAATTTTAAGCAAATAAATATCTTTCAAATTTACGAATTCTATGTAAAATTTTCGGAATATGATATGTTATGGAGTTTTGACTTCAGCTATGGCCCAAATTAAAAATTATAAGTTCAGGACTTTGTACGAGTATGATGCTCTTTTTCAACGTTTTTTGCCAAGAAGTTGTAGTCGTAGCCACACATAGGCGTGGGGGATCGGGTAGCGGGTCTGGCTGGACCCCCGAGAATCCGGTGGACCACTCTTAAATCGACAGACCCCTAGAATTGAGTTTTTGGTGCTATTTTTGGCAATTTTTCCCCATCGGATCCCCCCCGAATTTGGTCGCTGCCCATGTATGTTTGTAGCTCGTTTCTTGCAAGACTGATCTTTCAAGGTGCTTGAATCTTGATTCTTCCTTCCTAATCACTAATTTAAGGAAACTAACTTCATGATTAAATATCTTTGAATATCTTTTAACCGAATTTTAATTATATCGTTGGACGAAGGGATAAAGCCATACATGAGTGTGGGAGAGGGTTAACATGCCAGAATCTGAAAATCCCCGCAAAAATCGATAAACCCAGATATGAATTTTTGGCATATTTTTTGGGATCTTGTCGGTTTTGATTATCCCCAGTGCTGCTCGTATGAAGCACTATAAAACATAACGAAGAATCGTGATAATGTAAAAGCAGTAAAATTTGAAGAATTCTTCCTTTTAGAATTTCTACTTAGTTTAAGTGCACATAAGAACATATATTTGCAGGCTTTTAATCGCGCTCTTTGTTTACTCACGTCATTTTCCTCGTTTTATGATTTATGTATATTTAAATTTACGATATTTTTGAAACAAAGTAAAATTTCAGGTATCTATATTTAACATTCTTCGCCCGAGAACTTATCCAATTCTTCACGCTTATTACACGTAGTACATATATTTGCTTAGCGGATCTTATTTGTAGTCCGAACGCGCGTTATACATATGTACATATATTACACTGCATCATCAAAAATATCCGCCACTTCATTTCACTAATTCCATTATTCCCGCCTTTCTCGCCCCTGACTAATAATGATAAAAGAGAAGAGTAAAGAGGAGCCCCGAAAGTAAACGCAGGTTTCTGAATTCTTCAAATGTCATAAGGAAAAAAGATGCCAAGCCAATGTGTTCGTCGTACAAACGAGCTTGTTTTACATCAATCATTCTAAATCAACGTCTTCACCATCATTTTGAATTGTTTTCTTATTCAAAAAAGCCGGTTATGCAGAAAACTAGTAGGAAAATATTATTATGTGTACAAAACGCATATATGTACCTACTGTTATTAATACGCGCACGTGTCTCATAACAAAATACTTAGTGGTCATTGCAATAAACATCGCGCCGTTGTTTTCCGATGCCAATATTCGTAGATGTAGTAAATTTGGTTGAATTTTTAGCAGCGCAGATTCAGCTTCTTTCTTGCTAAAAATGCGCGATTAAACCTTCCTATTCTTACCCTGCTTTTTTTATTCATGTGCATTTGTCGTGCCCCCTGATGATGCAAGCATAAATTTCAGCTAACGTGATATACGCCCCCATTTTATATAGTAGCTAATAATACAGCATCAGATTAAGTCGCTTTATCGATAATCATCATTCGGATCACTTTTTATACCATCGTATTCGTTGCGAGCGGTCTGATTTTCGACCATGCCAAAAAGTCAATATAGCACGTTCATAGAGCGTACGGTACCGATCACTTTGGTGGCCGATTGTCAAAAACATTTACTGCGACGGGACGATGATATTGTTGCCAAAAAATTGACTGATGATAATAATGAATTCAGGGACGAGAACGACATACTAAGATCGTCGCTTTTGCGCAATTTGTCGAATTTCGGAAGAAATGCCGAAATGATACGCCATGGTCGGGAGTTATCGTCTCCGGGAGCCAATCTGAACGAATCCGCCGCCGTCGACGACGAAATGAACGAAAAATTTGTTAGCCCGCAACAAGCCGAGTTTATTCTGAGAGATTTGCCGGCCCATCAAGTGAGTGAATTCTGCAGAAACGTGTCTATTTATAAAAAATATGTCGTTTTTTGGGCATAGTTCCACTTCTTGTTCTTCGCATATCTCACATCCTCAAGCGACCTATCCAGACATGCACGTGGGGGTTTGGGGGTCTAGCCCCAGAATGGAACAATGTGAAATTTTTCCTGGGAAATTGAAGCAAAAAAGAACGAAAATGGATTAATTTTGAATATTTCTTCTAAAAGTGCTGTAAATTGATCGGAACATGTGTATTCGCGTAGTTTTAAAGTTATTTTAGCGCTTATACCAGTTTTTTAGGTCATTTTGGCCCAAAAACCTCATTCTTGACACCCTCCAGATCGGCCGGCCTCTCAGATCGGCCACGCTGTGCATGTATGGTATCTATTCACGTCATACGTCCTAAGTGTTTGACAAATGTAACAACGTCAGAATTGTCGATTTTCCGAATAAAATAGTAGAAAGTGTGCTGCTTTAAGCATTTTCAGCTAAATTTACGTTCAAAGCTATCAAATTTTTGGCCCCTCGCTTCGCATACTCATTTGTAGTGGAATAAAAATCGGAAAAAGGACAGATTTGCTACAAAAATGTCATCTGTATGCCTGATACGCTCATTCTATTGTGTGCCAAGAAGCGTTCTTGCATTTATATTAATGCGTACACCCTTCGAACTAAATGGTATTATTGCCGCAGTAATTTTTTGCATGCTTGTTAAGATTGCGAAAAGTTGTTATACTGTGAGAAAGATTGTGATTGAATTTCAAGGAAAATTATCTTCTTACACATTGCCACGGTGATTGTTTTATTCAAAAACATCCTTTTGATAGCAAAAAATTACGTAAAAAAGGGCAAAACTAAAGTTTGCTATAGCAGAATTATGCCTAATGTATAAAAAGCAGAATAAGATGTATTTGGATATCTTCAAATCACTAAATGAAAAATAAGACGAAAAAGCTGAACATGAGTAATAGGAAGTCGGCAATACGACAAAATAAAAAGAAAGAAAACAAAAAAGGGAGAAAGCGAAGGAGAAAAAAGGAAGGGCATGCAGACAAGGAAAAATGGAAAAATACACGTACATAATTGAAAAAGAAGAGAAAAACGATAATAAATAAAAAAATAAATAAAGGGGAAAAAATAAAGATAAATAAATAAATAGATAAACATGCTGTTAGTATGAAAGAAACAAGAGGAAAGCAAGAAATAGTGCATATTTACCTAAAAAAATTATATTATGAGAAGTTACACTTATTATTTCAATTTAATTATTTTTATTTAAATTTTTATGTCAATTAAATCGATACAATTTCATTTCTACGTTAGATTAAATATTATTTTCGAAGAGATGAGGTTTTCGATGAGATGAGCGTGCGGAAATGGGACATTCAAAGATGTGGGACATTCGAAGAGGTTTTTAGCACAATTAAGCCAATGGCTTTTTGGAACTAAATGACCTATTGCACACTAGTACGAAATAAAACAGAATAAAATAAAATCGTCTGAATAAATAAAAATGAATAGATACATAGATAATAAAATAATAAATAAAAATTTCCAGAAAATGAAGAAATGGCATGGAAAATTGAAAATGTATTGAATTAACTGAAAAATTTTTTTAAAATCCAGCAGTTAATAATTTAATTTAAAATTTTCGAAGTCAGTGATGCGTTACACATCAGAAGCCAACAAAATACCAATTTAAAACACGACAAAAACAAATGTTCGACAAAACAGTCGGATATATAGAGATGTGTGCAATTTTGTGATGGAATTATTTGAACATTTTTTCTTCTACGAATCGTTTTCGCAACTGACAAATGGCCCATATATGCTTATTACGTATTTTTCGGCAATTTTTTCCACGTCATGTGTACCGGATCGCGCCTGGAAGAGGCATAACAATTAAAAAAGATTTTAATGCCTTCGCATATCTCTGCTAGTCGCATTGTCGGTGTGGAAAAATCACCAAATCGGTTTTACGCGGTCAAATTTTCGACTTAATAATGACGTTTTCGTTTTTTTCCGAAATCAATAAATCACGCTTCGGGATTTCTAGGCACAAAAGTGAATCACGCGCCGCAGTAATCTGAAAAAATAGCATTTTCTTGGCCTATAACAGGATGAATTTTTGATGTTTTCGTCAAATATACGCGTAAAGGCTTTTATATTTTGCTCACTTAACTATTTGATTTGTTTTTTGGTCATTGCTCGCGAAATTAAATATCAGATGATGATTGAGATTGATGATCGCAAAGATCCACTTTTTATCTGCTACTTAAGTTTATCAGAAAATATCGATTTATGGTTGACTTTAATGAGGAGCTTTCTGCTTTTCTATTCCACTATTTTCTGATTTGAATCAGGCTCAAACTGGCATCTTATGAATATTATCTTACCATAAATACACCTTGGGGGTGTCATCCCACTCTGGGAAGTCAGCTGAATACAAAGAGCCTGCAATCTAATGCATAGTCGTGCTATGATGGTCTCAAGAAGAAGCATCAATTCCAAATAGCACAAAAATCTACCCATGTTTACTTTTTTGAAGTTAGCTCCGGCACTTTAGAAAAAAATCGATTTTCGTCTGTTTATTTCAGTGTGTACCACATGTCTATACAGCGCCTTTTGTTTTAAAGCGTCAGCTTAGAGCATGGCCATTACCTTACTCAAACGGGGTAGGAAGGGCACCCGCATAGATGTCAAAAGATTATTTAAACGGTATTGAAATTTGGAAGTATTCAAATTAGGCGTATTTACCGTCGGGAAAATTCTGAATTTTCTGTTTCGCCCGAGCAGTGTCATCAGCCCCACTATTCCAACAGTCCAAACAAGAATCCCAACAGTCCAACCGGACCTAACAGTTCCACCAGTCCCATCGTACCTACATTCCTGTCATTCTAACAGTCCCACCGTTCCAGCTATTTCGCCAGTCACAACGTTCCAAAATCGTACTATAATGCATGCAACAAATTCACGTGCGTCAAAGTAGAATCAAGTTGATTACGCTTTTTGCGATAGATCTAACTTGTTGTATACCTACATATTATTACTTTCATAATGTTATTTTTCTTTCTAACAGGAACTCTTTTGGGATCATGCTACGTTTCTGTTTCTTCGTCAACACATTAAAATGGGTCTTAATTGATTTGCGTTCATTTTTCACAAGGCTTCTCGAAAAAAAAATTAAGCGCATTTGAAAGGCCACAAAAAGGATTTCAGCACGCTCTTGAGCATAGTAAACCCGAAATCTTCTGGCGCTGGATTTGCTTTTGTAGAATTCTTACCTTCTAAGTAGCACAAGTTTGAATGGGCATAGTGGATACCTATGTCAAAATGTTCAGGCGCCTCGTGTCGAATCATTTTTTGTACATCTTTCCTTTGCATTACATTTGAATTGAGCAGTTGAAAAATTTTTCGGGTCGAGCTCAAATAGATTCTGAGATATTATCCGTCTAGCTATTTTAAATGCAAATCAATAACTAGCTTAAGAAGGAACAGAAAGCATGATTAAATCAGGAGATTTAGCTGTAGAATGGGAAACAGCAATATTTAAGTGTTACATGCAATATAAATTAACAGAGCGGCGATCTGCTTGATTTTATTTGTGATGCTGTGTGATTTTTTCAAAACTTGTAATTGTAAATTTGTACGTGATGGTTGGACTGGTGGTTCTGTTGGGACGGTGGGACTTTTGGAACGGTGGGCAGTTTTGACTGTAGGGACCGAGGGACTGGTGGGACAGTTTGGATTGATGGGACAGTGTGACTCTTGAGACTGGTGGCACTGTTGGAATTTCGGTAGGATTGTTGGGACTGTAGGACAGTTGGAAAGGCGGGACTGTTGGAACTGGTGGGACAGTTGAGACTCAATCGAATTTTCGGCGTTTCGTGTATTGATTGAACTATTTTCTTCTTAGGCCATTATTCTGCTTTAGGGGCGGAAAAATTATAACCTGCCCAAAACGTTTCGTCGATTAAATGTGGAAAGCTGCAGTTTTTATCAGTAAATCGTGGAAGATTTGAATTTGAATACGTAATTTAATGATATTATACATGCTACGCTTAATCTTAGCTTAAACCCAATGGTTTCTTAGGGGTTTTCGGCGCTTAGCTTCTCGTATAACAAGGAAAAAATGCTAATACGTATGATTCTTTATTAGCACGGCTGGAGGATGTCTAAAATTCATTTTTGGCTTTCTTGAAATAGTTTCTAATTTTTTTATCGTAATCGCAGAATTTTTTAAGAAATCATCGACCTGCGAATCGAATGGTTCGATTGCACACACTGAGACCGACTTGGCTTACAAGGAAATTTTAGCGCAATCGTCTCAGAGCGATCCGAACTTATGCGCCCAAATTCTGCAAGGCATTATTAAACATTTGGATAGTCACGATGCTGGTGAGTTGAGCTTCATTCCTACGCTTTTTCTTCGTCATTCAAGTAATCTGATCCTTTAACTTATAATCATTGGCTTGGGCGTTAACCTAATCTTATCGCATTTTAGATTCGTATGCTGGCCATGTTTATTTAAGTATTATATTGGGTTACATGGAAAAAGTTTAAATGCATTTGTGTACTTTTTACTAATTTGGGCATTTAGTCGTTTATTTAAATAATCATTTTTTTACTAAACTCGCCCTTTTCTGTTGCGCATTATAAATTTTGCTAAATATATTTTTTTGCGTTTTAATGTTTCCGCGTTCGTATTAGCGCGTTAATTTTACTTTAGTGCATTATAACTTGACTTTTGCGTTGTGTCGTATACCTGCGAGCTTCTCATATGTTGCACGATTTAACAGATCAATTCCCCAAGAAAGAGCGATTACGCTTTGAATATTACACGAGTTCCCAATGCACTCAAAAATCCTCTAATCCGAAAATTCTGGGCTAGCTTTTTTTCGTATATCGTTGGTTTGTCTGTCTACTTCATAAATAAATTGTATCCTGGTCAGGTTTATTTTCGATTGAAAAGATTTTTTGTATGAAGTAAGAAACATTTGTTAGAAAATCGTCAGATTATTTAGTACATGTCTATTTTCTCACGCGTGCATACCTATTTTCCACTTAAGGCTCGCCTAAAGTGGTGTACGAATTCTGAACTAACTTTTATTTTCAGCGACTCGCTCTGCGTGGCTGGAAACATTGCTGGATTTAATCACTCATTTGCCTTTGAATTTAATTCATTCTATGGTAGGTTACGATCGCTCTTTTTCCTTTTTGCTGTAACCGCAATCTTTTTTTTAATTATCGGCGGTTCTAAGGAAGTTGCTCTGTTTTCTGGATGCGAAATTAAAAATTAAACCTAGTTTTTCTATTAAAATATGATTTTTGATTATAGTCGACTGTCGAGTTTGAAATAGCACATCTTTTGAAGAGATCACTGAAAAATTCAGATTACTGGGAAAATTCAATGATTGATTGGGAGCATTCCTATTTAGAATACAGACTGAAGAAGTGTTATTTTTAGCAAGATTGGCGTAACTTGGTTAAGTTTTTGCGAATGTTAAAAATCTTATCATTAAGCGGTTACAAACTTTATTGAATCAATTATAAGCATGATACATAGATTTTTCTCTAGAAATAGTTTTTCTTTTGGCCTTATTACACTCACTATGTTTAGAAAGGAACAACTACGGAATCAAAGTTCCAGATCTCTGCAAACCTCGATTGACAGAATTCTGGATCGCTCAAATAACTTGTTTCTTGCAAGTTACAATATACAACGCGCCGAATACAGATATTAACGTTTCGCACTGTTTGTTTTAAATGTAGAAGCAGAGGATTTCAATGAATTACGAGATATTACTTCTGTTTGACCAGAAAAATCTATAACTGGTATCAAATTTCAGTTGACGATTCTATGTTAAAAACCCGATGGATTCATAAACTTATTGCAACTTATAAGGTTTAGTTTAAGCTTATATCGACTCAGCAACACGTTTCATTAGTCAGCAGCTATTTTAGCCAAAGTTGGCAGGCACGTAGCTGTGGAGGGAATGGGGGGATCCGGACCACCCCAAAATTCAGAAAAAACCGGAAAAATAGGACTTTTCACACGTTATTTTGTTTTATTTTTGGCTTAGACCCCCCAAAATTGGTGTTGATCCCCCCAAAATAGGAGGGCCAGCTACGTGCCTGAAAGTTGGAACCCTCTTGCCATAAAAACAAACATGTTGCTAACTGAAACTTTTTAGTAAATTCTTTGTCTCCTTACAATGTACTGACACTGGTGAATACAACTTGATGTGCAAATACGAGTAGAAAAAAGGCGTTTTGTCGACATGATCAATTTGAGAACTTTGTTTCTGAATACGATGGATCCTGCATATTCCCAGATTTTAGGCTTCTATCTATCGCATGTTTATTTGCAAGTAAATCAAGCAGCACCAAGTCACTGTATAGTATGACTAGCCTGAAGGCTACCTAACATCACGCGGATTTTTCAGATGCTTCCTCTGATAACAACAAAATCGCAAAATCTAAATGATTGTGGATCACGATTAATAGCTGCCAAATTATTAGGTCGTGTTGCTTATAAGCTTGACCATGCTGAGTAAGTTTAGCTTTTGTGGCTTCAATTTAAACCGAAAATGTTTACTTTCATTTTGTAGTCGAGTGACATTTGTTTACTTATACTATTTACAGTGAATTAAAAATCTGTAATTATTTTTTTCAAATCAGCACCACGTTAAAAATCTCAAATTTTCTGATTTTCTGATTTTTTGAATGTCAATTTTCTTATTCGATTCACGAAGTCACGAAAACACAATCTTAATGGAACATTTTTTATCACTTTTGGAATAAGCAAGAATCCAAATTGACACCTAAACCAAAAAATAGCGGCGAGATTAGGTTAACGGCCTTTATGTATGCACTCACTTGTTTATGGGTATAAACGGTGGTTTATCTAGGATTTTCGCATAGAGATAGCTCATAGAGATAGCTTTCCCATTTTTTGGAAAATAGTCGAAAATTCGTCATTTTTCGGCTAGAGAGTTTTGAATTCCATCTTCAAACATCCTTCGACTTTAAAAAACCCAATGATAGCCGCTTAAAAGGTGAAAAAATTGAAAAAATAGAATAGTAGATTGCTAGAATTAAAAAACGAATTCATTATCTAGCTTCTGTGCTCAGTAACGTTTAGGCATTGCCTCACCCTCTGAATCTGCTCGGAGTACATTATTTTGACAAAAAGTTTTGAAGTTATTGCCTTTAAAGAGATATTAGTTTCACTTATAATTCTTAGATTTGCTCATGTCATGCACATTGATATTTCCAGATTCGACGATCTAAGGATTTTCCTTCTTTAAATCAAGCCTTTTACGATTTTCCGTATTTTGCGTCTTCCTTGCTCATTTGTTCAAAAAGAATCCTAACTCAATATTTGGTGATCGAAGTGGGATGGTCCATTTATTGGCTTTTAGATAGATATTTATGGGAAAATAAAGAGTGCAACTGTCTTTTACAAATGAGTTTCATGTATTCATATATCCTCGTCGGTTTTTTGTCCATTTTTAGAGTGAAATCTGACATCGTCCCTCTAGTTCAAGCGTTGTGTCAAGATTTTGATGCTAACATCAGAGCATCCGTTTGTCAACAGCTTGCCATCATTGCCTATTCACTTTCGTAAACATTTTTTGAAAATTTAATTGTTTCGTTCATACGTTTAAAATTTGCAATATTGAAGTCTTTCTTTTTCTTCGTTTTATACATTGGATCATTTCAATCGTGTTTTTATATTCTTCTGTATACAGTATTTTTATTTCAGACTGGCGGATTTAAAAACGGTTATTTTGCCGTTAATTATTGATTTTAGTAAAGATGAAGATGAGTGCGTACGGGAAGCAACATTAGAAATCATTGTTTCTTTATCAGCTTTATTCGATGACGGTAAGGATATTCTTTACGATTTAATGCCATTAGTTGAGTGTAGGATAATAAAATTATAAAATTAATTTATTAATTACTAATTTTTTAATTTATTTTATTTTAAAAATATTCCTTTCTCCTTATTTTTTGTAAAATTATCATTTAAATCTCAAAAGCATAAATTTGAGTTGAGTATATGACTTCACTCTGATGATTAAATATAGATGCATTTTTGTTTCACCTCATTCCTTGAATTTATAACGCGAATATTTGAGATAATTTAGTCTCACCCTAGAATTTTTTGTAAAATCGATCTAGTATTTAAAAAGCAAGCTGCGAGTAAAAGTGACAGTTTTAAAAAATGCATCAATCTTTCAGCATCAAAGATGCGGGACTTTCTAAAAACATTTCTATATTATCTAATTATTACATATTATCTAATCGACTTTCTATAAAATACTATTCTCTATTTTATTGATTGAAAATAAGTTAAAGCTGCTGAAATTAAGCAACGAAAGTCATCAATAAATTGTTTAATTACTATTTAAAAGTTCTGAACTTAGTTCTCGTCTAAACGTTAATTGTTTTATATTTTTTAGACAGTTGCGTGCAAGTTTTAGTACCATTATGCAAGAGTTTTATTGCCGAAACTTTGAACCAAAGAAATCGGAAGACCTTGATTGCTCTATCTCGACATTTTGCTGCCCTCTACAAAAGTGTAAAAAGTACGAGTAGGTGATATGGCCAGACTGTGGGAGTCAGCTCGATTTGTGAATCAGAAAATGCTTTATTGAATCGAAATGGTTCGAAAATTATGTTGTAAATGTTAAATTAGTGCATAAACTATCTTAATTCGCAGTTTGTAGATAATTTGAATCGATTTTGCAAATTGTCTATTCTCGTGTCTTTTGGCTTTAATTTCGCTTCTAAACCACTAACTCCGTATTTCCTTTTTTTGCTTACTTGTAATTGTGACCATAGATGCACAGCGTGGCTGATCTGGGGGGTCAGCCTGTCTGGGAGGGGGGGTCGTGAATTAGGTTTTTTATGCCGAAGTGACCTCAAAAATTCCACTAAAAAAGTTTTAAAACTATGTTATTACACGTTTCTGGTCAAGTTAAGTACTTTTTAAGAAAATTATTAATTTTCATCCGTTTTTTGCCTCCATTTTGTCTCATTTTCCCGAGAACAATTTCCTATTTTTAACATTATGCGGGGTCTACATACACCCCACAAACCCCCTACGTGCATAATTGCTTTTGACTATAGATACATGGCATGGCCGATTTGAGGAGAGGTCGGGGTCAAAAATTGAGCTTTTTTGGGTCAAAATGACCTCCGTTTAAAGTACACAGTGTTTGGTCAATTTAAAGCACTTTTCAAGAAAATTTTCAGTTTTCACCCATTTATAGAATTTCCCATTTTTTCATCCTGAGGGGTCTAGACCCCACGTATATGTCTGGTTGTGACTGTAATGCAAGAGTTTTGCAATATTTACCATAACCAACATTATAAGTGATCAACTACAGAGCCGCCGCGGCATAGCCCTTGACACATGAAAGTTCCTCATTAGCAATTCTGAAGTTCAATGAATTTTAGTTGCAAATCAGATCAGCTTTAGGTGCTTCTTGCAATCTTTCCCTTAATTCCTTAAAACTATAGAGTCGGCGAACTTTGAAAATTTTCTGACAGAAGAAATTTTTCGGACTATTTCTCTTCGAGTAAGCTTAAAAATACCAGGAAAAGAAAAAATAATGCTTTTGCCAAAGAAATAAGATTATATGAACCGGAAGTATTATTCTCAGGATTAACATTATTTTAATATTTAAACGGCAGATAAATATTGCTGCTTTTTCTGTGTTATCGAACGCGCAGAACGAATCGCATTTAAAACTAATGAATTTTTCAGGGGCGCTCGATGACAACGAAAATAATTGGTTTTTGTCTCAATTTTGCAAATTATGCGCAGTGGGCACTGACGATAACGAATGTAGTACGAATACTACTGATGAGAACCAGAAGGTTTTGCCTTTCATTACATAAACAGAGTGACTAAAATAAAGGAAAAATTATAAAATGATTTTATTTTTTAATTCTAGGATTATTTAGTTTACCTAGAGTTGAACTTAAAGTTGTGATCTAGATTCAAGGCATCCATGGAACAGTCGCATTCACTTGATGGCTAAAATTGATTTTTTTAAATCATCTTTTTATTCATTCACCCGATCTAGAGGTCAGTTGTTAAGCTTTTTGGGCCAAAATGGCCTAAACAACTGGTATAAATAGGAGAATAGCATTAAAATCACGTTATACCACAGTTTGTCGTCCATTTCAAGCACTTTTGAAGAAAATTTTCGAATTTCCTTCATTTTTGGCCATTATTTTGTCTCATTTTCCTCAGAAATTTTCCTATTTTTCTATTCTGAAGGGTCTAAATCATAGATGCAAAGCATGACCGATCTAGGGGTTCAGTCGGTCTGGGCGCATAGATGCACAAGATCAGGGTCTGCAGGGGGCGAAATCCTAGAAACCCAGAACAGTAAATTAAGTGTTCACGTCTTTTTTTGTGCAAAGCCAATTGACAAAGATGGTCAAAATAGCTAATATAAATGTTTTTGCATGATACTACCGCACTTTTAGGCATTTTTAGTTAATTTTGACAGCAGTATATCACTTTTAACACTAGAAAATGTAGGAATTGATCAATTTGGCGATAAATCTCATTTTCTAATGTTCTGTCAGCTAAAAATCGCCGAACAGTACCTGTTTGTCTGACCATTCCGGGGGTACTCCCTCCTCACCTACTATGTCCACGTTGGGGGTGAGTAAATTAGTTTTTTAGACCAAAATGACTTCATAGACTGTTTTAAATGCTAGAATAGCTTCACAACTACCTTATTCTACAGTTTTTAACAAATTTCAAGAACTTTCGAAGAAAATGTTCTACTTTCATCCGTTTTGACTCTCATTTTGTCTCATAAAAAAGTTGTATTCTTCCATTCTCCCCAAACCCTCCAGTGCATGTCTGGTCTAGACCACCCAACACCCAACATGCATGTCTGCTTATGATTATTGAGGTTTCAGCGGTTCGAGTTATGACGTGCATTGCTGAAAAGACACTGAATGACATTTATTTTAGGAGTACTCGTTCCTAAAAACGGATCAGCAAACTGTATTGCAAACATGCCGAGAGAATGCAGCCTCAAGCTTTTGGGTGAGAAAGAACAGCACTTTGTGAGCTAAAATGCAATTTACAAAACGTGCATTTTTTGGCTTCTCTCCGAAAATGCGGGCGTCGATAAATTTTCTACGATTCTTTTGCCAGCTTATAAAAAACTATGCCAAGATCCGGAAACCGAAATACGCTGCTCTATGGCATCAGAATTCCATAACATGGTTAAATTCGTTAGGATTAAATGCCACTTGCTTTTCGATTCTTTCATGGATTTAATCTATTCTGGAGAATCGGAGGTAAGAGATTTTCTCTAATTCGTGAGAAATTTTCGTTTTTATTATATTATGAAGAGTGAGACAATTTTTTCAATTTTACTTAGTATGATTTACAGATATTTAAATGCGTCGGTAATCAAGGCGAAACAGATAAGCTCTCAAAATATGCAGGATTTAAGACGAAAAGCTATTCTACCGTTGACTAGAAAAACATCTGAATTTATTCAATAACAAATGAATTTTCGATTTTTTCAGCGACCAATCAAGGCTATGGGTAAATTTTCTTTATTTTTTTAATTAGAAGTAGCTATACGTGTCGAGGAATATTTTCCAGTTTACTGACTCGAAAAGATGGGCTTGTAAATCTTTCAATCCAAGTCATAAAATGATTTATGTATGCAAAAGTATGATCATTTTTTTAGTTTCATTTTAGAAAATTCAAGCTTCTTCTATTTTCAACCGTTCTTGTATGATTTAATTTTTCCATGAAATCTTATTACCTATTAAGTACATTTGAATTAATTGATGGCACTCACCGATCAGTCATTCTTTCACCTTCGTTTTCAATCTAATTTTTTATTGATTAATGAGTAAAGCATCAGCAATGCTAATTTAATTGAAACCTTTATTTTTTACTCAGTTTTGTCTTACTTGCAATCATACATGGGCAGCAGCCAAATTTCTGGAGGTCTGGGTGGTGTAAAAACGATAAAAATCTAAAAAGTATGTTACGAATTCGATTATGGGGTTTATCGATTTTTGGGTCTGTAGCAGGAGTGCTACTACACGGCTAGAAATGCCTACTTAAAAGTTTAACCCGTGACGTTGATGTTTCATTGTTTCTCAATATTATCCAATACTTTGCGCAGTCGTGAGCAAGAGCCCGAGTAGTCGATTAGTACTACACACGCGAATCAGAGCGGAAGATCCGGGAAACCGGTGCGGGTAAAATTTTGCTCACGTAACGGTTGGGAGGCGGCGCCCCGTTACAGGTCTATCGGACTGAACTCCCACGTCCATTTGTGCTTGCTATGCCACAAGATTCGTAACATAAAAAGCAAATTAAGTAGTTTTAAGTTTAATTTTTTAATCCTTAATCTTTTACGTTGTCTCCAGGTTATATCAGCTTTAACAATGAATCTCGGATCAATCCTGGAAGATTTGTATATGATGGATCAAAATAATAGAGACGAGAATGGGAATCTCACGGAATCGGTTAGCACGGTAATGTTCTGATAAAAAAATAATGTACAATTCTAGGACTTTACGGAAAATCAATAAAATTTTATTATTTTTTGTTTTGTTTTAATCAACATTTCAAAAAAAAAATTGAATTTTTATTGAAAAAGAATTTAAAATGAAATTCGAGTTTTGTGATTTTCATCATAATTATTTTTGCAAAGGTATTTTGGCAGGATCCAAAAAGCTTACACTTTCAACTCACGCGAATATTATTGGCCTGTAATCGGCTAATCAGAAATAGCAGCAACTGGCGATGTCACGAGCAGTATTTGCACGCACTGAGTCGCATTCATCGATGTGTATCAAAACGCGTGCTCACTGATAGCTTTTTGACAATGATAAAGGACGAAATTTTGAATACAGTAAGTCTCATCTGAAATCTAAGTTGAATTTCGATTCATTTCAAATGAATCATGTTCACTTGCCGACAAAGTTTAGAGTGCTAGAAAAGTCTTTTAAACGACAGCTAAGTAAGGCTAGAAATAAGCTATTTCGCTACTTCTGTAAATGTAAAATAAATATCATGGTAACACTTTTGTAGCCAATGTTCCTAGGCGATTTGCGAAAAGAAAATCATTCTGAATGAAACAGACTGAGCACAACTGAAGAAAAAAGAATTTATTGTTATACGATATTGATCAAAGATAGTAGGGGCTTAAAATTGATTATCTATTCAACATTATACTATCTGTTTACTTATTCGTTTTAAATAATAATAAGAAGTCAGTTAAGACAAAAAGGAAAAAAGAAACGAAAAGCAAAATTAGGCGAGATATAGTATATACGAAAGTACAAATTAGCAAATTTTCAAATTAAAAATTAATGATGAATGCGCAGAGTTGCTTCAAATCGATATAGTGCACATATTTGACTGTTTGCTAATTTTTATATTTTTCTGAAGAAATTGTTAGGCGTAGCGACCGAAAATTTCTGACGGGGTAGGGCGGAATCCTAAATTGTTCTAAAAGTGTCAAAAATTATCCGAAAATTCCTCAATTAAGCGTAAATTAGCGGGTTTTCCCGTCTCTTGTTGGACAGAATCAATTATAATACGAATAAATTTTAAAAAATTTAAAATTTTGAAAGCTTGAATGAAGATCACGTTTAATTAGCGCGAAAATCGGCGCAGAACGTCAATAAACCCCCCTTGTATGTTATTTGTCTAATGCTAAGAATTGAATAAAATGTAAGCAAATAAGGATTTGACGCAAAATGCGGAAAGCCTCAGAATTTTCGCTAATATGTTCTATAAAACTATTTAAATTACCATGTCGTTACTCTAGAAATCATTATAAAAGCCATCAAATCATTGTTCTTTATGAAAATTACCGTCCTGTGGTACAAATAGGATTTTTTGAGCGCTAAAAATGTCAGTAAATGACATCGGAAAAATTCGAAAAATCATGATAAAAAATAGCTAAAATCATCAAATAATACACATGCACTCTCTGTTGCGTCCAATAATTGTTTGACGACGGGGAAGGACGGCTGCAACCCCGCCGCTTCTCTGAATCTAAGCTTTTGTCGAAGTTCATAGCAGTGTCAACCATTCACTCTCCAGCATGTCATAACTATTTTACGGAACTCAAAATTTTTTGATTCGCATTTAACGTCTTGCTTTTGACTGTGTTCTTGATTCTAATATCAACTATTTTAACGCCCTTTAGCGTGCCTTACCTTGCCGCGTAGCTGCCTTGTCAAGTCTTATAACTTGGGTAGAAAATCAGACAGACGTCGAACTTCTCGATGACGTAATGAGCTTTTTCAACAAATGTAAGCTGCTCAAGTTCGTATTTTTGCACTTTTACATTCAGGCTTTTTTGCTTTAATAGCTGTGATAAAGCACAAAAGCTGCCACAAGAGGGCTTTATACATTGACGCTTGCCAAATCGCACTTAAACGCTTGCCAGCTGATGTTTTTAAGAAGCACCTCTTGAATGGCGCCCTGTCGTTAGCTAATGATCCAGTTGCAAATATACGGTTCGTCGATTATTTGTTACTGAAGCTCAAAAAATTTATAATCGGGAAGAAGGCGTGAAAATCCGTAAAAATACTATAATACGTTAACAACATACTTGTGGCAAAGTAAACGATAATTTTATTTTGCAATGCAATTTTCCAGACAAATTTTTATACCCTATCAAAAGTTCAGCGAATGAATGCAAAATGTTAAAAATATAAAGTATGTAAAAATATGCATAAAAATAATAAAACGAATGAAATATACAAAATAATATGTAAATGTATAGAAATATATAAAATATGACAGAACTAAAGCTATATGTTCAACGAATATAAAATTCAAGTCTGCAAAAGATTTCATCGGAAAACGCTGTGCAATATGGAAATTGAATATTATTTCAGGTAGGCTAGCTTTTTTAGTTGATCATCTGCCTCTAGAAAGATAAATGAAAAACTGCGTTCAAGCATAGATTGATGAATAGTGTATTATGTTTATATGCATCATGCGACTATATGTTCTTTCTAAATATCAGATTTTTATTGATGCGCTTTATTTTTAGGATTAGACTTTGCAAATTACTGCCTATTATAAGAAGCAGGCTAGATTGTAATTTGAGCGCAAACTTAGTCGAACAAGCGATGCGCGTTATTTCAGATAAAACAACGACATCTAATGGCTATATCAAGGAAGTTATAAATGCTGTAAGCCTACTTTTTGAAATATTTATTTAGCTAATCAGAGAATCAACAACAAATAATCTAAGACAGCTGAAAAATTCGCTATATCGCATGCTTCGTTTTAGCAAGTTAGTTTTTGAGCATTTGAAAGAATGATCATTGATTTTCTGTTGACGCAGAACATTTTACAGTATTTTTTATGATGCTCGTAGTATTAGTTAGACAAATTTCGATTGGCGGTGATTACTTTGGAATTCCCAAAGAATTATGCGACTCATAGAGAAGAAAAATGTGTTGCACGCTAATTCACTAAACCCTTTGTGCCAATTCAATTTATACAATCATTTGAAATTGCAAGAAAATCAGGAAGTGGAATAAAAATTACGTTCTTTACACAATTTTTGTGCCAGGTCACTCACGATTTGTCGACTGGAAATAAAAAGCCCTGCTTGAACGGAAACTTAAATTGTCCCTCAGTTTCCTCGACCTCGTTACAACGGCAGATGGAAACAGCTGAATCGTCGAAAGAAATGGCGAAATGCAAACAAGAGACGCCAAAAGCAGATGATGACATTGTTGAAAATTATGACAAAAAATTTGAAATTCCCGTAAGAATTTTGAGCAGAAAAAATGAAGAAAAGCGGACGTCGGCTGATCATGCTGTAACGTCGGATCATCCGACGATCACAAACAGCAATTATTTGACGTCTGACAAAATAGAAAAACAAGTTGACGATTATAATCCAGTCGATCGTAGTAAAAAATTGGAGATGGAAAAGCCAAATCAATGTCAGAATGATGCGCAGGTGGAGACCAAAGAAGAAAGTAAATACATGTGCCGTAAAATATAAAAAATAAGTATTCAAGAAACCGTTTTTGCTCTGGTCAAACCAGTTTTTGTTTTTGACACGATAGATTACTTGCTTAATTATCATTAAAATTCTAGGGTCGTAAATTTTGGCATTCAATTTCTTTATCAAGAAAAAAGACTTTATCTTAATTAAATCTATTCAATAAATTGTGAAATCTGTGACATTTTAGAAAAAGTTCTTCCACAAAGTTTTCTACAACATGATGTCCAAAATATAAAAGACTTAAGTTATTAATCGTGTGCCCGACGAGTATTGCAAATTTTCAACATAAAAACCTTGAGAAAGTTCAAAATGACGTTGTATTTAAAGAACAAAAGTGATTGAGTAGAGGAGAATCGTTGATTTCCAAACACCTTGGTATTCCATCAGACATGCACGCGGGAGGGGGGTTTGGGTAATATACCATACATGGGCATCGACAAATTTCGGAGGGTCTATATGGCTTATAACTTGACAAAAATCCCAAAAAATATGGGACAAATTCAATTCTGGGGTCTACCAATTTTTCGGAAGGGGTCTACCGGATTCACGAAGTTCAAACTTCATTCCCATCCCCACCCACGCCCACGTGTGGTATAGATCCTCAGAATGGAAGAGTGAAAATTTTTCTGAGAAAAATGAGGCAAAATTAAGACTTAACACCGATGAAAATAAAAAATTTTCTGCCGACGTATTCGAAATTGAATAAAAGCTGTAGATTAACGTGGTTTTAAGGCTATTTTATCATTTTTACAAGTTTAATGTCATTTTAGCCCCCAAAAAACGCAATATTTGACCCTTTAGACCGGCTGATTCTACCGGATTGGTCATTTTATGCGTCCATGGTTCCGGCCTTGCGTTCTTGCATATAAAAGCGGCGTTCCGCGTGCAGGCCTTGCAGACTTCCTACAGTGATTAATATTACTCTAAAACTCCTTATAGTGCTACTTGCTTGCTCCTATTTTTTGATACATAAAGGATAGGAAAAATGTTCAAACAAATAATTTTTTTATGATTTCCAACTTCGATAATGTGCGTATTATAGATTTTTCGCGTTACCCATGTACCTAATGCAGTAAGTTAAAAACAGACGATTGTGCTACAAGTTAACATAGGATCTCGTCGATGACTCGCGAAATCATAAATGTGAATCTTGTATTCAGCGTTGATCTTGTTCAAAATTTTTAGCTTCTTAAGAATTACAAAGGCATCATAAAAAAATACTAAAAGCTATAAATGGGCAAAATTTAAAAAACTAATAAGTCAAGTAGATTAGCGCGCAAGTATAGCTCTCACAAGATACGTACTTATTGCGAAGAATATAATATCGTCCCAATCACACGTGGGCGTGAGTAAGGTATATTTTGGGAAGACCCTATATTCTTAAATACCCACGCAGATTACAGTTGATCTCCAGATTGAGTTTTTGCAATACCGCCTCATCAAACCCCCACAAGTTGGTCGCAGTCATGTATGGTCCTAACCTCACATGAGCACAGGGTCTGGAACGTCAGGCAGGACCCCTGAAAATCTTGCGAAAATCGATAGACCCCAGAATTGAATTATTGGTGCTATTTTAAGTGATTTTGCCCTCTCATATCCCCCAAAAAAATTTGGCCCACGTATGGTCCCATCCATCTAGTATATATATATATATATATATATATATATATATATATATATATATATATATATATATATATATATATATATATATATATATATATATATATATATATATATATATATATATATATATATATATATATATATATATATATATATAATATTAACATTATTGACTGGTCCTAGAGTGTCAGGTTGGTTTGAAAAAGGTCACCAAAGAATTTCTGCTAAATGGTCTTCGAAATTAGTATAATCCTAAAATAATGTAAATACTGCCTTAGCTGGTAGTTTTTGGTCGAGTTCAGACACTTTTACACTAAGGTTGTGATTTGTTCGTTTTTGGCTTTCACTAAGCCTTGTTTTCTAAGGCAAATTTTACCATGGTTTTAAGAGGGTCTAAACCTCAAACCCTCCCGTGTATTGGTCCCATCTATTCTTCTGAAATATGCATAAAAGACACGCCTCTGTTCAGATCATAAGTCACTACTTAACTCGGTCGACAAAAGCATTTCGGCAGACGTAACGCCTGGATCGCCTTTGCCTTTAAAGCAAAAGAAAACGGCAATCATTAAACCGCACCAAATTACGCGCAGATCGCCCAGTCCTTTGCCAATCGCGGGGTCACATCATTCGATGAAAATGGAAAATTTCGACAAGGCGAAATTTCCAAATAGCTATGACAGTTTGAACGAATCTAGTCCAAGAGTTCACGAGAAAATCCGCGCGAGTAGAAGTGGTAAATCGCTATCATATCCAATTTATATTTTTTTGTCTACTCGAATGTATTTTTAATATTTAAATTCATTTTTTAATTCATATTTTTTATTCGAAAAGTTCTCTAATTTTTTCAGCGAAATCTTCAATGATAATGCATAGTATGGAATGCACAAAAAGCCCCTTAAGGACGTAAAACATGCTAAAATCGAGCCATAAACATGCACACAACTGAAAAATGTTAGCGCATTACCAAAAATAATTTTTAGCATCCTTTTTTTGCAAAAAAATTATTTTAGGTATTTACGAAAGTACTCCGATACTCCGACTTTTTCAAAAGCGTGGATTTTTCATAAAAATGGATAATGTAGCATTATCTTGAGCTTAACTAGGGAGATTTGCGATTCTTTCTCCCTTTTTCTGTTTTTAATTTTTGTATTTACATACAATCTTTGGTATTCAACGCACCAATATATTTGTTTAACGGGCTCGCCATATTCGTATCTTTCCAGCCTACGTAACTATTGAAGATTTCGACCCGTCGGCCCGTCATGCATTACGGCTTAAGGGGATCGACCCTGTAAGAAGAAAAGGAAAATTTTCAAAGAAAATGAGACGCATCAGACCATCAATGGATAAAACTGAATTTTTAATGCACTTTGACTGATTCTGCAGACTAGCTATGCTGATATTTCAAATTAGTCATGATCTGTACATTGAAAAGGTAGCTGGTCTAAAAGAAATCGGCCCTTTCTGGAGGTCAACAAAAGAACTTTTTTATCTTTGGTCCTAAAATGGGATGTAGGTACAATAAAATAACGTAAAACGAATTATTTCTGGTCGCTTATTAGCGCTTTTACAAGAAAAAGGGTTTTACTCGTTCTGACCTTGGTTTTGCTTGATTTTTCTCAGGAAATTCCTTTTTTGTCTTTATGAGATGGAGTCTGGACTAAACATGTATATACATGGGGAGAGGATTTGGGGATTCCACCACAGTGGGAAAATGAGAAAATACCTCAAGTAAAATGAGTCAAAACGAAGGCCGAAAATGCACAAAAATTGAAAATTTTCTTCAAAACTGCTTTAAATGGATTAGATACTGTATAATAACGTCGTTTTAATGCTATTTTATCGCTCATACTCAATTATCGAGGTCATTTCGGCCCAAAAAGCTCAATGTTTGAGTTTACATGCTGTGCATCTATAGTCTGGACCGCACAAGAGCTTGGGGGAAATGGAGGTCTGGACCCCCAGTCTAGGCCATCCCACGCACACATGTGGCCGACCCTAAATCGTTATAAGTCCCAGAATTGAATTAGGCGCCATTTTTTAACGGTTTTGCCCTATCGGACCCTCAGAATTCGGTCGCTGCCCATGTATGGTCTGGACCCCAGATGCACAGCATGGCCAATCGGGGAAGGGGTTCAGCCGGTCTGGGGGAGGGGGTCAAGAACTGAGCTTTTTAGGGCTAAAATGAGCTCAAAAACTGGTATAGCGCTAAAATAGTGATAAAACTACCTTATTACACAGTTTCTGGTCAATTTAAGGCACTTTTTGAAAAAAATTCATGTTCTATCCATTTTCGGCCTTCCTTTTTGCCTCATTTTTTCCAAAAAAATTTGCCATTTTTTCATTTTGGGGGCCCCCAATCCCCCATGTGCATGTCTGGTCTAGACTCCCCAAACTTGTACGTGTAGTCTGTTTCATTTATCCGAGAGCTTTTTCAGCAAATCTTTTCCGAGGCTACAGTAACTCTATCTTCCCTACTTACTGTAGATGATTTAGAGATCACTAGAGCTACATAGGAAGGAGGGGTTTTCAATAAAAATTTCTACGGCATAATTCATTCTCGTCTTCCAGCTAATCATGCAACATGCGGATGGAATTCGCGCATTCAGCTTGTCATAAATCGACCGTTAAACACAATAGACTAGCATTTTAAAAATTGCCGAAAACCTCCGCTTAGCGTTGTGGTAGAACGTCTGATTGTCGTCGAAGCAACACGGGTTCGATTCTTGCTGCAAGATTTTATTTAGCGCACTTACTGTAGTATGTCACAGCACTGTTTAGGTGCTTGAATGAAGTCTATATGGACGGTTTAGTGCATTAAAAATGAAAGAATGGCGGCCGCTCGCCCCTACTCAACTTTTCTGTCGAGTCACAGTAAACCACCTAATTAAGCATACTGTAGCCTTCATAAAAATTTACTGAAAAAGCTCTCGAGTAAATGAAATAGACTATAGATATAAATTTATATGTCGAGTCATACTGTGATCCATGCTTCCTCATCTTAATCATTCTTATCCCCACAGACTCGTTGGCGACCCAACCAGTTCATCATTTCTCGTCGTCTACTTTGCCCCGGAGGTCGTCTTACCTGACAAAAAGCAACGGGGACAGGAGGGTGCCCATAACGATGCTCCATTCATCGCCCCTCACGGCTCCGCTTACCACGTTGAGCAGCAGTCCGAGCGCAACTAGGCGCCTTTTTTCGTCGACCACAAAACCCCCGATCCCATATTCTTCGTCAATCTCGTCCCAATACAACGTCGCCGATTCTCTGAAGAACGACGATTTGAAAAAATTTGTCCCCCAAGAAAGCGAGTCGGCAACGTCGAGGTACCAACGAAATATTCCCGTTGTTAGGACGGGAAGCGTGTTGAAATCGGTGGCCCAGTTTGAAGGGGGCAATGGGCCGACTTCGACTAATATCAGCTCGAATAGTTTGCCAAGAGCGTCGGCTTACCGACCCGGATTGGGTTATTCGAAGCATATGAAGTAACGTTGCGATTAATTAACATATTCCGGCATTTCTTCCTAATTTCGGTACTTCTTTCAAGTATAGGTACTCATCAGCATACGCGCGTATTGTGGTTATTCTGGAGGGTAAGACTATAACTTTTTCTGAAGCGGCTCACAAACGACGGGTATGCGTCAAAATGCAATTTTTGAGGTTTCTGGCGATAATCTTTCGATTAAGAACTTACAAACACAAAGAAGAATTGAAAAAAATATTTAAAAAATGGAGTCAATTGAACAGAATATGATCAAAAATTAGTATAGGGCGCACACTTTTCAGCCAAAATCACTTAAAACGCTTAATACAGCCTTTTCTACGATTTTTTATAACGACAAAAATTCTGAGGGAAATCGAATAAATTACTGCAGGCGGGATGAAAAACTTTTGAGGGCGAAACCCCTTAAGCGCCAACATTTTATATGCTCATCAGCATCTTGAATTTTGCACAAATAACGAAATATGAGTCTTGCGGCGCATATCGAGTCACTGTGATTGCACGATAGAAAATTGTCTTATCGCAAAAACTCGATTAAGTGTATTCATCGTGTTTTGAGAAAAATGGATTTTAGTTTATTTTAGCTCCTAGCTAAAAGCAAAAATAGATAAGCTTTATATCAAAAACACCAGTGTATTGCAGAAATAAAAATTGATATGCATGAACCAATCATTTATAATTAAAAACCAGCGATAAAAAGCAAAAACGTGGCGTGAATTGCTAAGAGTTGTGAACATATTATGCGCTATTTCTTAAAATCCAGAAATTTCAGGAATCCTTAGATTGTCTTAGAGAAGACCTAAAGTGCTTTTGCTAATCTTTTACTCATAAAGTAATAGGTTGTGTCTAATAGAAATTACAACTTCGGCTAATAATTCAAAGATAAATTTGTATTATCTAAGTGAACTCCCTTGTTCTTAAAGTATAAAATTTCAAAAAAATTTATTAAGCTTTATTTCTTAAAGTAATTTCTCAGCTTACATAATTATTAGCTTTACACTATTAAAAGAAAGTCGGAAAAATACTGAAAATTATGCGAAAATCGAAACTAAACGTTTTTATGGGCATTTTCTGATGAATAAGGACATTAAACAATTTTGAAAAAAACACTCAATAAAACAGTAAATGTTTCCCACATTAATCGCAGAACTGGATACTTCAAAAATTAGTATCATTAAATGCTCATTAAAAACACATGATAAATCGAAAGCTGCTTCTATGTGGAAATCGTTCTTCTATTTTGTTGTGGTAAGCACTACGCAGTGCAATACTATATTTGTTTCACTAAGAATTATTAGACGTACTTATTGAGGAGCGCTTGATTCGATTTGTCGTCGCAATTAATATAAATAATAATAATTTTTATTTTTAGTCGAAGTTTTGCCTCCCTTTCGCCCTATTCTCCAACACCAAGTTTGGCAATTGATAGAGAAAATCGCAAAGGTAAGAAATAGACGCATAGAAATGCACTTCGTGGAAAATGCAAGGAACTACAAATTAATATTAAATGACGATTTTTACACTTTTTAAAATTACTCCTTAATTGCGCCAAGAATGAATCATTTAGGTACTAAAGCATTTTTTATGCGTGCATGCCTAATAAGTTAAATGATTAAGTTGAGATTTTATAACTTTTTTCATGTCACACTTCGCTTCCAATCATTATCAGTAAGATCAGATAGCTAAAAAGAATTCCTAAAAGAATTTCATGGACGAGCTGAAATTGAAGGCGTTCGAAATTATGATTATTGGTAAATTTTTTCTCATCTTCGTCCTTCATAATTCTCAGGTTTTACACTTAAAGTCGTATAACGCGTTGATTTCTCATATTTTAAACTTTGCAGTTTTATTTTAATTTTTCCCGCAAGAATCAGGCTACAAAAGTGGTTTAAAATGTTGATGCAGTAATGCAGTTTAGCAATGGCGCTCGACTCCATATGGCACGTTATACTGTAGAATATCATATTTTCCGTATTAGTTTAAAACACTTTTGTTATCACTTTAAAGTTTTTCAAAAACCTCAAAGCTAAATAAAACAGACTATAGTTTCACAACTACCTTTTCGTATAGAATTTAGCATTTCTTGAATTTTTTCCGAAAAAAATGTAGTCGCGTTATTTTAAACGAGAACAAACGTCAGACGATCGTAAAAGAGGTTTTAAAAGATATGGAGTCACGATCATATAAAAAATATTGGATTTGTTTGCTTTATGCTTATCGCATGCCCTCAAATTTTGTTGTTATGGAACTGATAAACCAACAACGCAATATTTTAGTTACACAGGTGACGTGACCTACTTTTCTCCTAGTTATTTTGCCTTTTCTCTGTGTAGATACATATGTTGCATTGATCTCTATCAAAAGGATGAAAAATAATAAAATAATGCTGCGATTTATATTTTGCTTTGTACTATCCTTTTGCTCCTTTTAATGATTTAAGCTTCCTCCTTATTTTTTATAACAGTGAGAATTTTACTTTATTTACGACACGATGTTACATAAATGCAGATTACGACAGCCTAATGCCACAAAGTCTGCGGAAAAACAGTTTTTCAGCCTTAATGAGTCAATCGGTTGATCGACCTTTTAGTTTGACAAGAGTCAGAAGTGGCAGCTCAATACAAGCATCGAGCCTTCCGCATTTTTCGGCGAGGATTCAAAAATAAAAAATGTATTTATATTTTTATATTTCATGCTCTGTGTTGTTTATAGCTTTTGCTATTGTTCGCAGAAAAATATATATAGTTATGAATGTAGGCTCATTAAATTTTTTTCGCTTTGGAATGATGTGGTAAGCACAGCGAAGTGAGAACATGTAAGTGCGGTGCACTACACACTCATCGAACTCATGCGCTATTTCCCGACAGCTCGTTTAGTGTTGTAAAAGATAAAGATTTTTCGCAAGATAAAAGATAAAGATAAAGTTGAAATTTTAAAATCTCGAAGATTAAGATAAAGATGAAGATAAAGATAAAAAATTAAGAAAGATAAAGATAATTTGCAAGATAAAGGAACCAAAAAGAAAGAGATAAAGTGTACATGTGTAAATATGGTCGCCTGGACTCAGGAGAATGATATTTATGAAGTGCTATAAGCGAGAGTCGGTGATGTAAAGCAGCCAACTATATGCCCTAATTTTTACACCTGAGATCAAAGAGGTGATAGGCAAAGCACACATAAATGTAGGTTCGGGGTTTACCCGCGGTATCTGACTGATTTACGTACTACTACTACTACTACTACTGGCAGACAGCAAGTCACTTCTTTCTTTTCACAAGCATCAAAACCCTGCTCTGTGCGCCTGTACAAAGTATAGCCGCAACAGTTATTGATTTTTTCAGACTTCTGTTTCCTAGCTTGGACTTAGATTAACGTAGGTACTAGTAGTAGTACTCTCTGTAAATACAGAGCCGGTCCGTGTGTACTAAAACAACACGAACACGGGTGTATTTGCCTTCGAGACTTACTTACAAGGTACTTAGGTACTTAGATCTGCTCTCAGCGCTGGTCCCGAAAGCTTAGTCTGGGATGACTTCGGTCTTTGGACCCTTACAGACCTTACGGCTTCGATCCCCTCGGTCCTAATATTGCTGACCGCTTCTTGTCGGGTGATCTCAGCAGCTACGCACTAAGCCCCAAGACTACCTACCTAAATCTCGGAATTGTCACGGAGGTCAGTTGACCTATCTCAATGCTCAACTTGATGATTTAACTTATTTTCTAGGTTCGATTCGATCAGAAATGTTTTTGGTTCCTAATGTACGTAGCACAATGAAATTTGAAAACAACACCAATGAGCTCTAGACTGATCAATCATCATTAAAGATTAAATGATATTTTTGACCAGTTTTAGGATTGAAAAAAGAATTAGGACTTTTGAACGAAATAAATAATCATACGAAATTTACCTATCCTTCCAATTAGAATCCCGAAATCCTCGACGCTGGGAATTACCGACCTTACCCGCTGTATAACGAAACCCCTGAGTAGGTTTTCTCTTTTATCTCTAACTGTATATACACGGCTTGCTGCCGAACGACAAAATAACGCAAAAACGAAATAAAACGTACTCCACTATCCAAGCGTACGTCCGCCAACCAACTAACTAAGATGGCCACGTAGGACCATTACAGTAAATGAAGTTTACGTCAAAATAACATAATACTGGAATACTTTTAAATCACAACGAATGTTCTAGACTACGATAAGCGGTAATGCATAAAACAATTACTATTATCATATACTTAATTCTATGTTACCGGACAAGTGTAAATGTAGGCGGTTCGATCTGGGTCTACAGAATCGTCACAGATACGAACCATGCTAACATTCACCCTCGAGATTTACCTAGGTACGTAGGTACTTAAGTCTACGCTTAGTGCTGGCCCCGATCGCGCGGCTCTAAGGCTTTCGATCCTTGGACCCTTACAGACCTTACGGCTTCGATCCCCTCAGCCCTAATATTGCTGGCTGCTTCTATGTCGGGTGATCTCAGCAGCTACGCCCTAAGACCTAAGGCTACCTACCTAGTCTCGGTAATTGCCGCGGAGGTCAGTTGACCTATCTCAAGCTCAAGTTGTAATTTAACTTATTTTCAATCAGTGCCTGATTCGAAATGTTTTGGTTCCTAATTTGTGTAGCACGCTGAACTATGAAAACAACAACAACGAGCTCTATGCTGATCAATCATCTCTAAAGATTAAATAATAGTTTTGATCAATTTTTAGGCTTGAGACATAAATTATGATTTTCGAATGGAAAAGGCTATCATACGGAATTTACCTATCAGTCCACTAGATGGGTGGAAATCCTCGACGAAGGGATGATGGCCGACCAAACCCTTGGTATATCCGAAACCACTGGGTTGGTTTTTCTAGGATTTTATTCAACGAATATCACACGGCCTATAGCCGGGAAAACTAATACGCAAAAGAAAAATGACTATGTACAGTCGAGAATAACCGACCAACGAAAAACAAAACAAGCCAAAAACTAACTCGACCTTCCATACGTTGGCCTCAATGACCATTACAGTAAATTAAAACAACGATCAATTTAACATAATACTGAATTGACTTTTATCTCAGATCGATTACACAAGCGGTATGGATGAAACAATTACTATTATCATACACTTAGCTCTACGATACCGGACAAGTATCTAAATGTTTTTTATTATTGAAAATTTGGGAAAATAATGGGAAGACCGAAGGCATAGCCCACAGTGCACTATCATAGATAGCTACTAGTATTGGCTATGTTATGGCTATTGCGAACTGCTAAGGCATGTTCGCCTAAACGTGTAACTCTCGCAGTTACACTCCCCCACGTATAGAAAAAAAATTAGTAACGAAGTGGAGAATTTTTTTGGGGGTACCAAACAACGGCAACTAGCGTCGGCGACGCTCTACAACTCGGCTCTCTGGCGTCCGCAACGCCTCTACTCTGGCGTCCGCAACGCCTCATCCTGAGCGAACGTGAAAAAACGAAAATAAAAAGAACGAAAAAATAACAAATATCGATAGTCGGTCAACGCATGACCTCGTTCGCACTCAGGAAATCTCTCGAGCAACACTCACAATGGCGCTAGGAACTATATTGTTGCCCGAGTAATGATGGACTCCAGTCTTGGACAGCATAGCATAATATTCGATCATGCTGCCCAAGAAGCCTCCTTCAGTCCCCGGGTAATGAGAAAATTTTGATTTGAAAATTTTGTAGATTGGGTGTAAATTAACCCCTTGTCCGTTAAAGAGTTAAGGTACCATAATAGTAACACCGCTAAATAAACACAAGAAAAATTAAGACACGGAATGATAAGGCAAATTATGCTGAGCAAAAATTTAAAGTCACTGACAAATTAGGATACGAGGTAAAACAAGAAAAAATGGCAAATTATGCGAGATTACGGGGAAAAATACGAGCACCGACAAAGAAAAATTTACAACAAGAGAAAAAATGACAAGAAGAAAAAATACACATAAAATAAACGATACACAAAGTCCTGGAATCCACATCAGGACGAAAAACGAAAAAAATTGACAAAAAGCTGCTGGTCGAAAGTCGACGCCGTCGCAGAGTTCCAAAAGTTCAGTACGTCGAACTTGTAAATTAATAGTCGTTGCGGTATTTGGCCTTCGAGCCATAAGATTTTCCGCGACGTCGGTGTCATTGAAAATATTCTTGATCCGATTCCGGATCGCGACGCGTATTTGAACGCTCGTGATACTCATATGGTGATTGCCTACGCCCGTACAGATGTTGGCGTAAGCGGCGATGCGGATCGACGGGTCGATCCTCGTCCTCAAAATCGTCATCGTCCTCGTAATCGTCCGCGTAACGACGCGGTATGGGCGGCGTCGGAGTGAATAGTTGCTCCGGCGTGAAGCCGTACGTTCGTTGTCGAGAAGGCTCGCGTGGCCGCTGTTGTTGTTGTGCAACAGGCCACGGTTTCGGCAAAAGTGGTCCCGGTCGAGGTTGTGGCTGATAACCCCCGGTGGCTGGTTGACTTTGCTCCAACGGTGATTGATACTGGTCCCATTGGCGTTGGCGGGATTGCGACCGGCCCCGATGAGCTCCGCGGTTTGACTGTGGCGGACGGCGGTATTCATAAGGCTGCTGCTGTTGCGAGCGCGACAGATGACCAGCATTGGCCTGAGAATATGTCTCGGAACGCTCGCGCGATTCCGTGAATTGCTGCTGTTGCCGCGGTTGGGTCTGCGGTCTTGTGTATTGCTGTACATGCGGTTTTACGTGTGTCTGTTGCTGTGCTTGTGATTGCGAACGGTGGTGCGTTTGCGCATAGCGCTGCCGGGATGACTGCGGGTCTTGCCGCCTCGAACCCCTTTGGCCTAAACGCGCTTTTAATTTAGCTGCAACTTCAGCTTGAACGAGTCGTCTTACTCGTTGTTTTTCCAAATTTTTCAACCGTCGCAACGTGTGTTCGGATTTTGTATCGTAAAAACGATTCAATTTTGCCTTGTGTTCGTCTTCTGGCATATGACGAACTTCTGAAGTCTCAGCAAGAGAACCGGCGGCGCGTAGCTTCGTCACACGCCGTGGCATTTCCGTAGCCAAATTCTCACGATCACGCTGCTCGATCGTCATGCATGTGCGACGCATCGCAATTTGTGCTTCCAAGGAAAGATCGACTTCCGGCATATCAAGGCTCGCCACGGATCCGCTTGGGTCCTGTGAGGATGCCTGTCATCTTTCTTTACGAATTTTTTCCAATTCGTCTTGAATTCGATGTTTGAGGTAAAATATGGATTTTTGACGACCTCGAAAACGATCGAACTGAGCCGGAACTTCAAGTGCCGGGTCGGTAGCTAACCGAATTTGCCTAATCATGTTATGCAAAACATGAGGACTTTCAATTCGTGCTGTTAGGTCCGGGAATTCCGGAAAAGCCTCACATGGAGATGGCGTGTAAGATTCGCCAAGGAACGCTACGCGTAACATGCGACGCAGCTGTTCCGTCATACGCCAACCTATTCCGGCATTGCCATAAGCATATGTGAAATAGTGGAATTTTCTATCCAAAAATTCCAAAAGCGCTGTAAGCGCGCATGACGTCTATTGAAGAAAAGACCGTCATGTGTCGATACTCCGATTCGTATAACGACTGAAATTCTCGGAAGGTATCAAAAATATCGACCATGTGGCATGTCGGTATTAGAATTGGCGCTAGATGATCCGGCGCTGGTGACATTCGGTGCGGATATAAATCCGGAGAAATTTGATGTGTCACGCCGTCGATCACTTTGGTTGGTGCGTCAAGGTGTGGGTGTACGACCAAATACTCGAGCGGAACCTCGTACAACATCATTCCGGTTGTGATAAAAAACCGAATGCGCACGAAGTATTGGTCGGGATAAAATAATCAATTAAAGACGTTCATATCGCTGATGAAACAAGGTGCGGGCTCACAATCGGCATCAGCTAAAGGCTGTGCGAGCGTAGACCACACTAAAGGACGCGAGGGCGAATCAGTCAAATTCGCGTATTGCAAATGAATTGCGTACACTCGATCGAAGTATACTTGAGCAGCTTCGATCAACTGATCGTACAAACGCGATCCATTGACTTCACCCAAATAGGAGCGTAAGTCGTGCAGAACGACTGGCGCGATAACGCACGGTGGTTTCGCGCGTCATATTTTCCATCATTGTGAAAAAATGCTGCACGTAACGCGAGCGATTTTGAATTCTCGCATTATCATTCGCGGCCATTTGATCGCGAATAGCCTGCACGTGCGCAGGTATTGCGACTTCCAAATTTGATGGTTGGCTTTGCATAGCCTGTGAATGTAAATTTGCCACGGTACTAGACACACCCGTCATGGCCATAGGAGCCGTGAAACGAGTCTCCGGTGCCGTTGTACCTTGTGACACGGGCTGAGTCGCTACTTGCGTGTATAATGCTACATGTGGTACTTCGTGTGCGGCTAATGTACGTTGAGGTTGTGGTGGTAAACCGATAATGTCCGTCATAATGACATCTGGGTCAGTCTGCTGCTCTGCCCCAACCAGCTGAAGAGTCGGCAAAGGTCCGAGCGCACTGGCACCCAAGGGAGTTTGTTGAACTGCCGCAAGCGATTGTGAAACAATCGGTTGCGCAACGGTAACAATCCTTTTCGAGCCATTGCTCCGCGTGTTACGCGCGGTGGCGTCACGTTAGCCTGTGTTTCCGCCTCGGCGTCGGATAACGCCATAACTAAACGTTTGGGAGATAGATCATCGTCTTCAGTGGAGATCGATGGTTCTACGCCCAACATAGGCGAATCGTATGGAATATCGGTTTGCGAAGAAAATACCGAAGCTGGTGTGCTCGTACTGGTTGGTTTCGACTTAGGTTCCGTGTCAGGCGCATTTACCGGGCCCGAAACTGTGTCGGCAACGGTTTGCGAAGCCTGCACTTGTAAGTCGGGGTTGTCAAACACGTTAGCGTGAGCCAGCGCTTCCGTTACTGAGGCAATGGTGGTGGCTGCCGCTATAGCTACTTGTGGTTGCGGAGCCGGGCAATAAAATTCCTCAGCTAGAATTAACTCTTCGCCATTTGAGTCAACGTCAGGTTCAACAGCTGTGCTGGTTGACTGCCCTGGTGGTGGTTTGCTAGACGACAATGGTATACGTACTCTGGCTTTCGGACCACTAGCCTTAATGTACAGTTCATCGCCTACGAAAGAAACCGACATGGGCTTTCTATCGTCTGTAATGCGATTATCTTGCGAGCACCCTTCTATCAATATAAAAACATCGATAGTAATGAGAGCGTCCATCGCTAGATAATATTGCATATCCCGAGTTAGCGGTAAACTCCACGCCTGTCCGAAATTTCCAGGCGCGTTCGGGTCAATATACATGTCGAAAAAGAACTCTGCCAAGCGCTTCAACGAATGCGATTGCGCTTTAATGCGTATACGACGAGTAAATGTTCTCGCCAGCGGCTGAATATCGATGAAATTTGCAATAAATGGGTCTTTCCAGTGCAGTTTATTACGAATTTCTACATCTGGAATTGCAACAATTTCTTCGAATGTTGGCCCGTAGACATGGAAATACGCAAGTCGATCTTGCGTCGGGTCATAACACACCATATACACGTTAGGTAAACGTGTTTCTAGCAACTGATGAAGTCCGAACGGAGGTTGCGGAAACTTCGCTAAATCCCAACAGAACACATGGCCAGTCGCGCTCGCAACTTGGACGTAGCGTACGAATGGGCCATGGAGGTCCTGGTAAGTGGGACAAAGTTGCTGAAAACGCAGGTCCCACGTCTTATAATGCCTGCCTTTCCTATCATTCACAAATTCTGAGTCATAGCCTAGGAATAAGGTGCCATTCGTCATATTCGATGGCTGGATTAATGCCAAAATGGCGCCAAATGACTTCTGGTCGTCGGAGACTATGACGGTGGGTAAAAGCCTATTCTTTGGTACGCGAGGGGTTACCAAAGGGCTTCTACCAAGCCGATTCTCCCACCAGAGTTGTTGATCATTTATACGCTTTTTATGATTTACGATTTTATGTGTTGCTTTGTGCTTTATCCATTTAGCACTAAGTGATTCAGGACCGCCAACACGGCGAGTATCATGTTGCGGCAGCGGGTTGGGTACGACCAATCCCCGCTCTAAAGCCATACTGGTCAACGCCGAACGAAACTCATCTAGGGACGCGGGCACACGTCCCTCGAATTTGCATCGGCGACCAGCTGCCTCCAACAGTGCCTCCTTGCTGGGGGTACCTTGAGCAGCCATGGGTCTGCAAAAGGAAAAACATTAGATAATGGTACGGCATGTGCTGTTTTAGAACCATTTAATAAACGTACAGGCGCGCTGTCCTTAGCTTTTTGTTCCCTGCCCGGTAAATCCTCAAAACTTATGACTACTGCCGGGGCAAGAGGGCGATGTGGTAACTTTACCAACACAAAATCGCCAGGGACATACGCGTGTTTTTCCACAATTAAGTCAGAATAAGGTAGTTTAGGTTCAGGCAAAAGTCTATTCCTGTGAACGTGATGAATAATGAGAGGGTTATAGACATATGCGATTTTTGCAGTTTCAGGCGTAGGTAAGTCAATAATCCGGTATGGACCAACACGCTTGGGTGATAGTTTACCGATTTCAGGTTGAATGACTGAAGTATTATTGAGGTAGACTATATCCGAAAGATTAAAATTTGTGTGCGTTACGGCTTTGTCATATTGCGATTTTTGCTGCTTACGCGCTTGAGATAAATTTTGAGACGCGATTTCATGCAGATCCTGCAAAGTCAGCTTTAAATCAATGACATATTTTTCCGCAACAGATGGTAAATTCGGATTTATCACAAAGTCATTTATGAGTAAAGTGTCAAGGGGAAATGCTGGTTCACGACCATAAAGCATTTCGAAAGGAGATATATTAGTTGATGATTGTGGAGTCGCGCGGTATGCAAATAATGCGAAGGGTAGAAATTGTTCCCAATCATACTGTGATCGCGCACTCAGCTTAGACAAACCATCAATCAATGTACGATTATAACGTTCCACCAACCCATCACACTGGGGGTGATATGGGGTTGTAAATATTTTTTGAACGTTTAATAGTTTACAAACTTCCGAAATTAGGGTAGATGTAAAATTTGACCCCTGATCTGTCAAAAATTTCTTGGGGACTCCATAACGTGGTATAATTTCTCTTAGTAATAAATTTGCAATAGTTGTTGCTTTTATATCAGAAACAGCAAAAGCTTCCACGTATTTTGTAAAGTAATCCATAAAAACTACAATTTGGTCATTTCCGGAGGGAGATCGCGGCATATGCAAGCAATCGCACGCAATGAGTTCAAAAGGTGCGGATACTTCGATTGGTTGCAACGGAACGGATGTGGAATTTAATGCGACCTTACGTTGTAAGCACACATCACAATTCCTACACCACGCGATTACATCATTTTCCATACGCGGCCACCAATAACGCATTTGTATGGCGGGCAAAATTTTGCGCGATGAAAAATGAGCTCCGAAAATAGAGTCATGAAATTCCGTTAATATGAAGCGACGCAAGGATTTGGGTATGACGATTTGATGAACGACAGTTGGTGAACGCTTAGGTTGAAAACGACGAAAAAGTACATCGTTTACGAGAAAAAATTCGTCACGATATTTTTCGTTGTTAAGTCGTTCAATGCGATACGAATTTTATGCAATTCGTCATCTGCACGTTGCTCAGCGAGTAAACGCGCAGGTGTTAGCATTTCAGCTTTTTCTGCATCGGTAAGTAACAAGCGTTCGCAAAATGTAGGTGGTTTTAGAATTAGTAGGATCGGTTTGCGCACTAGGATTATTATTTTGTGCGTTTGGATGATTAATTGGCGCAGTAGGGGTATTATCGCACGATCGGTCAGGTGGAGCCGATTCGTCATCTGACTCAGAATCTTCGGATTCTAAATTTGCGATGTTAACGATATTTTTGCGCTCTACTTTATATTTGCGTTCTGCGTGATCATATTTAGGATGACGTGAAAGAAGATCAGCTGCGCAGTTATATGCACCAGGAACGTAAACGATATCATATTCGTATTCCTGTAATTTGAGACCCCAACGGCGTAATCGACTCGATGGGTCTTTAACGTTTACTAGCCAGGTTAATGCTTGATGATCAGTTTCTACGATGAATTTTTTACCGTAAAGATAATGTCGATAATGCTTGATAGCCCACACTACCGCTAGCGCTTCTTTTTCTGAAGTAGCATAATTACATTCAGCAGAATTTAGCACGCGACTAGCGTAGCTAAGAATAAAACGACTTTTAGATGGTAAATGCTTTTGCGTCAAAATAGCACCTAACGCATAGTTACTTGCGTCAGTTGTTAAAATAAATTGGTGCTCATGATCGAATTTTGGTAATTGCAAAATAGGTGGAGATGTAAATGCTTTCTTCAGAAGCTCAAAAGCGGTTTGGTGTTCAGGCTTCCAGCAAAATTCGACATCTTTACGTAGAAGATGGAATAGCGGTTTAGCGATCTTAGCGAGATCCTTAACGAATTTCTTAAACCATTGGACTAAGCCAAGAAATTTCTGCACGGATTTAACGGTTTTTGGTACAGGAAACGAAATTAAATCTGCGACTTTAGACATATCGGGAGCGATGCCCATTGCACTGATGCTGTGGCCAAGAAATTTTACCTCTGCATGCGCGAGATGGCATTTATCAGGCTTGACACGTAAGTTTGCCTTTTTAAGAGCGATGAAAACATTTTCGAGATCTTTTAAATGTTCTTCGAAAGTTCGTGAAAAAATAATTATGTCATCGATGTAAACGAGACAAGATTTCCAATTCAGACCTGCGAGCACAAGCTCCATTAGTCTTTGAAAATCTGCGGGCGCATTCTTTAAACCAAAAGGTAAAACTTCAAATTCGTAATGACCAACAGGACATATAAATGCTGTTTTTTCGCGAGATTTATTGTCGAGTGGAATTTGCCAATATCCAGATTTCAAATCTAGTGTGCTAAAATATGCAGCACTGCCTAAAGTATCAAAATAATCGTCTAATTGCGGAAGAGGGTATACTTGCGTTTTAGTAACGTCATTTAACCGTCGATAATCGACGACTGGCCTAAGGGAACCGTCCTTTTTTCCAATGAGAAATAATGGACTTGCCCATGGGCTAGTTGTAGGTCGAATAATTTTATCCGCAAGCATTTCATTTATAATTTTCTGCATAGATTCTCTTCTAGAATGTTCAACACGATAAGTTTTTCCAACAACGGGTGGATTATCCCCTGTGTCAATATGATGTTTCATCAAAGGGGTACGACCGAGAGGTTCATTTTTTAATGCAAAAATTGAGTCGTATTTTAAGCAAAGTTCACGAATTTGTTGCTGCTGTCTAGAATTAACGGCGGAGCCGTTTAAAGCTTTGTTTATTGATGCAAAAAGTTCAGGTGTCCTATCATCAAAGGATGAAACATGTGACACAACTTCGGCATCAGTGGTTAATGAACCTATTATTTCACCAGAGTCAATGCGAATTGGTGCTTTAGAGATGTTACAGACGCGAACAGGTATTAGAGGTTGTGACGCATCGACTATAGACGGAGCAACAAAAAGTGAAGTTTTTTCCATAAAATCGGGATTAGGTTCGAATAATGCGAAATCAAAATTGCAAGAACCGTGACTTATGTAGCCAGGTGTAATTAATTCATGCCTGGGTTGTATGATAACAGGCTCAGGTAACGAAACATGCACACACACAACACCAGAGGTAGTTGTGTTGGGTTTCGCGCTGAAATTGCAATTTTTCGTGAGATGAAAGTAAATTAATCTTTATGCCATTTATAAAAGCACAACGCTCAATAGGATTTACCCACATGAGTGCGGATTCGCAAAAATCATATCCTAAGAGCATGTCTTCCGGCAAATGATCAATTATAGCTACTGAGGTAGAAATAGATTGTTCCGCGATTGTTAAAGTCATATTTACTTTATAGCGAACGACTGCGGTGATTTCGCCTACACCATGTACGACTTGTGAAACTTGCTTAGGTGGTAAATTAAAACCAAGACGTAAAAATGCAGACGTGGTCATCATGGTGACCTGTGAACCTGTATCTATCAGAGCAGGTACGTCAACGCCATGAACTTTAACGAGAATAGTGGGTAAGTTTGTCCCAGCATGACTTACGATAGGAATATTAGGATCAAAAATCTTAGATGGAGGTAGATTAATTGTTTCGTAAGTTGCAAGACGACGTTGTAGACGTTCGTACTCTTCAAGAAATTCTTGCGACGCGAATAAATTAGGACGCGCGCTAGATTCTTGGTCTTTCGCAGTAACTGTGTTCACATCACGAGGAGATGTTAGGGTTGGCTGCGGTGGGGGCACATTTATGGCGGGTTGGTTATCTGCAGTGTATGTGACATACGGGCGATTGAAATTAGTATCGCTGCGATAACTAGAATTATAGTATGTGCCACGTTGTTCATTTGGAAATTGCACAAAAGGTGTATTTTGGCGCGATTGGTTATTATAACGATTATCATAACGCGAATTTTGATAATTAGCACGCGAATTTTGGTAATGATCATTACGATTTTGCCGAAAATTCGATCGTGATTGCTTTGCTTCAAAGCGATTATCATTATTCGCATAGTTAGCTGAACGATGTTGACTAGAATTACGATATCGTGATTGAGATCGATGCCTATTCTGCGAATTCGAACGCGATGGCGAACGATTTCGTCGCGAAAAAGAACGCGATTGGCTGCGATTGCGCACCATAGAATTAGTATTCCGATCAGCTTGATTATTAAAATTAGCATTATTAGACGTTTCTTGCCTTTGACGTGTGAAGCATTCCTCATAAATGTGACCTATGCGCTTGCAAAAGGTACAATATTTACGAGAAGAATTTTCTGGTTTCTCAGCACGCGATGAGCGATGAAACGTTCGATGACGTGAACGATTTGGATCATTTTGGTTAGATGCGCGAGGAGTATCTTTAGGTACTACGCTGCCTACTGGAGCAGCTGTTACCGATACGTAAGGCGTTACTGCCTTTTTATCCTCAAATTCTTTGTTAGCAAATTCAGCGCTAAGCGCATTGTCTAAAAATTCAGCTAATGATGCTCTAGGTTTTTTATGATATGCCTCTTTCGAAATGTGTGGTAATAAACCTTGTTTTAGCTGATGTCGCATTAGATTATTGAAATGTGGCGAATCAACTTCAAGATAGGGATCCGATTTAATTAACTCTTCGCGAAGCGAGAGATAATAAGCTTTAACCGATTCGTTAGGCTGCTGTTTGTGTGACAGAAAACGATTAAATAGCGCACCGGTGTCCATAGGACAAAATTCGGTTATTAGCGCATGTTTCATTTTCGAATAAGATTGTTGTATATCAGCAGGTAACGAATGGTATAGACGCAAAACATAAGGGTCAAGAAATCCAGTAGCGAATTTTAAACGATCAGCTTTGTCAATATCATAGGTATTGGCAAGCGATTCAAATTCTGCAAAATAAGCCTTTATATCCGATTTATCGCCATCAAAAAATTTTTTATTTGTAATTGCAAATTGCATCTGCTGCAAAAATGGTCCGCGATTCAAGGAATCAGCGAGACGTGAATCACCACGCGAGCTTTCAGATGAAGAACCTGAACTATGCCTATGACGTCGTCTGCGCGATCGAGATTTGCGACGCGAGCGACGACTGCGCGGGCGATCATAACTATTAGATGAGCTGTCGTCAGAAAATTTGACATGTTTTTTCCTACTAGACGATTCAGATCGAGGAGCAGATTCATTTTGCAAATTTGCAGATTCGTTATTAATACCAGATAAATTTATCTCAACCGGTTGCATTTCGATATTAGACGAATGCAAGATAGGATTATTAGGCGGTATTTCCACGTTTATAGGGTTAGGTACGTAATTATTGGGTAAGATTTCTCCTTGAGGTGGAAAATACTGCAGCGGTGGTGGATTTAGTTGCTGCTGCGAATTCGCAATAGAAGGAGTAGGTACGAAGGAAGGCGCGTTACGATTTAATGGCAGCGAAGGCCGAGATCGCGACGTCTGCGAAATCGATACCGACGGCTGCGAAATCGTAGGTATGTTCTCCGAAAAACCCGAGTTTTGCACTGATTGCAAACCCGTGTTTACAGGATTCTGTGACAAATTACAGATTTCCGGCGCGCGATTCGTACAACTTTGAGAGATATTTTCTGGAACGGTTTCTGAAGGTGAGCGTGAATTCGATGCTCTGTTGCTAGTAGACAACAGTGAAGATGCCCTATGCGTACTTTGCGCACGATTCGCACTTTGCGCATTGAATTCAGAAAAATTTGCGCTATCGATTGAGTGGTTAACGCGCTCAGATACATTAGTTTCTATGCGATTCAGAACTGGTTGGGGTTTAAGCATAGTGCTTAGCTCCAAACGCAGTTTACGCATTTCATCCGCATTTTCCTTTTTGTCTTGATCAACGCGCGTAGAAAGATCCGAAAATTGCAAATGAATAGCTTGTAGCGCTTTCAAAATAAGATCATTAGTCACATTAGCATTAGCACGCTCTCTGTCGGCATTCATGCAGCGACTATGATTACTTTCTACGTCAGAATCGTGAATTTCGCGTTCCGAACTGGTTTCAGGGTTATTTGCCGTGTTAATGGTAGTCGTATTATCGATCATTGTGTGACTTGATGAATTGTCAATATTAGGATCCGACCTAGTGAGCGAAAATTGATTAATGCGAGATCGCATGGTACTCAATGATAATTCGTCTTCGGACTGTGTATTACTCGCGGCATGTAGTGACGCGGGTAATTTATCATTATTCGCCTTAGTCGTTACGTCTCTCGTAATTGTGTCATTACTCGCAGAATTACACGCGCTATTAGAGTCAACAGGCGCAGTAGGTAATTGGCGAGCTGAAACAGGTGGCGTAGAAGGTTTTTTCAATTTAGCGGGCGGTGTCCGCAAAACCTTTTTCCCTGCCATTTTTAGGTGTCAAGAATGTCGAAAAATGTGCCTTTGGGTAAAATAAATTTCCGTACGTCGAAATTTTTCCCAAAATAAATGTTTCGAATTAGACCTTTGTCGATCCGAAAAACAGGTTTTTCCACGTGAATAGTACTTCCTTACGTGAAGTAAGATATACCTGACGTGAAATGATCGAAAACAGATAGGACTAGGCCTAAGGCGCAAGATTGTGTACGTGGTTAGAAAAACAGGTAGGTAAGAACCTAAATGACGGAATTTCGTCGTCAGTTGAGGAAAATGATAAATCGTCGCCTGAGGGCTGACGTTTATAGAAAAATGAGTATGCGAGCGTGAGAGCTGCCTTCGTCGGTAGAGATCCGACGGAAATAGAAAAATAACGATGGCTTTACCACGATACACAAAATCTTTACCACGGACGCTTACTTAAATTGCGCACTGCCACGATCGCGGTCGATACAACAACAAAGGTGAACGAAACGTTACACATTTTTAGATGGCCAAAATGATAATTTTTGGATCGAAAAATAATTTTACGATGAATGATCAGCTCGGCTGTAGCTAGCAGCCTAAAGGAGGGAACATCCAATGTAAATGTAGACGGTCTCGATCTGGGTCTACAGAATCGTCACAGATACGAACCATGCTAACATTCACCCTCGAGATTTACCTAGGTACGTAGGTACTTAAGTCTACGCTTAGTGCTGGCCCCGATCGCGCGGCTCTAAGGCTTTCGATCTTTGGACCCTTACAGACCTTACGGCTTCGATCCCCTCAGCCCTAATATTGCTGGCTGCTTCTATGTCGGGTGATCTCAGCAGCTACGCCCTAAGACCTAAGGCTACCTACCTAGTCTCGGTAATTGCCGCGGAGGTCAGTTGACCTATCTCAAGCTCAAGTTGTAATTTAACTTATTTTCAATCAGTGCCTGATTCGAAATGTTTTGGTTCCTAATTTGTGTAGCACGCTGAACTATGAAAACAACAACAACGAGCTCTATGCTGATCAATCATCTCTAAAGATTAAATAATAGTTTTGATCAATTTTTAGGCTTGAGACATAAATTATGATTTTCGAATGGAAAAAGCTATCATACGGAATTTACCTATCAGTCCACTAGATGGGTGGAAGTCCTCGACGAAGGGATGATGGCCGACCAAACCCTCGGTATATCCGAAACCACTGGGTTGGTTTTTCTAGGATTTTATTCAACGAATAACACACGGCCTATAGCCGGGAAAACAAATACGCAAAAGAAAAATGACTATGTACAGTCGAGAATAACCGACCAACGAAAAACAAAACAAGCCAAAAAACTAACTCGACCTTCAATACGTTGGCCTCAATGACCATTACAGTAAATTAAAACAACGATCAATTTAACATAATACTGAATTGACTTTTATCTCAGATCGATTACACAAGCGGTATGGATGAAACAATTACTATTATCATACACTTAGCTCTACGATACCGGACAAGTATCTAAATGTTTTTTATTATTGAAAATTTGGGAAAATAATGGGAAGACCGAAGGCATAGCCCACAGTGCACTATCATAGATAGCTACTAGTATTGGCTATGTTATGGCTATTGCGAACTGCTAAGGCATGTTCGCCTAAACGTGTAACTCTCGCAGTTACACAAGTATCTTATTGTTTTCTAATATTGAAAATTTGGGGAATGGTGGGGAGACCGGGAAGGCATAGCCCACAGTGCACAATCGTAGATAGCTACTAGTATTGGCTATGAAAGTGGCTGCCGCGAACTGCTAACGCAAGTTCGCCAACCGTGTAACTCTCGTGCTTACACTCCCTGACATATAGAAAAAAAAAATTAGAAACGAAGTGGGAGAATTTTTTTTCGGGGGGTACAACAACGACTAGTGTCTGCAACGCCTCTATTAATCGACACTCTGGCGTCCGCAACGCGCCTCATCCTGAGCAAATGTAATAAACGAAAATAAAATAAACAAATAGCGATAACAAATAATGGTCAACGCATGACCTCGTTTCGCACTCAGTAACTCTCTCAGCAACACTCTCAACGACGCTAGTTAAAACTATATTGTTAGCCCGAGTATTGATGAACTCCAGTCTTGGACAGCATAGCATAATATTCGATCTTGCTGTCTCCTCAGCCTCCTTTTAGTCCCAGTCATAGCCAATACTAGTAGCCATGCTACGATTGTGCACTGTGGGCTATGCCTTCGGTCTTCCCACCATTTCCCAAATTTTCAATATTAAAAAACAATAAGATACTTGTCCGGTAACATAGAATTAAGTATATAATAATAGTAATTGTTTTATGCATTACCGCTTATCGTAGTCTAGAACATTCGTTGTGATTTAAAAAGTATTCCAGTTTTATGTAATTTTGACGTAAACTTCATTTACTGCTTAATGGTCCTACGTGGCCATCTTAGTTAGTTGGTTGGCGGACGTGTGCTTGGATAGTGGAGTACGTTTTGGTTTCGTTTTTGCCGTTATTTTTGTCATTCGGCAGCAAGCCGTGTATATAGAGTTAGAAATAAAAGAGAAAACCTACCCAGGGGTTTCAAGTGACACCGCGGGGTAAGGTCGGTAATTCCCGTGCGTCGAGGATTTTGGGTTTCTAAGTGGAAGGGATAGGTAAATTTTGTATGATTATTTATTTCTGTCTCAAAGACTTAATTCTTTTCTCAATCCTTAAACTGGTCAAAAATATTGTTATTTAATCTTTAATGATGATTGATCAGTCTAGAGCTCGTTGGTGTTGTTTTCAAATTTCATTGTGCTACGTACGTTAGGAACCAAAACATTTCTGATCAAATCGAACCTAGAAAATAAGTTAAATCATCAACTTGAGCATTGAGATAGGTCAACTGACCTCCGCGGCAATTCCGAGATTTAGGTAGGTAGTCTTAGGGCTTAGTGCGTAGCTGCTGAGATCACCCGACGAGAAGCGGTCAGCAATTTTAGGACCAAGGGGATCAAAGCCGTAAGGTCTGTAAGGGTCCAAAGACCAAAGTCATCCCAGACTAAGCGTTCGGGACCAGCGTTGAGAGCAGATCTTAAGTACCTAAGTACCTAAGTAAGTCTCAAAAGGCAAATACACCTCGTTTTCGTGCTGTTTTAGTACACACGGACCCGGCTGCTGTATTTACACTGGAGGTCCCACACAGAGATCCCTTCGGGTTGCTCGCCCGGAAGGGCCCCTTCATTAAGGGGAGGAGTGAGTGTAACTGCTGTCAGTAATTACACACCCTTTGAACTCCGGTTCAAACGCCTATGGCGGGAAGTTAACACCCCAACAGGCATTAAAGCCGATGACGAGCAAAGACAGGCTATAGCGGTATGCCTACCATGCTCACCAGGCAAGCCAATGACAGAGCTAAGACAGGCTATAGCAGTATGCCTACCACGCTCACCAGGCTATTATACTCACCAATCAATAGAGCCTATCTGTTGCTCTCTTGGTGTTGCATTCAATCGGTATTGCACACCCCGCCTTTTCAACGGCGTGCAGTCAGGTGTTAACCCGTGAGCTTATAAGCTTCAGGTGGGCATAAAACTCAGCCCGAGCTCGTTTTTGTTTGAGTGCTGGTTTGGCTCGCAAAAGTGACCGAACACTGATCAGTGGCGGACCTCGGGTCTTGCCCAGTTTTGTGAGACTCTTACATCTCGCTTAGATCGGTATCACTGCCGCTTACTTAGGTTGATATACAGGCATTAGTTTAGGCCGCACGCCATAGGGTTCAAACGATCGTTTTCTTCTCTTTCTTGTACTACAGTAAAACTTGAATGCGTCTAAATGTATTCCACGTCAAACCTGCATGCTAACTTATGTACATACTTTATCTTTTGCAAGATAAATTCCTATCAAAAAGATAAAGATAAAGATAGCCCGTGATTTTTCCAAAAGATAAAGATAAAGATAAAGAAAGTTGTCAAGATAAAGATAAAGATATCTCTATCTTTATCTTTTCAAGAAGATAAAGATAAAGATAAAGATATCTTTTACAACACTATGTAAATGTAGCGGTGCCCTATGCGTATAAGGACGACATAGGACACATACATTACCTTCGAGATTTGCCTAGGTACGTAGGTACTTAAGTCTGCGCTTAGTGCTGGCCCCGATCGCGCGGCTCTGAATGGCTTTCGATCTTTGGACCCTTAGAGACCTTACGGCTTCGATCCCCTCAGCCCTAATATTGCTGGCTGCTTCTATGTCGGGTGATCTCAGCAGCTACGCCCTAAGACCTAAGGCTACTTACCTAGTCTCGGAATTTGCCGCGGAGGTCAGTTGACCTATCTCAAGCTCAAGTTGTTTATTTAACTTATTTTCAATCAGTGCCTGGTTCGAAATGTTTTGGTTCCTAATATGTGTAGCACGCTGAACTATGAAAACAACAACAACGAGCTCTATGCTGATCAATCATCCTTAAAGATTAAATAATATTTTTGATCAATTTTTGGCTTGAGAAATAAATTATGATTTCCAAATAAAACAAACTATCATACAAAATTTACCTATCAGTCCACTAAGATGGGAAGAAATCCTCGACGTGTAGATGCCCGACCTAACCCTCGGTATAACCAAAAACCACTGGGTAGGTTTTCTCTATTTTAATTCAACGAAGAATTCACGGCCTGATAGCCGGACAACAAGCAAAAAGAAAACGGAAACGTACGGACTATATCAACGTACGACTGGCAAACGAAAAAAGCAAAACGCCAGACTAAACTACAACGTTAAGTACACTGGCCTCAAGGACCATTACAGTAAATTAAACAAAGATCAATTTAACGTAATACTGATAAGCTTTTATCTCAGATCAAATGTTATCGATTACACAAGCGGTATGCATGAAACAATTACTATTATCATACACTTAACTCTATGCTACCGGACAAGTATCTAAATGTTTTTTATTATTGAAAATTTGGGGAAATAATGGGAAGACCGAAGGCATAGCCCACAGTGCACTATCATCGATAGCTACTAGTATTGGCTATGTTATGGCTATCGCGAACTGCTAAGGCAGGTTCGCCTATACGTGTAACTCTCGCAGTTACACTCCCCCACGTATAGAAAAAAAATTTGACACGTAGTGGAGAATTTTTCGGGGGTACACCAACGCCACTAGCGTCTACAACGCTTCTATAACTCGGCTCTCTGGCGTTCGCAACGCCTCTACTCTGGCGTCCGCAACGCCTCATCCTGAGCGAACGTGAAAAACGAAAAATAAAAAGAACAAAAAAATAACAAATATCGATAACAAATAACGGTCAACGCATGACCTCGTTCGCACTCAGGAAAACTCTCGAGCAACACTCTCAATGGCGCTAGGGATAACTATATTGTTGCCCGAGTAATGATGAACTCCGGTCTTGGACAGTCCATCAACTGTCCCATTAGCCTCCTTCAGTCCCCGGGTAATGAGAAAAATTTTGAATTGAAAAAATTTGTAGATTGGGTATAAATTAACCCCTTGTCCGTTAAAGAGTTAAGGTACCATAATAGTAACACCGCTAATTGAGCAAAAGACAAATTAAGATACGGAATGATAAGGCAAAATTATGCTGAGCAAAAATTAAAGACACTGACGAGTTAAAACAAGAGGTAACGATAAAAACGAGAAAAAATGGCAAATTATGCGAGATAACTGGGAAAAAATACAAGCACCGTCAAAGAAAAAATTTACAGCAAGAGAAAAAATGACAAGAGAAAAAATACACATGAAATAAACGATACACGAAGTCCTGGAATCCACATCAGGACGAAAAACGAAAAAATGGACGAAAAGCTGCTGGTCAAATTCGACGCCGTCGCAGAGTTCCAAAAGTTCTGTGCGTCGAACTTGTGAATTAATAACGATCGCGATAATTGGCCTTCGAGCCATACGATTTTCCGCGACGTCGTTGACGTTGAAAATATTCTTGATCCGATTTGGGTTCGCGACGCGTATTCGAACGCTCACGATACTGATATGGCGATTGCCTACGCCCGTACAGATGTTGGCGTAAGCGTCGATGTGGATCGACTGGTCGATCGTCGTCCTCAAAATCGTCGTCGTCCTCGTAATCATCCGCGTAACGACGCGGTATAGGTGGCGTCGGAGTAAATAATTGCTCCGGCGTAAAACCGTAAGTTCGTTCACGTGAAGGTTCGCGTGGATGCTGTTGTTGTTGCGTAACAGGCCACGGTTTGGGCAAAAGTGGACCGGGTCGAGGTTGTGGCTGATAGCCCCCGGTGGCTGGTTGACTTTGTTCCAACGGTGAGCGATACGACTGGTCCCATTGCTGACGTTGACGGGATTGTGACCGGCCCCGATGACTTCCGCGGTTTGACTGTGGCGGGCGGCGATATTCATAAGGCTGCTGCTGTTGCGAGCGCGACAGATGACCAGCATCGGCCTGAGAATACGCCTCGGAACGCTCACGCGATTCCGTGAATTGCTGCTGTTGCCGCGGTTGGGTCTGCGGTCGTGTGTATTGCTGTACATGTGGTTTTACTTGTGTCTGCTGTTGTGCTTGTGATTGTGAACGGTGATGCGTTTGCGCATAGCGTTGCCGGGATGACTGCGGTTCTTGCCGCCTCGATCCCTTTTGGCCTAAACGCGCTTTCAATTTAGCTGCAACTTCAGCTTGAACAAGTCTTCTGACTCGTTGCTTTTCCAAATTCTTTAACCGACGCAAAGTGTGCTCGGATTTAGTATCGTAAAAACGATTCAATTTGGCTTTATGTTCGTCTTCTGACATATGACGAACTTCTGAAGACTCAGCAAGAGAACCGGCGGCGCGTAATCTCGTCGCACGCCGTGGCATTTCCGTCGCCAAATTCTCACGATCGCGTTGCTCGATCGTCATGCGTGTTCTACGCATTTCAATTTGGGCCTCCAAAGAAAGATCGACTTCTGGCATATCAAGGCTCGCTGCGGATCCGCTCGGGTCCTGCGAGGATGCCTGCCGCCTTTCTCTTCGAATTTTCTCTAATTCGCCTTGAATGCGATGTTTGAGGAAAAATACAGATTTTTGTTGACCTCGGAAACGATCGAATTGAACTGGAACTTCGAGCGGCGGATCGGTTGCTAACCGAATTTGCCGAATCATGTTATGCAAAACATGTGGACTTTCGATTCGTGCCGTCAACTCCGGGAATTCCGGGAAAGCTTCACTTGGCGAAGGTGTATAAGATTCACCAAGGAAAGCTACGCGCAACATGCGACGCAGCTGCTCGACCATGCGCCAACCTATTGCGGCATTGCCGTAGGCGTACGCAAAGAAGTGGAATTTCCTATCCAAGAATTCCAAAAGCGCTGTAGCGCGCATGACGTCTATTGAAGAGAAGATTGTCATGTGTCGATACTCCGAATCATATAATGATTGAAATTCACGGAAAGTATCAAAAATATCGACCATTTGACGTGTCGATATTAAGATCGGTGCGAGATGATCCGGCGCTGGAGACATTCTGTGCGGATAGAATTCCGGACAAACCTGATGTGTAACGCCATCGATCACCTCGCTCGGTGCGTCAAGGTGCGGGTGTACCACCAAATACTCGAGCGGAACCTCGTACAACATCATTCCGGTTGTGATAAAGAACCGTATGCGCACAAAGTATTGGTCTGGGTAAAATAATCGATTAAAGATGCTCATTTTGCTAATAAATCGAGGTGCGGGCTCACAATCAGCATCAGCCAAAGGCTGTGCGATTGTAGACCACACTAATGGACGCGAGGGTGAGTCAGTCGTAGCCGCGTGCTGCAGATGTATTGCGTACACTCGGTCGAAGTACACTTGGGCAGCTTCAACCAGCTGATCGTACAGACGCGTTCCTTCGACTTCACCCAGATAGGAACGTAACTCGTGCAAGACGACTGGCGCGATAATGCACGGTGGTTCACGCGTCATATTTTCCATCATGGTGAAAAAGTGCTGTACGTAGCGCGAGCGATTTTGCACTCTAGCGCTTTCGTTCGCGGACATATGTTCGCGAATAGCTTGAATGTGCGCAGGTATTGCGACTTCCATATTTGATGATTGACTTTGAGTAACTTGTGGTTGAATAGTCACCACAGTGCTCGACACACCCGTCATGGTCATAGGAGCCATAAAACGAGTATCAGGTGCCGACACGCCTTGTGGCGCGGACTGAGACGCGACTTGCGTGTACAACGCTACTTGTGGTACTTTGTGTGCAGCTAGTGTACGTTGTGGTTGCGGCGGAAAACCTATAATCTCTGTCATGATGACATCAGGGTCAGCTTGACGCTCCGCCCCATCCGGCTGAGAAGTCGGTAAAGGTCCGAGCGAACTGATACCCAAGGGTGCTTGTTGATCCGCCGCAAGCGATTGCGAGGCAATCGGTTGCGAAACGGTAACAGCCCCTTTTCTGGCCATTGCCACGCGTGTTACACGCGGTGGCGACAAGTTAGCTTGTCTTTCCGCCTCGGCGTCAGATAACGCCATCACTAAGCGTTTGGGAGATAAATCGTCATCCTCAGTGGAGATCGATGGTTCTACATCAACCATAGGCGAATCGTAGGGAATATCGGTTTGCGAAGAAAACACAGAAGCTGGTGTACTCGAACTAGTTGGTTTTGACTTAGGTTCCGTGTCAGGCGCATTGACCGGGCCCAAAACTGAGTCGGCAACGGCCTGCAAACCCTGCACTTGTAAGTCAGGATTGTCAAACACATTAGCGTGAGCCAACGCTTCCGTTACTGAGGCAACGGTGGTGGCTGCAGCTATAGCTGCTGGCAGTTGCGGAGCTGGGGCATAAAAGTCCTCAACTCTGATTAACTCTTCGCCATTCGAATCAACTTCAGCGTCAGCAGCTGTGCTGGTCGACTGTCCTTGTGGTGGCTTACTAGTCGACAACGGTATACGCACTCTGGCTTTCGGGCCGCTAGCCTTAATGTACAGTTCATCGCCTGTAAACGAAACTGACATAGGCTTTCTATCATCAGTAATGCGATTATCTTGCGTGCACCCTTCTATCAGTATAAAAACGTCGATAGTTATGAGGGCGTCCATCGCTAAATAATGCTGCATGTCCCGAGTTAATGGTAAGCTCCACGCCTGTCCGAAATTATCAGGCGCGTTCGGATCAATATACATGTCAAAAAGAATTTGGCCAAGCGCTTTAACGAGTGCGACTGCGCTTTAATGCGTAACCGACGAGTAAACGCTCTCGCCAATGGCTGAATATCAATGAAATTTGCAATGAACGGGTCTTTCCAGTGCAGTTTATTGCGAATTTCTGCATCCGAAATAGCCAAAATTTCCTCAAAAGTTGGCCCGTAAACATGGAAATACGCAAGTCGATCTTGCGTCGGGTCATAACAAACCATATACACGTTAGGTAAACGCGTTTCGAGCAACTGGTGAAGCCCGAACGGAGGTTGCGGGAACTTCGCCAGGTCCCAACAGAACACGTGGCCGTTCGCGCTCGCAACTTGGACGTAGCGTACAAATGGGCCATGGAGGTCCTGGTAAGTGGGACATAGTTGCTGAAAACGCAAGTCCCAGGTCTTATAATGCCTGCCTTTTCTGTCATTAACAAATTCAGAGTCGTAACCTAAGAATAAAGTGCCATTTGTCATATTCGATGGCTGAATTAACGCCAAAATGGCGCCAAACGACTTCTGGTCATTGGAGATTATAACGGTGGGTAGAAGTCTGTTCTTTGGTACACGAGGGGTTACCAAAGGAAATCTACTAAGCCTGTTCTCCCACCAGAGTTGTTGGTCGTTAATACGCTTTCTATGATTTGCGATTTTATGTGTTGCTTTATGTTTTATCCATTTTGCGGTAAGTGACTCTAAACCGCCAACGCGACTATCGTCATTTTGCGGCAGCGGGTCTGGTATAACCAAGCCTCGCTCTAAAGCCATATTAGTCAAAGCCGAACGAAATTCATCTAGGGACGCAGGATCACGCCCCTCGAATTTGCATCGGCGACCAGCTGCCTCCAGCAATGCCTCCTTGCTTGGGGTACCTTGTGCAGCCATGGGTCTGCAAAAGGAAAAACATTAGATAATGGTACGGCATGTGCTGTTTTAGAGCCATTTAATAAACGTATAGGCGCGCAGTCCTTAGCTTTTTGTTCCCTGCCCGGTAAATCCTCAAAACTTATGACTACTGCCGGGGCAAGAGGGCGATGTGGTAATTTTACCAACACAAAATTGCCAGGGACGTACGCGTGTTTTTCCACAATCAAATCAGAATAAGGAAGTTTAGGCTCAGGCAGAAGTCTATTCCTGTGAACGTGATGAATGATGAGAGGGTTATAGACATATGCGATTTTCGCAGTTTCAGGCGTAGGTAAGTCAATAATTCGGTATGGACCAACACGCTTGGGTGATAGTTTACCGATTTCTGGTTGAATTACTGAGGTATTATTAAGGTAGACTATATCCGAGAGATTAAAATTTGTGTGCGTTACGGACTTGTCATATTGCGATTTTTGCTGCTTACGCGCTTGAGTTAAGTTTTGAGACGCGATTTCATGCAGATCTTGCAAAGTCAGCTTCAAATCAATGACGTATTTTTCCGCAACAGATGGTAAGTTCGGATTTATCACGAAGTCATTTATGAGTAAAGTGTCCAGTGGAAATGCTGGTTCGCGACCATAAAGCATTTTGAAAGGAGATATATTAGTTGATGATTGTGGAGTCGCGCGGTATGCAAATAATGTGAAAGGTAGAAATTGTTCCCAATCATGCACTGGGATTGCGACTCAGTTTAGACAAACCATCAATTGGTAGATGTAAAATTTGACCCCTGATCTGTCAAAAATTTCTTGGGAAACTCCATAACGTGGTATAATTTCTCTTAGCAACAAATTTGCAATAGTTGTTGCTTTCATGTCAGAAACAGCAAAAGCTTCCACGCATTTTGTAAAATAATCCATAAAAACTACAATTTGGTCGTTTCCGGAGGGAGATCGCAGCATATGCAAAACAATCGCACGCAATGAGTTCAAAGGGCGCGGATACTTCGATTGGTTGTAACAGAACGGATGTGGAATTTAATGCGACCTTACGCTGTAGGCACACATCACAATTCCTACACCACGCGGATCACATTATTTTCCATGCGCGGCCACCAATAACGCATTTGAATGGCGGGGCAAGATTTTGCGTCGATGAAAAATGAGGCTCCAAAAATAGAGCTCGTGAAATTCCGTTAATATGAAACGACGCAAAGATTTGGGCATAACTATTCGATGAACGACCATTGGTGAACGCTTAGGTTGGAATCGACGAAAAGTACATCGTTTACGAGAAAAATTTGTCACGATATTTTTCTCGTTGTTAAGTCATTCAATGCAATGCGAATTTCATAATTCGCTCATCTAGCACGTTGCTCAGCTGAGTAAACGCGCAGGGTGTTAGCATTTCAGCTTTTTCTGCATTGGTAAGTAACAGGCGTTCAAGCAAAATGTAGGTGGTTTAGAATTGGTAGGATCGGTTTGCCCAGTAGAATTGTTATTATTTTGCAGTGCATGGATGATTAATTGGTGCAGTAGGCGCGTTATCGCCATACATGGGACAGCAAGAAAATTCTGGGGGGGGTGCAAGATTTGTTTGAAGGCCGAAAAATGGCCTTAAAAATGGTGGTATGGCGATAAAAACACCATTTTTCGACGTTTCTCATCAAGCACTATCCATTGGCATTAAAAAATTGCGAAAAAAACGAAAAAATTTTCAAAAATTGAATTCTGGGGGTATTTTGATTTCGGGGGGGGTATTTGTTTCTGGGGGTGCATACCCCCAAACCCCCCCACGCCCAGGTGTGGTTATCGCGCTGATCGGTCAGGTGGAACCGATTCATCATCTGACTCAGAATCTTCAGATTCTAAATTCGCGATGTTAACAACGTTTTTGCGCTCGATTTTATATTTTCGTTCTGCATGATCATATTTAGGATGTCGTGAAAGAAGATCAGCTGCGCAGTTATATGCACCAGGAACGTAAACGATATCATATTCGTATTCCTGTAACTTGAGACCCCAACGGCGTAAACGACTCGATGGGTCTTTCACGTTTACTAACCAAGTTAATGCTTGATGATCAGTTTCGACAATAAATTTTTTACCGTAAAGATAATGTCGATGATGCTTGATGGCCCACACTACCGCTAACGCTTCTTTTTCCGAAGTAGCATAGTTACATTTGGCAGAATTTAGCACGCGACTAGCATAGCTAAGAATAAAACGATTTTTGGATGGTAAATGTTTTTGCGTACAAAATAGCACCTAACGCATAATTACTTGCGTCAGTTGTTAAAATAAATTGGTACTCATCATCGAATTTTGGTAATTGCAAAATAGGTGGAGATGTAAATGCTTTCTTCAGAAGCTCAAAAGCGGTTTGGTGTTCAGCCTTCCAGCAAAATTCGACATCTTTACGAAGAAGATGGAATAACGGTTTGGCGATTTTAGCAAGATCTTAAACGAATTTCTTAAACCATTGGACTAAGCCAAGAAATTTTTGCAAGGATTTAACGGTTTTTGGCACGGGAAACGAGATTAAATTTGCTACTTTGGACATGTCAGGAGCGATGCCCATTGCACTTATACTGTGGCCAAGGAATTTTACCTCTGCATGCGCAAGATGGCGTTTATCCGGCTTTACGCGTAAGTTTGCCTTTTTAAGAGCAATAAAAACATTTTCAAGATCTTTTAAATGTTCTTTGAAAGTACGTGAAAAAATAATTATGTCATCGATGTAAACGAGACAAGATTTCCAATTTAGACCTGCGAGCACAAGCTCCATTAGTCTTTGGAAATCTGCGGGCGCATTCTTTAAACCAAAAGGTAAAACTTCAAATTCGTAATGACCAACAGGACATATGAATGCTGTTTTTTCGCGAGATTTATTATCGAGTGGAATTTGCCAGTATCCAGATTTCAAATCTAGTGTGCTAAAATATGCAGCACTGCCTAAGGTATCAAAATAATCGTCTAATTGTGGAAGAGGATAAACTTGCGTTTTAGTAACGTCATTTAACTGTCGATAATCGACGACTGGCCTAAGGGAACCGTCCTTTTTCCAATGAGAAATAATGGACTTGCCCATGGGCTAGTTGTAGGTCGAATAATTTTATCCGCAAGCATTTCATTTATAATTTTCTGCATAGATTCTCTTCTAGAATGCTCAACACGATAAGTTTTTCCAACAACGGGTGGATTATCCCCTGTGTCAATATGATGTTTCATCAAGGGGGTACGTCCGAGAGGTTCGTTTTTTAATGCAAAAATTGAGTCGTATTTTAAGCATAATTCACGAATTTGTTGCTGTTGTCTAGAATCAACGGCGGAGCCGTTTAAAGCTTTATTTATTGATGCAAAAAGTTCTGGTGTCCTATCATCAAAAGATGAAACATGTGACACGACTTCGGCATCAGAGGTTAAAGAACCTATTATTTCACCAGAGTCAATGCGAATTGGCGCTTTGGAGATGTTACAAACGCGAACAGGTATTAGAGGTTGTGAAGCATCGACTATAGATGGAGCAACAAAAAGTGAAGTTTTTTCCATAAAATCGGGATTTGGTTCGAATAATGCAAAATCAAAATTGCAAGAACCGTGACTTATATAGCCAGGTGTAATTAATTCATGCCTAGGTTGTATAATAACAGGCTCAGGTAACGAAACATGCACACACACAACACCAGAGGTAGTTGCGTTGGGTTTCACGCGAAATTGCAATTTTTCATGAGATGAGAGTAAATTAATCTTTATGCCGTTTATAAAAGCACAGCGCTCAATAGGATTAACCCACATGAGTGCGGATTCGCAAAAATCATATCCTAAGAGCATGTCTTCCGGCAAGTGATCAATTATAGATACTGAGGTAGAGATAGATTGTTCCGCGATGGTTAGAGTCATATTTACTCGATAACGAACTACTGCAGTGATTTCGCCTACACCATGTACGACTTGTGAAACTTGTTTAGGTGGTAAATTAAAACCAAGACGTAAGAATGCAGACGTGGTCATCATGGTGACCTGTGAACCTGTATCTATGAGAGCAGGTACGTCAACGCCATGAACTTTAACTAAGATGGTGGGTAAATTTGTCCCAGCATGGCTTACAATAGGAATATTAGGATCTAAAGTCTTAGATGGAGGTAGATTAATTTTCTCGTAAGTTGCAAGACGACGTTGTAGACGTTCGTGCTCTTCAAGAAATTCTTGCGACGCGAATAGATTAGGACGCGCGCTAGATTCTGGCCCTTTCGCAGTAACCGTGTTTACATCATGAGGAGATGTAAGGGTTGGCTGCGGTGGGGGCACATTCATGGCGGGTTGGTTATCAGCAGTATATGTGACATACGGGCGATTAAAATTGTTATCGCTGCGGTAATTAGAATTATAGTATGTCCCACGCTGTTCATTTGGGAATTGCACAAAAGGTGTATTTTGGCGCGGTTGATTATTATAACGATTATCGTAATGCGAATTTTGATAATTAGCACGCGAATTTTGGTAATAATCATTACGATTTTGCCTAAAATTCGATCGTGATTGCTTTGATTCAAAGCGATTATCATTATTCGCATAGTTAGATGAGCGATGTTGACTAGAGGTACGATATCGTGATTGAGATCGATGTCTATTTTGCGAATTTGAACGCGATGGCGAACAATTTTGACGCGAAAAAGAACGCGATTGGCTGCGATTGCGAACCATAGAATTAGTGTTTCGATCAGCTTGGGTATTATGATTAGCATTATTAGACGTTTCTTGCCTCTGACGCGTGAAACATTCCTCATAAATATGACCTATGCGCTTGCAAAAGGTACAATATTTGCGAGAAGAATTTTCTGGTTTCTCAGCACGCGATGAGCGATGAAACGTTCTATGACGTGAACGATTTGGATCATTTTGGTTAGATGCGCGAGGAGTATCTTTAGGTACTACGCTGCCTACGGGAGCAGCTGTTACCGATACGTAAGGCGTTACTGCCTTTTTATCCTCAAATTCTTTGTTAGCAAATTCAGCGCTTAGCGCATTGTCCAAAAATTCAGCTAATGATGCTCTAGGTTTTTTATGATATGCCTCTTTCGAAATGTGTGGTAATAAACCTTGTTTTAGTTGATGTCACATTAAATTATTAAAATGTGGCGAGTCAACTTCAAGATATGGATCAGATTTAATTAACTCTTTGCGAAGCGAGAGATAATAAGCTTTAACCGATTCGTTAGGCTGCTGTTTGTGTGACAAAAAACGATTAAAGAGCGCACCGGTGTCCATTGGACAAAATTCGGTTATTAGCGCTTGTTTCATTTTTCGAGTAAGATTGTTGTATATCAGCAGGTAACAAACGGTATAGACGCAAAACATAAGGGTCAAGAAATCCAGTAGCGAATTTTAAACGATCAGCTTTGTCAATATCATAGGTATTGGCAAGCGATTCAAATTCTGCGAAATATGCTTTTATATCCGATTTATCCCCATCAAAAAATTTTTCATTTGTCAATTGCAACATTGCATCTGCTGCAAAAATGGTCCGCGATTCAAGGAATCAGCGAGACGCGAGTCACCACGCAAGCTTTCAGATGAAGAACCTGAACTATGACGATGACGTCGTCTACGCGATCGACTTTTGCGACGCGAGCGACGACTGCGCGGGCGATCATAGCTGTTAGATGAGCTGTCGTCAGAGAATTTGACATGTTTTCTCCTACTAGATGATTCAGATAGGGGAGCAGATTCGTTTTGCAGATGTGCAGATTCGTTGTTAATACCAGATAAGTTTATCTCAACAGGTTGCATTTCGATATTAGAAGAATGCAAAATAGGATTATTAGGTGGTATTTCCACATTTATGGGATTAGGTACATAATTATTTGGTAAGATTTCGCCTTGAGGTGGAAAATACTGCAGCGGTGGTGGATTCAATTGCTGCTGCGAATTTGTAGTAGAAGGATTAGGTACGAAAGAAGGCGCATTACGATTTAAGGGCAGCGAAGGCCGAGATCACGACGTTTGCGAAATCGGTACCGACGGCTGCAAAATCGTAGGTATATTTTCCGAAAAACCCAAGTTTTGCACTGATTGCAAACCCGTGTTTACAGGATTCTGTGACAAATTAGATATCTCAGGCGCGCGATTCGTACAACTTTGAGAGATATTTTCGGGAACAGTTTCCGAAGGTGAGCGTGAATTCGACGCTCTGTTGCTAGTAGACAACAGTGAAGATGCACGATGCGTACTTTGCGCACGATTCGCACTTTGCGCATTAAATTCAGAAAAATTTGCGCTATCGATTGAGTGGTTAACGCGCTCAGATGAATTATTCTCTATGCGATTCAAAACTGGTTGGGGTTTAAGCATAGTGCTTAGCTCCAGACGCAGTTTACGCATTTCATCCGCATTTTCCTTTTTATCTTGATCAACGCGCGTAGAAAGGTCCGAAAATTGCAAATGAATAGCTTGTAGTGCTTTTAAAATAAGATCATTAGTCACATTAGCATTAGCACGCTCTTTGTCGGCATTTATGCAATGACTATGATTACTTTCTACGTCAGAATCGGGATTTTCGCGCTCCGAACTGGTTTCAGGGTTATTTGCCGTAATAATAGTAGTCGTATTATCAATCATTGTATGATTTGATGAATTATCGATATTAGGGTCCGATCTAGTTATCGAAGTTTGATTAATGCGCGCTTGCACAGTAGTCAATAACAGTTCATCTTCAGACTGTGTATTGCTCGCGGCATGTAGTGACGCGGGTAATTTATCATTATTCGCCTTAGTAGTTACGTCTCTCGTAATTGTGTCATTACTCGCAGAATTACTCGCGCTATTAGAGTCAACAGGCGCGGTAGGTAATTGGCGAGCTGAAGTAGGTGGCGTAGAAGGTTTTTTCAATTTAGCGGGCGGTGTCCGCAAAACCTTTTTCCTGCCATTTTTATGTGTCAATAATGTCGAAAAATGTGACTTTGGGTAAAATAAATTTCAGTACGTCGAAATTTTTCCCAAAATAAATGTTTCGAATTTAGCCTTTGTCGATCCGAAAAACAGGTTTTTCCACGTAAATAGTACTTCCTTACGTGAAGTAAGATATACCTGACGTGAAATGATCGAAAGCAGATAGGACTAAGCCTAAAGCGCAAGATTGTGTACGTGGTTAGAAAAACAGGTAGGTAAGAACCTAAATGACGGAAATTCGTCGTCAGTTGAGAAAAATGATTAATCGTCGCCTGAGGGCCGACGTTTATAGAAAAATGCGAGCGTGAGAGCTGCCTTCGTCGAGAAAGGTTCGACGGAAATAGAAAAATAACAATGGCTTTACCACGATACACAAAATCTTTACCACGGACGCTTACTTAATTTGCGCACTGCCACGATCGCGGTCGATACAACAACAAAGGTGAACGAAATGTTACACATTCTTAGATGGCCAAAATGATAAATTTTTGGATCGAAAAATAATTTTACGATGATTGATCAGCTCGGCTGTAGCTAGCAGCCTAAAGGAGGGAACGTCCAATGTAAATGTAGCGGTGCCCTATGCGTATAAGGACGACATAGGACACATACATTACCTTCGAGATTTACCTAGGTACGTAGGTACTTAAGTCTGCGCTTAGTGCTGGCCCCGATCGCGCGGCTCTGAATGGCTTTCGATCTTTGGACCCTTAGAGACCTTACGGCTTCGATCCCCTCAGCCCTAATATTGCTGGCTGCTTCTATGTCGGGTGATCTCAGCAGCTACGCCCTAAGACCTAAGGCTACTTACCTAGTCTCGGAATTTGCCGCGGAGGTCAGTTGACCTATCTCAAGCTCAAGTTGTTTATTTAACTTATTTTCAATCAGTGCCTGATTCGAAATGTTTTGGTTCCTAATATGTGTAGCACGCTGAACTATGAAAACAACAACAACGAGCTCTATGCTGATCAATCATCCTTAAAGATTAAATAATAATTTTGATCAATTTTTGGCTTGAGAAATAAATTATGATTTCCAAATAAAATAAACTATCATACGAAATTTACCTATCAGTCCACTAAGATGGGAAGAAATCCTCGACGTGTAGATGCCCGACCTAACCCTCGGTATAACCAAAAACCACTGGGTAGGTTTTCTCTATTTTAATTCAACGAAGAATTCACGGCCTATAGCCGGACAACAAGCAAAAAGAAAACGGAAACGTACGGACTATATCAACGTACGACTGGCAAACGAAAAAGCAAAACGCCAGACTACACTACAACGTTAAGTACACTGGCCTCAAGGACCATTACAGTAAATTAAACAAAGATCAATTTAACGTAATACTGATAAGCTTTTATCTCAGATCAAATGTTATCGATTACACAAGCGGTATGCATGAAACAATTACTATTATCATACACTTAACTCTATGCTACCGGACAAGTATCTAAATGTTTTTTATTATTGAAAATTTGGGGAAATAATGGGAAGACCGAAGGCATAGCCCACAGTGCACTATCATCGATAGCTACTAGTATTGGCTATGTTATGGCTATCGCGAACTGCTAAGGCAGGTTCGCCTATACGTGTAACTCTCGCAGTACAACTAGACATATGTGAAGACGACGAAGTTATAAAGAGAGAAGGTTAAGAAGTTTTAGGCGTTCAAGATAAGATAAATTGCTATGAAAACCAAAAAGGCGTTTAGTAAATTTACGCTGAACATTTTCAAGACGATTTATATCAACTACAAAATATGGATTCCATACAGAAACAGAAAACGCAAGCATGGGTCTTACATAAGTAGTATAGGCCTAACTAAAATATTTTTATAAATGAAAAATTTTATATCTGAAGTACTTATGCCAATTAGGAACTGAACTAAAATATTTTATCGCAAATTTGTGCTGTACTATTCCTCAAGTGTAGCTTTATTGAAAACCAAGATCACAAATTCGCACATATACGAGTAGATTAATCTTACGTACTGTAGTAATCACCATTTGTAAGTGGAGGATAAAGAAAATTAAGAAGATTGAAGGAAGCAGATCGGAGCGGAAGTAGACCGAAATCTCCTGTTTGTTCATATAGGTAAAGTAATTTTCTGCCTCCGATTTTTTAATGAGAATAGATTCGGATGTATTTTGTTCGCGATGGATGAGCGCAAAAATCAATGGAAGGAAGCAAGTAGGAATGAGAAAGGTGAGTAAGGCAAGGCACCACTACGACATCTTGTTGTAATCAGGCTCATAGGCGTAGCCAAGATTTTCGCCAGGGGGAATTAAGAAAAAGTTTTTCATCTAAAAATCCCACTGAAACGGGTGAAGGCGGTTGAATACATAATCTGTTTTTTTGGGCTTTTCACATTGTCCTGCACTATTGAAGCAATAAAAAAATTTGGAGTTTTTGAAGACTATGGTGTGAACCGATTTTGCGCTATTACGGCAGAACTGCCTTACAATTACGCAAAAACGATACTTTATGTCGCTAGAAGATGCGGAAAAAAATAATACAACAACAACAACAAAGATTTATTGCAAAACGTACAAGACATGGTAAAAATAAAGACACAGCGTACGATACAAAGATATGATAAAACGATATATGACTAAAACGTCAGCAACGGGACACGCAGTCACGAACGTGAAAACTTACACGTGCCCCTTCAGATGAACAGAAAAATCAAAAGCATTTAGTTTGCGTTTAAAAATTTCTAAGCTAGGTGAATTTACAACATCAACTGGAAGTGAATTCCACAGATTCACATATCTATGACTGAAATCATACTTGAGAATATCTGAACGAGCTACTGGAACAGTCAGTTTAAGGTTATTGACAGAGCGAGTATAGTTGCGATTAAATGCGAAAAACTCGTCACAGAGAATGTGTGATTTTCCATTAATAATCTGATAATAAAAGGATAAAGCAAAACGAATACGGCGTATTTCGAGACGTTCTAACGACAGACTTTTTAAACGATCATTATATGACAAACCACTGTTAAAACCAAAAATACAACGGGTAAACTTGCGCTGAACTCGCTCGATACGATCAATATCTCGAATACGATAAGGACTCCAAACGGTACAGCAGTACTCTAAAAGCGGACGAACATATACAACAAAAGCACGAGACAAAATTTTATGATCACGAGAGAAGAATAACTTCAGTATCAGACTGGATCGCTGAGAAGCTTTTTTAATCACTTCATGATAGTGCTGCTGAAATTTCAAATTTTGAGACATTAGAACACCTAAATCGCGGACACAGTCAGAATCAGAAGGTAAAAGTTGATTTCCAATAAAATATTGATGTTTAGGATTATTATAACCCATGTACAAAACTGAGCATTTATCAATAGATATCTGAAGCTGCCATTCACGCGACCATGTATAAAGCTTATTAAGGTCGTTTTGAAGTATAGTTTTAGAAGAGGACAAATTATACATTTTAACATCGTCAGCAAATAACCGAATACGACTACTCATATTATCACATAAATCATTAATGTAAATCAGAAAAAGGGTTGGCCCTATCACGCTCCCTTGCGGGACGCCGCTAGTTACATTAAAGCTATCTGAAAAAGAACTATTAACAACAACGCACTGAGATCGAGAGGATAAAAAAGATTTAAGCCAGTTGAAAAGAAAACCATTTAGACCATATGCAGAAAGTTTATGAAGTAATTTTGTGTGCGATAAAGAATCGAAAGCTTTTTTAAAGTCGATAAAAATTACATCTACAGTAGATTTTCTATCAATAAATTTTGCCCATTCGTTTTTACACTTTAGCAATTGCATTTCACATGATCGACCTTTTAAAAATCCAAATTGGAGAGGAGAAAGTAAATTATTTATATTTAAGTAATCCAGAATCTTTTTATTAACAATTTTTTCCATAATTTTACAAGGAGAGCAACACAACGAAATCGGACGATAATTTTCTACACAAGCAGAATCACCTTTATTTTTGAAAACTGGAATTACGTTTGCTTGATACCACAATTGTGGAATTGAACCTGATCGAAAAGAAGTTTCAAAGATAGAAGCAAGAGGAGGAGAAAGCAAATAACCTAGTTTTTTAATAAAAAATGAGCATAGGCCATCAGGGCCACATGCAGTACTTGGTTTAGATCCGCGAATAGCTCTGTAAACGGTGTCTACATCGAAATTCATTTCTGCTAACGAAGAAAAAGTACGAGCCTGAAAAACAGGAAGATTTTGATCATCAACAGTGAAATAGATGCAAAATATGAGTTAAAATGATTAGCTTTTACATGATCGTCATCTAATTCAATACCATTAGATAAAGTCAGGGGAAATGAACTTTTCCTGATTTTTAAACGAGAATTAACAAAATTGTAAAAGTTACGGATATCGCCTGATTTCAAAACTTCTAATTCTTCTTTAGCGTAAAAATTTTTGGTTTCTCTTTTTATAGATTTGCAGAAACTAGAATAGATAGTTCGATTTGTTCGAGTTTTGAACTTTTTGTAATTTTTCCATAATTTAAGTTTTTTTTAAATATAACTTACGGATGTGTTTAGGAAATACTTTCTTAAAATTTCTATGTACTTTTTTAGGTATTAGATCAGAACCAATAGTTTGAAGAACTGAAACAAAAACATTATACATATCATCTGCCGAAGTACACTGATTAAATAAATCGGGCCAAGAAACAGTGGCTAATCGCATAGAAATTAACTCGTAATTGGCTTTTCGAAAATTAAAACAAGAGGGCATGTGATTTGTCTCTTCGTACCCTTGAATTTCGAAAGCAATAGAATTATGATCACTAACAGAAAAAAGGAGGTGATATCTTCACGTTAATGGCTTGATTAAGTGAAAAAAGCAAATCTAATATATTATTATCGTGAGTTGGACTACGGATTAGTTGCTCCAAACCAGTTGTACAGAAGGTGTCATAAAATAAAGTATTGATGGGATCAGAAGGAAATGTGTTGGAGACCCAATTAATTTTAGGAAGATTAAAATCACCAACAATTAATAAAGGATAAGGTACATTAGAAGCCCATTCAATAGAATTACAAAGACTTTCAGCATACATAATATCATAAGTAGGAGGACGATAAGCTAGAATAAATCTAGTTTTGAAATCAGTATTGCATAAATCAAAAATTAAAATTTCACAGGCAGGAAAATTGATAGGAATTTTGATGTGTTTAATATGTAGATTATTATTAGCAAAAACTATAAGTCCACCCCCACGTTTATTTAACCGATCACATCGAATAATTTGGTAATTATTTGAACTGCAAAGTAGACTATCTGGAATTTCAGGATAAAGCCAAGATTCACAACAAAGTATTATTTCAAAACAGAATTTTTAAACGCAAAGTACGAGAAAGGGGCGCGACTACCTAGGTGAAGAGTTGGTTATTAATATTACGGTTTGGTTTGCATTTAACACAATCGGCGCGAAAATCGATAAAAAGACCTTCTTCACCTCGAGATTTACGATCGTTGAGCTCGGAAACCAGTTCGCGTTGACGTTTTCTTTGAAGGAATGATAAATCAGGACGGCACCGCAAACGCGAAAGTTGGTCTTTGGATTTAACGCGGACTGTCTTATTGATCAAGGAAACGAAGCGATGCCTTGCCTGAACCGACGCTAGGCAAACTTTGACAAACTGGATGCGGTTTTCGTGAATGGGACCATCACGAAAGACGCGTGTAACATCAGATGATACTAGATCGTGACCATCAGAATGAGAATCGATTAGCCGTTTGACCTGATCAATGTCCTCAACACTGTTCGATAAAGGCAAGTTAAACAGAACAGCATTACATTTCTTAGAATCTCTTTCGATAGCATCATTAATCAGAGCAGATAGTTCGTTTTTATCATAATTGGTAGGAGAATTTCGAGAATGTTCAAGATGATCAACTTTCTTTTCTAAATCGGCAAGCTTAGTAGCAAAATCATCTAAGCGACGTTCAATATGCAAATATTTTTTCACAATTGGTTTACAGTGAAAACAATAGAAAGTGGAATCGGGCTTTGAATAAGTTTCATAATCATGATCATTAACTTTCAAACAAGAAGTATGACCCCAATGGTCGCAAAAATCGCATAATAAGGCAGTGTCGTCATCAGAAACTAACTTGTAGCAAATGATACAATCACAAGAATTATCGTTCGTATCATCAAGTAAATCAAAGTTGGACCTTCGAGATGGTGACTTAGAACGTAGGCTGGTATCCGTGATCTTCGGTACGCCATTTTTTTTACCCATGGTCGAAATATGTAGGTATGTAGAGTTGAAATATTGATCAAATTAATTAGAAGTAACGCATTGCGGCTCTTCAGCTCGATTAATCGCCACGCTCCTTAATGTGGTTTTTGAAAAACGAAATATTTTCAGGAGAATTGCAGGAGAATTTTTCCCCAATTTTACTTCTGTGCAGGAGAATCTGAATTTTAGGACCTGGCAACACTGGACCTAAGTTTTAAATTATGAATGAATGAATGAATGAATGAAATAATTTATTACTGAAACGCGACAATTACGAAAGATGTAAAAGAGTAATAGAAGTATGGTCAAAAGAATAAAAGCGTACAGCAAAAGGTGATGAGCGAGTCATGAAAATGACGATTTAAGCCCGCCCTATGATAAATTTGGATAAGTCGACATCAATTAATCTAGATTTGAATATATTTAAGTTAGGGAAGAGACTACAAAATCAGGTAGGTGATTCCAAACAGAGATATACTTATAGAAAAAGTCAAATTTTTGTAAATTAGAACGGACAAGAGGAACAACTAGCTTGAAACGATTTGTGCAGCGAGTAGTATTTCGATTAAGCACAAAAAAATCTGTCATGGAAAGACAAGATTTTTGACTAATAATTTGATACATCATACATAGGCAAATATGAAGGCGACGTAATTCTAATCGACACAAGTTAAGTTGGTTAAGGCGTTCGTCGTAAGAAAGAGGGGTATGATATCCAACTATGTATTTAGTAAATTTACGCTGAAGAGCCTCCAACCTGTTGATATCACTAATATAAGAGGGGTTCCATAAAGCACAGGAATATTCAAGGATAGGTCTGACGTAAACAATGAAGGCCTTTACGAGATTATTTTTATCACGCGAAAAGAAGGATTTTCTAATTAAGATAGATCTCAAGAAAGCTTTCTTGATAATACTGTTGTAATGTTCCTTAAATTTCAGGTTGTGCGAAATTAGCACTCCTAGATCGCGAACATAGACAGAATCGTTCGTAATAACTTGTGTATTGAGTGTATATGACAATTTAGGATTATTTTTGCCCAAATATAGGACTGTGCATTTAGAATATGATATTGGTAAACAATTTCCGGTGGCCCAAATGGAAATACCATCCAAATCGGTCTGAAGTCTGAAGTGTTTGATAATTGCAGGAAAGATTGAATATTTTTAGGTCATCCGCGAACATAAAAGGCGAACTTGACAAGTAATCAAAGATATCATTTATAAAAATCAAAAACAACATAGGTCCAAGAATGGACCCTTGAATAACTCCACTTGTAACAGCAGCATAATCTGAAAAACACTGATTAACGCGAACACACTGAATACAATTAGATAGAAAAGCTTTTAACCAATTAAACAGGTGTTGTTGAATACGTAACTAGTTAATTTAACAAGAAGTTTAGATATGTCGACTTTGTCAAAAGCTTTAGCAAAGTCAATATAAATAATATCAACGGTTTCTTTACATTCCAGTGATTTAACCCAAGAATGTTTACAATTTAATAGTTGCAATTCGCAAGATTTATGTTTTTGGAAACCATATTGAAAAGGTGATATTAACTTATTAGTAGATAAATAAATTGATAGTTGAGTATTAATAATACTTTCCATTATCTTACAAGTTGAGCAACATAAAGAAACAGGACGATAATTTTCAGTCAATGAGGGGTCACCCTTTTTAATTATAGGTACAACGTAAGCCTCCCTCCAAATGTCTGGGATATCACCTGATAAAAAAGAAACAGTAAAAATACTGATAAGGGGTTTAAGAAGATAATAAGCTAATTTTTTAACAAAAAAGTTACTTAAACCATCAGGCGCTATCGAAGTCGAGTTTTTCATCTTAGCAATCGCCCGTGAGACATTATTTTCGTCAAAGACGATGTTTGAAATTGAAAAATCGCCCCGCTTCTGAAAAACAAAAGAATCGTTACTATCATCATTGGTAAATACGGAAGAAAAGTAATGATTGAACATATCAGTTCAACAATGAAGATCAGTTACTACATTATTGTCGGTGGAAGTAATAGGTGGAATGCTTCGAGAATTATTTAAACTATTATTTACAAATCTAAAAAAGGATTTCAGATCGTTATGTTGCAATAAATTACTTTCCTGTAAACAAAAATGATTATGAATTTCTTTGCATAACATTTTACAGTGATTACGATACCTTTGTTTGCATATAATTGTACGATATTTTTTGTATTTTTTCCATAAAAGCCGTTTTTTGGCAAATAATTTTCGTAAAACTTTAGGGTATGAAAATTTGGAAGGCTTTGCTTTGACTTTAGGAACAAAAGTAAAAATTAGAGGCCTTAAGACATTCAAAAATACATTATACATGTCGTTAACATTTAAACAAGTAGAAAAAAGATCAGACCAAGAAATAGTAGAAAGAAAGCTACCAATACTAAAGTAGTCTGCTTTTTGAAAATTAAAGTGAGATTCTACATAAGTAGTAGGTGGAGTTATCAGAGTTTCAAAAGATATAGAATTGTGGTCACTTGTAGAAAAGGAGGGTAGTACTTTAACATTAAAAACATTATTTGCTGCAAAAATAACATCCATAATATTTGTATCATGCGTTTGATCTAAAACTAATTGTGTTAATCCTGTAGACGAGAAACAGTCGTAAAACAATTCGTTAAGAGAATCGGATGTAAAGGTTCCTAAGGTCCAATCAATTTTAGGTAAATTGAAATCCCCTAGAATAATTACGGGATAAGAGCAATTATTTACCCATTCTATCAAGTTACAGATTCTTAAAGCATGATTTAAATCGTAGTGAGGAGGTCTGTAAATAAGAAGAAATCTAATTCTATCCTGACCATGGAAAAAATCAATAATTAAAGAGTCAGATATACTCAGTTCGTTAGGAACTTTAACAAAACGAGCACTAAAATGTGATTTTACAAAGACAATGACCCCGCCGCCTCGTTTATTTACTCGATCAGAGCGAAAAATTTGATAATTGTTTTGAGGACATAAAATGCTATGATGAATTACTTCGTTTAACCATGTTTCACAACAGAAAATTAAGTCAAATTTGTCACATCTAACAAATAATATAACTATATCCAAATAAGTTTCGTGCTTCCATAGTAAATCATTCATTCATTCATTCATTTATTTATTCACTTAATATCACGAAGTGCAGAAATACATAGCTTTACACACCGTCTAATTGTTTTTATCAGTTTCATAGACATTTGCAAACACCGTTTCTTCCACTTTTTGGTCTATTTGTCAACTGGGAAATGGAAAAAATTTTTGGGCTTGGTTGGCATTTGTGGAAACTTTTTGTTATGTTAAAAATGCGTGTTAGAGAGTTAAAACTTCAAAATTTTTCGGCGCTTCGCGCCGAATTGATTAAATTCTTACTTATTAGTAATTGTTAAGCCACGCCACGCCGCGCCAATTGCAGCATTTTTATCGAAAATCTGGTCTAGAACTTCACTACGATTGAAAATCCTTATCTTCTGCACGGATTCGGTTAGTTTTTGTAATGCAAAAATGCGTTTTAGAGAAGTAAAACTACAAAAATTTTTCAGCGCTTCGCGCCGAATTGATTTAATTTTTTTTATTAATATTTGAACCGCGCTGCGTCAACTGCAGCATTTTTATCGAAAATTTGATCTAGAACTTTACTACGATTGAAAATCCCTATCTTCTGCACGGATTCGGTTAGTTTTTGTAATGCAAACATGCGTTTCAGAGAGGTGAAACTACAAAAAATTTTCCCGCTTCGCGCCAAATTGATTTAATTCTTACTTGTTATGGATGTTTGAGCCGTGCGGCGCCAATTGCAGCATTTTTATCGATAATCTGGTCCTAGAACTCCACTACGATTGAAAATCCTTACCTTCTGCACAGTTTTTGAGCTAAAATTTCAAAATTTTCTAGCGCTTCGTGCCATTTGATAAATTATAATTTTAATTGTCAAAAACGACTTCAGAATTGGCTAAAATGCTTTACTGAAGGAAGGAAATTAAGTTTCAACATAAATAACGTTACTGATCGTGATATTCTTGTGGAGCGCGAAATTTTTATACAAAAAGTGCATCAAACACCGCTATTGCATGAGTACATAAAATTTTCCACGTAAAAACACTGATTTTTCAACACAGGCGCTCTATTTTGAACGTTTTTAGACCTCCCAAAAAATGTGGAAAAAAGTCGGAAAAAGTGGAAAAAAATTTTGGGTTCGGTCTATAACGTCAACCAAATCGCTGGGAAAAAACGGTGTCTGCAAAGCGCCTATAAACATTTTTTTGATATATTTCAAAACGTAAGGATTTGCTTGCTACTGAAGTACATACAATTAGTAATAAAGTATTATTTATTTTTTCAAAAGACATTGCAAACAGGGCTCTTTTCAGAAATTTTTGATGATGTAAGTGCAACTGAAAATTGGCGGTCACTGTTTTAAGCACAGAAACTGTTTTTTCGAATAATGTGTATTGTAAACAATGCGACCTCTTTAGCTTAGGCCCTTGAGCAGTATATCCTGATGAAGATCAGGAATCTGTTATTGAATGTTTGTCAGCTGTTGATGTTGAATAAAATGTTATACTTTGTGGTGCAGCATTAGTCTTCCATATTTTTGCATCTGCCCGTATAATGCAGATATGCTCCATGAGCTTTTTGTGAGAGAATTAATGTTCATTATTTAGCCTTGAGTGTCCTTAGGATTAACAGGCAAGAGATCAGAATAAAATAGTTGGGTGAACCAAGGTAAATTGGCCTGAGCATGCTTGATATGCATGTGTACATACAATTGTAGATCTGCTGTACAACCTTTCCTGCAAAATATGAGCCAGGAGAATTTTCAGGAGAATCAATATATTTTCAGGAGAATTGCAGGAGAATTTTCCCCCAATTTTACCTCTGTGCAGGAGAATCTGAATTTTGGGACCTGGCAACACTGGTCGTAGTCAGGGTTGCCAAGCCAACTTGGCCGGAAACTGGACATTTTTGTCCGCTTTTCAGGCTTGATGTCCGGTTTTGTCCGGTCGACAGTCATGTCCGGTTTTCGATGTCCGGTTTTTTAAGCTGTTGGTCCGCTTTTGCCCGGTTTCAAAATGCAAAAATGCGTCTAAGAGAGGTAAAAGTTGAAAAATTTTTCGGCGCTTCGCGCCGAATTGATTTAAATCTTACTTGTTATTAAGCTTTAAGCCGCACTGCGCCACGCCAATTGCAGCATTTTTATCGACAATCTGGTCTAGAACTACGCTATGATTGAAAATCCTTATCTTCTGTACGGATTTGGATAGTTTTTGTAATGCAAAAATGCGTTATAGAGAGCTAAAATTTCAGAATTTTTCTGGCGCTTCGCGCCATTTGATAGATTACCTATAGTTTTTATTGTCAAAAGCGACTTCTAGAATTGGCTAAAATGCTTTACTGAAGGAAGGAAATTCAAATTTTAACAGAAATAACGTATACTGATCGTGATATTTCTAGTAGAGCGCGAAATTTTTGGAGTTTTTGAAGAATATGGTGTGAACTGATTTTGCGCCATTTCGGCAGAACTGCCATACAATTGCGCAAAAACGATACTTTATGTCACTAAAAGACGCGGAAAAAAGAAATAAACCAAATCCATACAAAATTCACAGAGTTACGGTACTTCAAACACCATCCTTGGACATTCACCATTTTGAGCCACTTTAAGGAATTTTTGCAGTTTTTCAGAAATTTCCAATTTTCACTAAAAACATATTTTTCTGCCATTTTAACGGTTGCAGATTACAAAAAATTAAGTTATACTGCGCGTAAAGCAAGATTAAAGAAAATTTTTTTGTAATGTTTTTCACAAAGTTTTTAAGAAATTTTTTTGTAATTCTACTATTTTTATCATTGTTTACATCCAGTTAAAGATTTCGGAGTAAGTTAAGAATATGGTACTTTCAGGATACTATGAAATAAGCTTCAGAAGAGCGGATTTTTTCGCTCAGTACTTAGAACACGTTGAAAGAAAGCGCGGAAAAAATATTCATCCGTCTATAATCAATATTACAAAAGCTATGGGTTTCGTTAATTAGCCTCTTCTCGACCTACGCAAGCATCTACTCGACCTAAGTATTTGAAGATTCAAACAGCTGAATGCAGAATCACATGTAGATACCCAATTTACGTCGATATAAGCATCTATACATCGACCTAAGCATTTATACATCTACCTAAGCATCTATACACTGACCTAAGCATCTATACATCGACCTAAGCATCTATACATCGACCTAAGCATCTATACATCGACCTAAGCATCTATACATTGACCTGAGCGGGAGCGACCTCGATCTAAGCAGCTTAAAACACCTTTTCGGATATACTAAGCCTAAGCCTAAGCATATTAGAAGCAAAAACTTAGATTTTCCTATATCTTATCAAGTAAAACCGAAAAAAACATGCAAAAAAATGAAAATTTTTTAAAAGTCTTTTTTAAAATTTCAAACAGCTTTCCGCGCCTTTTTTCTTTTTTCTCTTTCATTGCTATGCTTCCTTCCATAATTTCAGCCCATATTATTCATTTCTGACAAATGTGTAAGTCCTTGGATCGAGTCGTTTAATCGTCCCACCCAACACTCAAATCGACAGTTGCCTGCAACTTTGCAAGTATGGCTCAGATTTTCACCAAATTTTTTTTCCGCGCTTCAATTTATCATGTTCTACCAGTTTGGCACAAAAATTTTGGCATTCCGTATTCATTTTGCTCCTTTTCTAAAAGTACCATATTCTTAACTTTAGCCAAAGATTTCTACTCAAATACGATGTAAACAGCATTTTTGGATTATCTCAAAGTTCCAACCATTTGAAGATTCAAACAGTGGAATGCAGAATAACGTACCCAATTTAGGTCGACCTAAGCATCTATATATCAACCTGAGCATCTATACATTGACCTAAGCATCTATACCTCGATCTAAGCGGGAGTGACCTCGACCTAAGCAGCCCAAAGCCTAAGCCTAACCGTCATTTAAGCAGAAGCTTGAATTTTCACATATCTTATCAAGTAAAATGACAGAAAAAATATGCAAAAAATTGTTTTTTTCAAATTTAAAAATTTTCAAACAAAAATTTTTTTGCGCAATAAAGGTTATTTCTTCGTGATCAGCGACCTTGAAAATGTCAGATAAATATGTTTTTAGCCCAAATTCGGAACATTTTGGTAAACAGTAAAATACCCACTTTAATGTAGCTATATCCGGAGTAACTTGTTCAATCCTTTTTGCTCACATCGCCACAGACTTTTCCTGATGCCCTAGTTTTTGAAACACTCCAGATCCACATTTATATTCTCGCTTACATTGCCTGCCATCTGGGTGCATTTATGACAAAGTAAAGTACCGTAACTCTATCTTCACCAATATTGGTCCGTTTTCCATGAAATTTCTTTTCCGCACTTTCTTTTTGTATGTCCTCCTCATTTCAACCAATATCGTTCCTTTATACATACATCTGCAAATTTTCCGTTCACACCATGAAGTAAAGTTTAGCCAAATTTTTATACAAAAAGTACATCAAACACCGCTATTACATGAGCACATAGGATGTTCTACTTAAAAAACACTGATTTTTTAATACAGGGGGTCTATTTTAAACATTTTTAGACCTCTTAAAAAACGTGGAAAAAGGTTGGAAAAAGTGGGAAAAAATTTTGGGTCTGGTCTATAATGTCAACCAAATCGCTGGGAAAAAACGGTGTTCGGGAACCAAATTCCAAATCGTGGCTAGTAGAAGGCTCAAACGGTTCTGCTCACTGTAAATTATGTTCTGCTAATCTACCCCCAAAACACGATGCTCTTCTTAATCATGTTAAAACGGCCAAGCACATTAAAGCCATTAGTTTTAAAGCCTCATTTGCATTGTCTGCTTTAAGTCTTCCGTTTTATAATGCTAGCGTTGAACGGGGTATTTCTGTATTAAGTTTGCTGAAGACCAAACTACGAAATCGCTTAGATGTCAAAACTACTGATGCTTTATTACGTGTTCGTTTTTTACTGTGTTGGAAGGGCGAGAATTGTTGCACCTTCACTGTTACTGATCCAATGCTTAAATTGTTTAACACTAAAATGTACGGTCGTAGCATTTGTGATGATGATATCGTGTGCCTTAATGAATCGTTATAACTTTCTGATGAAGCCTTGTTTAATGTGCAAAATGCGTTCAATGTGGTAGATATTTAAGTGCAATAGTTGATTTGAATAAATTTTAGCCGCTTTGTTATTTATCAAGTGTATACATCGTTTGTCCGGTTTTGTCCGGAATTTAACTGTGCTCTTGTCCGGTTTTGTCCGGTTTTGAATGTTGGTATGTCCGGTTGGTCTTTTCAGAGTTGGCAACACTGGTCGTAGTGTAGTTGTGTGGTACGTATTTGAGGCATTCGTGTAGCTCGTTCACGTATGTATTGACATAGCCACATTAAAAGGGCGTATGTGTGCAGTCGGTAAGGAGAAGAAGAAGAAAAAGAAAATTTATTTGGTAAAAGTAATAAAAAAGCACATAAAAAGTAGGTAAAAATGCATTGTCAATGTGAACATGATATACATTCTGCCAAAAACAAGGTTATGTGCATAAAGCAACAGATAATGCAATAGTACCAGGGGCGTAAGGCACAATGCCCATAAGAACGTCCCTTAAGATTAGGGAGCTGCACACTTTGCAAATTTTACACTACTATTCTCCGGGTACCTGGCTAATTTGCATTACCCAGGTACCCGATTCTGCCGGTACCCAGGTAATTCGGGTATACCCGGGTAGGACCTTAGATAAAAGAGAATGCAGTGAACATCGTTTATTTACGGTTGACAGTGAGGTCTAGGCAAAGTGATATTTAAGCAGTAAAATTATTGAAAAATTAATGCAAGATTAAATAGAATATCTAGGCTTTAATCTGAAGAATTCGTATGCATTTAATGAAATTTAAGTCATTTTCATAATTCAAAGCAAAAAATTGTGAAGCAGGTTTTGTATCGTCATAGCGTCATTAAAACATTTGAAGCAGGAAAACACACTGACGAAAAGCAATTTTGAAATCGGAATGAAAATTTATTCAAAACAAGTCTAAGTCTATCTGGATCGACTGCAGAGACGTAATCAGAATTTTGGTTCGGGAGCATAAATGTTTTCATGTAGAATTTACGGCCTTTCTATTGACAAACAGTTCGAATTCATAAGTGGCGCAAAGTGCTAAGAAATTTAGTCATTTGTTCCACTCCTAACAGTTTGTAGCTCTGTGAATACTAATAATCTGAGAGAGCAGAAAATTACCAAATTTGTACAAAACAGTTTTGACAATTCAAGCTTCTAACAAGAAAACTGCGAATTACTAACTTTGACTGAAGATATTTTGAGTGATTCAGGCTTTTAAACGCAATGCTGGAGCTTTACAAAAAGAAAGAACAGTAACTGGCGGCGCTATGCGCCAGAAAATTTGACGTTTTTGCACATTAAACTCAATTTATACCGCTTAAAATCAAACAAAACAGACAAATTAATGCCGGCGCAAAACGCCGGAAATTTTTAGAAATTCTTAACCCTTATACTTGGCTTGTTCTCCCTAAAATCTCGTTGCACATGTACAACGAGATTTTATGGCTGCAGGACGTCTGAGGTGGCGAGCGATCCAGGCAGAGTTCTGGAAAATTTTGTAAAAACATTTTTAATGTTAAATTGTAACGTTAAAATTTTCGCAAAATCGGCCAAATCTCGTTTCAGACGCAAGCCCAAAAACACTTACAATTGATGAACTCCTACATTGCACAAACTAATCTGAAATGCGCTTTTCGACCTCTGCTGGGTACATATGTAGCACAGCAATGGGTCGCTGCCAATAAGATATAGAAAGATGTATCCATGAAAATTTTGTTCTTACCCGTTTTCAGGCCCATTTGTAGCCTTCTAATTAAGAAAATGCAGTTCATAGAACAAGAAATGCGCAAAAAACATAAGAAAATTTGGCCATTCCCTCCAATTAAAATAGGATTATGTGTCCTTGTAAAGAAAGATGAACGAAACAAAGAATAGACAAACTGTTACACAAAAGACAAACAAAGCAGAGAATAGACAAACTCGTTCACAATCATTTTCGCACTTTTACTATCATGCACAACAAGCATGCGCAGTTTCATTCAACGAACAAATAGTGCATTAAATTACTAAAGTGATGTGAACGTGCTGGATTATTTTAGCTGATTCAAGCTTTTAAATTTGTTGGATCTATATAGCAATAAATAATAATGACTCGGCGCAGAAAATTTTGAAGTTTTTGCCTTTTTGAACTTATTTTTCTGGACATACATTATTGCAACAAAAAAATCAACAATATTTCTGAAAAATTTCGGGGCAGGTACTCCCAATGACCCCTGGCTACGCCTATGGCTGACTGCATTTGGAACATCGATAGGCTTTGAACCAGGTCTATCTGAAACAGTTGCGCGCAGGATGTCAATAAAAGTTGCAGTTTAAATTTATATAATGGTCACAGAAGTGAATGAATTATAAAAAAGCGTCGCTAACAGATAATTTCTTGTTTAAATTTGTTTACAATGAAGAGTAAGAAGAATTCGGCACAAATAAAATAATGTAACTAAAGAGCTGAATAATGGAATATGCCTAGACCGTATGCGCGACATATTGTGATAATAAGAAATATTAACAGACTCGCTTATTTAACATTTTACAGTTGATTATATCAAATCACATGTACATTGTGATTCAGTCGCACTTTAGAAGTAATATGTTTCTAGGTTTCTAATTCAATTCTTAGCACATATTGCATAACTGCAGTGCTAATTTTCCATTTTATATTAGGGGATTCGGGTACTGGGATAGGCTCCGGGTACCTGTAGGGTACCCGGGTAGTGTAACCATTTTCTACCCGGGAACCCGCTCAGGCAACTCCGCGTGCAGCTCTACTTAAGATTAACACTAAAATCAATTTCCGAAATGCATATTTCTGAAAGCTATTGGGTTATTACAGTCGACTGTATTTTGCGGGAGAATGTTCCAAATTTTAGCCACCCTCTTCGCAAAGTCATGTTTTCTACAATCTAAACGTGATTGTTTTATGAACAGTTTCATGTAATTTACGTATCTAGTAACTCTGTCATGTGTTAGCTCAAAAAATTCATTAAATGTCAATATTTTGTGTTTAATTTTGAGAAAGTTACGGGCAGTCGGATTCAAAACGTGGAACTCTTGCTCTAAAGTTCAGAACCATAACCAATTGACGGCTAAACTGGCGAATATGTGTACCAAACGAAAGTTGCAAGCAGTACATCAATCGATAGAGTTTCTGGAGCTGATTTCAGTAAAAAAAATTTGAGTGGGTCGGCATTATTGATGGATTTACTGTCGTTTAAAGATATCATATTATCAAGGGGGGACTATATGGAAAAACATCGAGAAAATCGAAAAAAACGTAAGTTGCAAGCAGTACATCAATCGATAGAGATTCTGGAGCTGATTTAAGCAAAAAAAATTAGGAGTAGGTCGGCATTATTGATGGAGTTACTGTCGTTTAAAGATTTCATATTACCAACTTGATAAGATATAGGAAAATCTAAGTTTTTGCTTCTAATATACTTAGGCTTAGGCTTAGTATATCTGAAAAGGTGTTTTAAGCTGCTTAGGTCGAGGTCGCTCCCGCTCAGGTCATTGTACAGATGCTTAGGTCGTTGTATAGATGCTTAGGTCGATGTATAGAGATTGACACTTCAAATGGCTGTAACTCTTGACTGGAATGAGACCGACGCAAAAATTTTTTTAAAATGATCGTCTCATCGAGGTCTACCGAAAGGTGTGTCATTTGCTAAATTTGGTCTGGTACACATATTCGCCAAAAATTCCCCAATTGACTAATGCTGGTTAATTTCGATAAATCGATAAAGATTGCAAGGTATTCGTAATGTTTTGCGTTGGTTTACCAGCTGATTAGGCTTAGGCTTAGTATCATGGACTGACCAACGTTCTTATAATATGACCATCTTAATATATATGAACCAGCTACACCAATGCCGTATTTGATGTTGAGGGAAAAGGTAAAATCCGGAAATGGAAATGCGAATGGAACATGGAAATTGGGTAAAAGCCGGAAATGGAAAATGGAAAAATGGGTAAAAGCCGGAAAATGGAAAATGGAAAATGGAAAAGTGGGTAAAAGCCGTAAATGGAAAATGGAAAATGGAAATGAAAAATTTTCCATTTCCTTTATTTTCAACGGAAAATGGTTCATTTTCAAAATTTTCGGTCGTAGATGTCGAAATCATGTCGTTTCGCACCAAATTTCTTTATTTTTGAAGAAATTTTAAAAGTGCAACTAAAAATGGAAAAAATTCAACAAAAATGGAAAAATAAATTGTCTAACGGAAAATTGTTCATACCATCGTCTTTTCGCTCAAAATTCTCTTTGAAGAGATTGACCTTCCAGATCCGAAAAAACCGTCATCCACTTCGACTATAGCTATTTCGTAGCAGATGGAAAATCGCCGGAAAATGGAAAAATAGGGTAAAACCCGGAAATGGAAAATGGAAAATGGAAAATTTTCTATTTCCTTTATTTTCAACGGAAAATGGTTAATTTTCAAAATTTTCGGTCGTACATGTCGAAATCATGTAGTTTCTCATCCAATTTCCTTTTTTTGAAGAAATTTCAAAAGCGCAACTAAAAATGGAAAAAAATTCAGCAAAAATGGAATGAACAATTTTCCGTTTTTTCCATTTTTGTAGACTTTTCCATGTTTAGTTACGCTTTCAAAATTTTTTCAAAAATAGAGAAATTTGGTGAGAAGCGACATGAGTCTGACATCTACGACCGAAAATTTTGAAAATGAACCATTTTTTCGTTGAAAAAAGGAAATGGCAAATTTTTCATTTTCCATTTTCCATTTTCATTTCCGGGTTTTCCATATTTTTCCATTTTCCAGTGATCTTCCATCTGCGACAAAATCGTTGTAGTCAAAGTGGATGACGATTTTTTCGGATCTGGAAGGTCAATCTTTTCAAAAGAGGAGAATTTTGAGTGAAAAGACGAAGAAATGAGCAATTTTCAGTCTTTTTCCATTTTTGTAGAGTTTTCCATTTTTAGTTACGCTTTCGAAATTTTTTTCAAAAATAGAGAAATTTGGTGAGAAACGACATGAGTTTAACATTTATGACCGAAAATTTTGAAAATGAACCATTTTCCGTTGAAAATAAAGGAAAATGAAAAATTTTCCATTTTCCATTTTCCATTTCCGGGTTTTACCCTATTTTTCCATTTTCCAGCAATTTTTAATCTGCGACGAAATCGTTGTAGTCGAAGTGGGTAACGATTTTTTCGGATCTGGAAGGTCAATCTTTTTAAAAAAGGAGAATTTAGAGTAAATAAGACAAAGAAATGAACAATTTTCCGTTTTTTACATTTTTTGTAGACTTTTCCATTTTTAGTTACGCTTTCGAAATTTCTTCAAAAATAGAGAAATTTGGTGAGAAACGACATGATTTTGACATTTACGACCGAAAATTTTGAAAATAACCATTTTCCGCTGAAAATAAAGGAAATGGAAAATTTTCTATTTCATTTTCCATTTTCCATTTCCAGCTTTTACCCACTTTTCCATTTTCCATTTTCCATTTCCCGACTTATACCCATTTTTCCATTTTCCATTTCCATTTTCCATTTCCGGCTTTCACCCATTTTCCATTTTCCATTTCCATTTCCAGATTTTACCCATGCCCTGATGTTGGCCGCAAGGGCGGGGGTGGGAGGGAATTTCCCCTGGAGAAAATGAGGAAAAGTTCGAATTTTGAAATGGAGCTATACAGTTGTGTAATGCTGTTCTGCGATGATTTGTTGAGAATAAACCCTTCATTCTAAAATGAAGATATCTGAAAATTTCCGCGCATTGCGTTAGTGTATTTTATGTATGTAGTAGAGCTGTGCCGGGGCCGCCTTTTTTGCCGGGGCCTGGCCGGGGCCAAGAAAAGCGTGCTTTACCATGCTCATAGTACGACTCTACCCTACCCCTTATACCTATATATATATATATATATATATATATATATATATATATATATATATATATATATATATATATATATATATATATATATATATATATATATATATATATATATATATATATATATATATATATATATATATATATATATATTCTAACTAATAGATATGCGCGTCAAGCGTTAATATTTGTTGGGATTACAAGATAAAACAGAACATGGACATCGGGGGGTCTTGGGACGTAGGCGTGGGGGGGTTGGGGGTATGCACCCCCCAGAAGTTGGAATACCCCCTCCCCCAGAATTCAATTTTTTAATTCTTTTTGCTTTTTTAGCGATTTTCTGATGCCATTGGATAGTGCTCGGCGCTCCCAAAATTGCGGTGCTGCCCACCTATGGTCTAGACCCTTCAGCCCCCCCCAAAAAAAAATCCGCTAGACGCCCTAGAAATTGATTTTCAGAATTTTTTGTTTTTCTGCGATTTTTTGATGCTAATGGATAGCTCTCATTGAGAAACGCAAGAAAACGGTGTTTTTTTCGCCCTACCATATATTATCAGGCACTTTTTGACTTCGAAAAATTTTGAAACCCCAGAATTTTTGAGCTGCCCATGTATGGATTTAACTCCTCTGACTTGGATGCGTTTTTCAATGTGCTTTACTTTGCACTTTTTTTAGGCTTATTATTCTATTTGTTCTGATAGATGTAGCTGTCTGCTACTAAGCAAGCTGGAAAGCTCGTCTATATGAATGGCAATTTAAAATATGTCAATTTTGATTATTAACTAGAAATTTACACCAACCTGGCATAATGAAATAAAGATTTGAATTAGCAAGATCTGTGGTGTTGCTTGAAATTGAGCTTGAAGGTTAATTTGCCCAAAACATTATCAATTTTCTACATTATAATCAATTCTAACACGGGCCCCGGCCGGGCCGGGCCTAGCCCCGGCGCCTGGCCCCGACACAGCTCTAGTATGTAGTATGCAGTAGTGATCGACCGGGGCCCCGGCCCCAGCCCCGGCCCCGGCCCTGGCAATCTCAGGCCATTTTTCAGCATCCCCGGCCCTGGCCGGGGCAAGGTCAAAAAATGGCTGGGGCCGGGGAAAAATTTAGTGTAATTCGTATTTTGTACAGGCTGTGATACTGGCACTTATTTATCAATGAGCAAGTGTTAATTTTGAGAACTGTACTGATTAGACCATATGTGTACTTACTTAGTCCTTGTTTTAACTTTGTTACTGTATATTAATGAGCTTTTACTGAATAAATGTTCAGGAAAATCTGCATGTTTTCGATTCCTCCACTTGACTTATTTAAACTAAATGCTACTTTTAACCAGTGATCGTACGGGGTCAGATTATCACCCCCGATCGGGGTCGGGGTCGGGGATGAAAAACCCCGGTTTTCGGGGTCGGGTCGGGGTCGGGGTTGAAGATTAATTAACATTGCATGATTACATACCAATTTGAAAAGGATAAAAACGATACCTTCACTTGTTTGTAGAGCATACTAATAAAGCTGGTTATGTTCAACATTTTATTTTCATTCCAAGTTCAAGCATGGTTTTAGCAATTTAGCATTACTTTCAATTTTGATCACTAATCGCTCTCGCTTTTTCGTATTCTTCCACAGTTTTTTCATAACGGTTTTCTATGGCGCACTGATTGTAGAGGAGCCAATGGCGCGAAGCGCCGAAAATTTTCGAAATTTTTACCGTTTTCATGTAGAATTTACGCCTTTTTATTGACAAACAGTTCGGAAATCATAAGTGGCGCAAAGCATCAAGAAATTCAGTCATATTTTACCGCCCTAAGACAATAATCGGCGGTACTAAGCGCAGGAAAATTTTGACGTTTTTACTCTTTAAACTCAATTTATACCGCTTAAATCATACAGAACAGATAAACTAATTGCGGCGCGAAGCGCCGAAAATTTTTAAAAATTCCTAATCCTTTTACCTTTTCTGTCCTCCTAAAAATCTCTTTCAACATGTAGAACGAGATTGTACGGCTGAGGGCTTGGGGTGGCGCGCTCAAGCGCCACCAGCGAGGTCCAGAGCAGAACCCCCGAAAATTTTGTAAAAAAGCACTCTAATTTTTAAAAAGTATATAAAGTTAAAATTTTCGCAAATTGGCAAAGTCTCGGTTCTGAATTAAGTCCAAAAAAACTCAAAATTGATGAACACCTCACAAAAGTTCTCGAGCTGAAATGCGTTTTTCGACCTCTGCTAAGTATATAGCGCAGCAACGGGTCGCAACCAATAAGTCATTGAAAGATGTATCAATGAGAATTTTGTTCTTACCATTTTCAGGCCCATTTGTGGCCTTCTAACTAACCAGTTCAGAAAACAGAAAATGCGCAAAAACAAGAAAATTTGGCCTTTCCTTTCATTTAAAATAGAATTATGTGTCCTTGTGAAGAAAGATAAACAAAGCAGAGAATAGATAAATTGGTACGCAAACATTTTCGCACTTTTACTATTATGTTCAACAAGCATGTGCAGTTGTTTCATTCAATGAACTAATAGTGCATTAAATTACTAAAGTGCTGCGAAGTGCTGGATTATTTTAACAGATTCAAGCTTTTAAATTCATTGGATCTGTATAACAATAAATAATAATGACTCGGCGCGAAGCGCCGGAAAATTTTGACGTTTGCGCCTTTTTATACTCAATGTTCTGGACACATTGCGCCAGAAAAATCAATATAATTTCTGAAAAATTCCGGGGGGCATGTGCCTCCATTCCCCCCGGCTACGCCTGTGATTCCGCAGTAATTTCGGCGCACTTCATAATGGAAAATATGCGAACATGTATGTACGTCTTAATAACATGGCGACCAGGCGTACTTTTTATGAAATATCGCGAGTGTCGAGTTTAACATTAATTTTGCCGGTGGATGAATCGTCCTTGTTCCGAATTAATTTGCTATTTAGACAATTCTTCTATGTAGCAACAAATAAAATGCTATATTTCACCCCCGAAGAAAGGTTCAACCCCGACTCGAAAAATCATGCCCCCGGTCGGGGGTCGGGGTCGGGGTTTAGGCCGGGGTTTTTTCGAGGTTCGGGGTCGGGTCCCCGTACGATCACTGCTTTTAACTCATTCATCCATAGCTATGGCTAAAAGATTTAGAGTTGACAAATACGTTCTATTTCTAGTTGGAAATGGTACGTTTTCAACAATCTATTTTTACAAAAAACACTTTTAGATTTAATTGAATGGGAAGCGCGTGCTTTAAAACGCGTTTCTTGTGTAATAGTTATTAGGACGGAGGCTAACTAAAGGCGTATGTAAACTACGCTGCGAATTGCGTCCGATCCGATAAACTAAATATGTCTCAAATAGTTTCCTAAGGTCCAGAGTTGAGGGAGGGGATGAAATCCCAAATTGTAGGACCAGAAAGTTAAGTGGTGGACTATTATTAGCCGACTCTATTTTGTTGTACGAGCTTCTTGTGCTTGTACAAAGATCTCCGAAAAGGTCTTTGTATGAGCTAACAAATTTTTGTAGCTATATTATATAAATATATTTTTAAACATACACATTTTCGCATACTATCAGTATGTGACAGTGTTTTTTGTACAATGTATGTACCTTTGTATATACATGAACAAAGATGGTACCCAAAAGTCTTCGTACATTTTGCACCAGTGTTTTTTTGTACACGGTCCGTTTGTGCATGTACAAAGATGGTCCCCAAAAGTCTTTGTACATTTTGTACACACAAATTTTTGGTTACTATAATATGGTACAGTAGCGATTTTAGTGTGGTAAAACAGGGTCTTTTGACTTTTGATTCTATATTTTAGCTAATTTCTGGGTTTCTAACGCCAAAAATTACTAAAATTGTCTCCAAACGGCGCGAAGCGCCTAAAAATTTGACATTTTTCCATTCTAAATACAAATTTTGCCATTTTAAGGATATATAGGACAGACAATTCTTATATCGGAGCGAAGCGCCGAAAAATTATTGGAATTTAACACCTTTTTACAGTTTTTATCTTCCCAAAAATCTTTGTACATGTACAAAGATAGTCCTGAAAAGTCTTCGTACATCGGGAAAAATCTTTGGCGAATACAAAAAACACTGTTTTGTACATGCAAATTTTTGAATACTTTAATATAGTACCCCGACAAAACATCACAAATAACAATCTGCTGGAGCTTTGCCATATCCAACAACAGGCATCTTCCATAGCCACATTTAACCGCTGGAAATACACTGGGCACGTACTCAGAATGGAGAATCACGACTGCCCCATATAGCCTTTACAGCCTTACCAGCAGCAGAATGGAAATGGCTATTCGGAGGAGTCAAAACCACCCTGAAGAGACAAATCATGAAAGAGGCTGAGGAATTTATTTTGAAACCGTTCAATCTTAGCCGTAAACAAAATTCATTAACATGGATCACACACCTCCAAAATTTAGCAGCAGATCGACATCAATTTCGCCAGATATCATTGGTTGCGTCCTATGCTCACACTGGTCGTCAAAGGACATAAGTTCAAGTTCAAGTTCAATATGGTACAGTAACGATTTCAGTGTGGTAGAACATAGTTTTTCGACCTTTAGTAGTGTATTTTTTGCTAATTTTTGGGTTTCTGAATATTTGACATTTTTCCATTTTTCCATTCTAAGCGCAGTGTTGCTTATTACAAGATTTAATTCGCATATTACAATTTTTGTAATATTTCTGATTTTGTAGTACAAGTTGTTTTAGCTTTCTCAGTCGAGGTTTATGTGTGAATTCCATCAAAAGCTCATAAAAATTTCGGCACTGCGCGCCGAACTAATATTATCAACTAAATTCAGGCCGCATTATCACATTTAGAAGCACGGTCTTTTTGTATTCGGCGGAGATTTTTGCTGATGTACAAAGACGTTTCAGGACCGTCTTTGTACATGTACGAAGATTTTTGAAGAACAAAAACTGTAAAAAGGTGTATAATTCCCTATTGCAAATTCTACCATTTTAAAGATTTTCAGGGGGTAAGCGGCTGCTAAAATGGAGCCGCTTACCCCCTTCCCCTGAAAATGGCCGAGAAATATACATGTGACAGGGGGTTTGGGCCATCCCCCATCCACACTTTGAAGCCCCGAACTTCCTCGAAAGTCAGGAAATATTTGACCACCCTCCCCCATTTTTTGGCGAAAACTTGCGCTTTTTGGGCTATTTTTTATGTGTTTTTACCATTTTTGATCTAGTCGCTAACCAGTGATCGTACGGGGTCAGATTTTCACCCCCGATCGGGGTCGGGGTCGGGGATGAAAAACCCCGGTTTTCGGGGTCGGGGTCGGGATCGGGGTTGAAGATTAACAATTAACATTGCATGATTACATACCAATTTGAAAAGGATAAAAACGATACCTTCAACTTGTTTGTAGAGCATACTAATAAAGCTGGTTATGTTCAACATTTTATTTTCATTCCAAGTTCAAGCATGGTTTTAGCAATTTAGCATTACTTTCAATTTTAATCACTAATCGCTCTCGCTTTTTCGTTTTCTCCCACAGTTTTTTCACAACGGTTTTCTATGGCGCACTGATTGTAGAGGAGCCAATGGCGCGAAGCGCCGAAAATTTTCGAAATTTTTACCGTTTTCATGTAGAATTTACGCCTTTTTACTGACAAACAGTTCGGAAATCATAAGTGGCGCAAAGCATCAAGAAATTCAGTCATATTTTACCGCCCTAAGACAATAATCGGTGGTGCTAAGCGCAGGAAAATTTTGACGTTTTTACTCTTTAAATTCAATTTATACCGCTTAAATCATACAGAACAGATGAACTAATTGCGGCGCCGAAAATTTTTAAGAATTCCTTATCCTTTCACCTTTTCTGTCCTCCTAAAAATCTCTTTCAACATGTAGAACGAGATTGTACAGCTGAGGGTCTGGGGTGGCGCTCAAGCGCCCCCAGCGAGGTCCAGAGCAGAACCCCTGAAAATTTTGTAAAAAAGCACTCTAACTTTTAATTAGTAAAGTTAAAATTTTCGCAAATTGGCAAAATCTCGGTTCTGAATTGAGTCCAAAAAAACTTAAAATTGATGAACACCTACACTGCACAAAACTTCTGAGCTGAAATGCGTTTTTCGACCTCTGCTAAGTATGTAGCGCAGCAACGGGTCCCAACCAATAAGTCATTGAAAGATGTATCAATGAGAATTTTGTTCTTACCATTTTCAGGCCCATTTGTGGCCTTCTTATTAACTAGTTCAGAAAACAGAAAATGCGCAGAAACACAAGAAAATTTGGCCTTTCCTTTCGTTTAGAATAGAATTATGTGTCCTTGTAAAGAAAGATAAACAAAGCAGAGAATAGACAAATTGGTACGCAAACATTTTCGCACTTTTACTATTATGTTCAACAAGCATAAGCAGTTTCATTCAATGAACTAAAAGTGCATTAAATCACTAAAATGCTGCGAAGTGCTGGATTATTTTAACAGATTCAAGCTTTTAATTTCATTGAATCTGTATAACAATAATTAATAATGACTCGGCGCGAAGCGCGAGAAAAATGTTGACGTTTTTGCCTCTTTAAACTCAATGTTGTGGACACATTGCGCCAGAAAAATCAACATAATTTCTGAAAAATTTCGGGGGGCATGTGCCTCCATTCCCCCCCCCCCGGCTACGCCTGTGATTCCGCAGTGATTTCGGCGCACTTCATAATGGAAAATATGCGAACATGTATGTACGTCGGCGACCAGGCGTACTTTTTATGAAATATCGCGAGTGTCGTGTTTAACATATTAATTTTGCTGGCGAATGAATCGTCCTTGTTCCGAATTTATTTGCTATTTATAAAATTCTTCTATGTACCAACAAATAAAATGCTATATTTCACCCCCGAGAAAAGGTTCAACCCCGACTCGAAAAATCACGCCCCCGGTCGGGGTCGGGGTCGGGGTTTAGGCCGGGGGTTTTCGGGGGTCGGGGTCGGGGTCCCCGTACGATCACTGTCGCTAACCCCCTCCTTCTAAAAATGGCGAGGGACCCCTATCCTATATTTCCAGCCGTTACATGTATACTGAGGGACCCTCATAAAATTTCAAGCGATTACATGCATGTTTTATAGTGATACTTCATCTATTTACTCTAGCTCACATTCTAAAATAATGTATCACTTCGTGAAATCCTAATAATTAGGTACACTTTTGCCATACTAAAAAATTAAGTTCAAAAAATTCAAAGGTTTTCACCAAAAATCGTCTGACAGTGACTTGTGTCTTGGACCCTGAGGGGGTACTCCCCCTTATGGAAATGTGTGATATCTCATTTATTACATCCAATACCTATTGCATCCAATCGCTACAGCAGCAGTAGCAGTAGCGAAGATTCAAATGATATAGAGTGTGCTAATAGCAGCGACATAGACTTTATTGATGATTTAGACAATGAAACACTGGACTAAATTTGTTTCTTGTGACATAAATAGTAATAAAACTTGATATGAAAAGGCGCACCTAACTTTGCGCTTGCCATTTACTACTGAATGGAACAGTAGCTCATTATTTCTTTTCCTATGCCCACCCCAAGTATGTGTCATGCAATAATATTTTCCTTGTCTGACCCCGGCCAGCCCCGCCGGGAATTTTTTTTCAGCCCCGGTACCGCCCCGGCTCCGGCCAAAAAAGTCGCCCCGGTCGATCACTAGTATGTAGTATGTATGTAGCATCTTAAATGAGAGGAGAATGCAAGGGACTCATCCTCTTTTACGACTGTTAAGTGGTCTGGTGGAGTGGCGCGTTCAAGCGCTCCCAGTGGGGTCCGGGACAGAGCCCTGGGAAATTTAATTGACGTTAAATATTAAAAAATCGTCCGAATCTTGGTTCTGAATTCAGGCGATATATAGGTAAAATAAATTGCCGCGAAGGGCGGAAATTTTCTGATATTTATTGCCATAATGACTAAAAGCCTTCGACTAAAACACATAAGCTGTGAATCTTTCGTAGGCTGTTGACAGTTGTAATTTTCGTCCCATTTATGCCTTAGGCTTAGTCCATGTGTGACACCAATCTGAATTCTCAAGCGATCTGACATATTCAGTTTTGAGCCCAAACAAACAGCTATGCTTAAGTCTAAACAATTGATGCCAAAGTGAAGCACCACAGTTTCAAGTGTGACCAACCAACTCAGGCATAAGTTGTTAAACCTCGTATTCAGCTGTAGCAACTAATCAAAAATAGCTTGAGACAGCTAAATTTCCAAAGAAATAACATGATCTTAACATATTTCTATCATTTTTTGCATGAATTTTAAAGCTCCTTTTGCTTTTAGCGCCATTATTCTAACTGTACTATGCGGGGCCGGTGGTGCGACCTCATTACTCGAACGCCCCCTCCTTGGCTATGGGCCTGCGATAGTGCAGTGGTCAGAGCGTCCGACTGACAATTAGGAGCTCATTAGTTCAAAACCCAGTGTCTCCAGAAAATTTCCACCAAAAAACCGGGGCATTTGAGCAAGAAACTGGTAAAGATTCGGATGGGGGTGTAACGGACAAGTACCGAAATGATACACATTAGAAACAAACAGTTGTCATATTCATAATCAGCGTGCTAAATATTACCTATAGGTAATACGTGTTTAAGCTGTCAGGAAAACTTATATTCGTAACAAAAGTTGCTGTACCCGCTTAAGTAAACAAGTGCCAAAAAGTTTTTAGCTCTTGCTGCCTTCTTAATTTAAAACAGTCAAATGGATAATTGCCAAAGCTAGGGGCGAAAAACAGGACAGTTTTTTGAAATTTTTTGTTGAGAATCTCTTTTACTTCTGCTTCAAACAACGTAAAACACGTCAAGAGCATGCATAAGCCTACACTGGCATACTAAAGACCGGAAAGTATACCTAACTGATGTAATTGAAAAAATATAATTTCAAAAAAATCAGCAAGATGTCAAATCGCAATGTATTTCGTTATTTCGTAATTTTATAATTTTACGATACAATTTCATACCTAAATTGGCTCAGGCTTACGGAAACGCGTGAATCAAAAATTAAAGTTGGTTACAACTTGGTATTCAAAAGCACAATCCGGTTAAGCAGAGTATTCTGCGTTTTTTCCAATCTTAGTGTGATAAAAAGTCCAATTCTCGAGTGCCTGTATCTCACTCAATTCAGCACTTTGCGTATTAATTTCTTGTAGGTTTTCCCGTGCTACCTTTAAACAAGAATGTTTTTTAAGTCGAAAACTTGTTTCTAAATTATAATTCACCCAATTTTTCTGCAATTATTTTACTTATTGAAAATAGCCGATAGATCTTTCAGGAATTTAATTATGCTCGCCTGCTAGTTTTTTCAAATATTGTTTATTGAATTTCAATGACCTCTGCCAATACTGACATGTTAAGCGAAGATGATCGGGTTAAGGAAGCCTACGAAGTTGATGACAGTCATTCCTTGATAGATTACAATCGCTCTGCCAGTTCTTCGAACGTTAATTCAGATTTATACTCAAAAATTGATTTAGAGAATTTGGGTCTAAATTCGATACCAGCGCAGTATTTATCTGATAGCCTGAACTATTCACCTCGTTGGGTCAGACACTTATCCTTACGAGGTAACAATTTTCATCCATATTCATTGACGGATGCTTTTGTAAGCTTTCGTGATCTTGTTTTTTTGGACTTGAGCAATAACATTCTGTCGGATCTGCCGCATCAACTATCATGTCTTTCACATCTGAAAATTTTAATCGTGAAAAACAACAGACTGGAATCGGATTCGTTGCCCAAAAATTTCGGTGCCTCAATGAAAAACTTGGAAGTTTTAAATTTAAGCGGCAACCAGATTGCGGAATTTCCATCGTCAATACTCGAATTCAGAGTTCTTAAATTTTTGCATATGGGCGGTAATCGCTTGAACAATATTCCTTGCGCCATTGGCGATGTTATTAGGTGAGCGCCATGTCGAGGCTTCAGTTTTGCATAACTTCGCAACGCAAAGCTGTAGTAATTTGCTCTATTATTCTGTGCAGTTGCTTTTTGGGCCCAAAAATGGTAGGTACGTCTCAGAAACATCGTTTTTCGGCGTTTCTGACGATGCTCCATATTTCTAGTGCATAGAAAATTTCGAAAAAATCCAAAAAATTCGAAAAAATTGAACAAAATATAGTCGAAATTTGAGTATATGTTTGACACTTTTGAGCAAATAGAAAGCTAACAACGCTTTAAAGCAACTTTTCAACGAATTTTTAGGAAACTTTCGAAACTTTCTAAAAATGGCGAATGCGGGGGGGGGGGTGAAAATTGAAGTCTATTTTCCCAAACCCCTTTAAGATCACGTAACATAAATTACGTAAGAGTAATCATGCTTGCAGCTAGAAATGCGGACTATCACAATTATAGTTTTCCTATTCTTAAATATTTGCTGTAAAGCGCATGAGCATGACAAGATTTATAAGAAGAAGAAAGTCAAAATTCAGCGTTGGCTAGATTCTCTTGGTTAAAAAGTTGTTAAAAATGACAATCTTCTATCTACTTAGTTTTTTGCTATTAATTGCCTGTTTTTATGCACTTTTCTGCTTCTGGATGAATACTGTGTAACCGATGTATAGTAATGTACATTTATACTTTTTAATCGAATTTTCTTCATTACTTAAGCTTAGAAACCTTGTATTTGGGTGGCAACCAGTTGACTGATATTCCCGCGACTGTAGGAAAATTGAAGAACCTTACCTCGTTGACTCTCAGCGACAATCACCTTGAAACAATTCCGTCTACGTTGGTTCACTTGAGGAAGTTGATGTGCCTGAACTTGCATAATAATCGCCTGAAAGTACCTACCACTAGCTATGTACATGAATAAGTGTGCATATTTCTATATCATGTAAGCTAAACGGATTTTGGGATATCCTGATGAAATTTTGACTTTCCTATCAAACTTTACCTCGCAGCTTTTTCTTAACGTTTTTTCAGGAGACATGAGTGATTCGATTTTAAGATGTCATGCGGCTAGAACTGATGGTAAATTTGGGGTTTTTCTTTAAAATATGTTCTACTACACAAAAGCTGAGTTAAACATATCGTCTTAGCTTGCGAGGAACCATTTATCTCTTTGATATTCTCTAATCGAGTACTTACTGCGTACAAATAGAAATTTCAAGCTCATTTTTTAAGCCTAATATTCTCAGACAAAGGCAGGCACGTAGCTCTGGGGGAAATGGGGGGATCCGGACTCCCCCAAATTCAGGAAAATCGGAAAAATAGGACTTTTTAAACATTATTTTGTGCTATTTCTGGTCTTTCGGACTTAGTCCCTCCAAGATTGGTGTTGGTCCCCCCAAAATAGGACGGCCAGCTACGTGCCTGGACAAAGGCAAGTATCAATGTCTTGTTAGGTTATGATATCTTTAAAATATGAATTTTATCCTCGTTTTCGAAAAGTTTAGTACTGACATGTTTTTGAAGCCTTTGTAAATTAAAGCTGAAATTTGTGCTTGCTATCCCTTTAAACGGTGGTTTATATTTTTTTATTTTTGCATTTTTTACATTTACCGCATTTATTTAAACTTCTACGTACCGTTTGCAATTAGATATTTTAATCGCGATTTTCTCTGATTGAACTTTAACTTTCCAATCGATGCCCATACGCATGAAGTGTATTAGCATTAATCGTAATTACTTTATTCAATTCATATTAGTAGGTAGGTCGTATAAAAGTCATACTTGATCTTAGAGGGTTTGGGAATTTCACTCCCTCAAAAAAGCTTTTTAACCCGCAGAAATTTTTCTCATCCCCGCAGAATTTTTTGATTTCCTAGAAAAATTATAGAAAAATTGCTCTTTTGAGCTTTTTTGTAGATCTTTTGGCTCGAAAGTTTATAAATTTGACTTTTTATACCATATTTTGTTCAATTTACTCGATTTTTTCCATATTTTTTGAAATTTCTAAACGGTTTTCATGCTATAAAAAGACGGAGCATCATCCTGAACGCCAAGAATTGTGGTCTTGACGCATTACCCATCGATTTTGAGCCAAAAAGCCAAAAAAACAATTTGAAAAAAGATTTGTTCCGACCTCTAGAATTCCCGGTCTACGACAATTGGTAGGAAGTCAATTGGTAGAACGACAATTGGTCGTACGACATTTGGTAGGACGTCAATTCGTAGGGTAGGACAATTGGTAGGGTACGACAATTGGTAGGATGCGACACTAGTAGGATATTACTGTCTTATGCGAACGAATGTTCCTACTGTGTAATGGTTTTATTTTCCAAATATACCTGCAACTTTCAAGTTAATAGTTATATGACCTACTTTTTTGCTAGCTGCTGCTTTTTTATTTACATAATATGCGTAGGCATACGAAAACTCATTTGCATACTGGAAATGAAACATACCGATCAAAATGGAAAATGCTATGACAAATTGTATGCAATGCCACGAAGAAAATGAAATGGTTGTTTTTCGGCGAATTTTTCTACAATTGATTTTATGCGCTTATCAAGGTCCACATATTTCTTTTTCCTTGGTTCTTGCTGACCAGCTAACAACTGTTCGACTCTACGTTCAAAAAAGGCATGTTCGCTTTTGAGTGCGCTAATCAGACGCCAAATCGTCGGGTGATCGCAACAAACGACGCAGTGAAAGCGACGGTGCCAGGCTTCAACTGAATTATTTGATCGTGGCAGATTGTTAAGAACTCTTTCAAAGTTGTTCCAAACGTTCAAAGCGAAAATTCCTTCCCCTGGCCGGTTTCGTCGAATTCTACCTATATATGTATCTTCAAAATAATCTGCAATCGGTTCTGCCTCACGTGGAAAATCTTCCATGAGTAAATCAAAATATTCCCGAACTTGAGCTGTAGGAACAAATGATAAAGCAGGGAGCATGCGAATTTTTAATGCAAATTCAGCATCATTAGCATATTGTTGTTGTAGACCTGCAGCTTGAACTTTTCGGAAAACGTTCTGTGATAAATGAAACAAACATCCATGGACGTCAATATTTGGAAAAACAAATTCAAACGCATTTAAAGCCGCTTTTTCGAAATCGCAAACGATTGAGCTTGGTTGTAAATTAGGGCAAAAATGTTTGATTTCATTCAAAAATCGAACGTATGTTTCTTCTTGCTTATTTGGTAATAACCCGTAAACGAGAGGCACACACTTATCCTCGATAAAAGCATGTAATGTATAAAGTTGGAAAAAATTTCAGGGGATACTTTAAAGGTCCCGTCTGCATACAAATTTGGAGACAGTTCTAATAACCGCAGATTTTGTTGCGTCGAAAAAATTAAAATACGATTATTTCCAGCTCCCGAATCAAACAATAAAAAGTCCTGCCCATTTTCAGTTTGCTTATATTCGTCAGTAATAGTAAGATCATTCAAGTCCTTGGGTTGGGGCGGTGCTGCACCTTGACGCTTTCGCTGAATCGTTCGTTTCAAACAATTGATACGTGGCAAATTAACCGATCCTACTAATGAGACTTGGTTTAACGAATTATTAATTATAATTTGCGTCGATTCCTGCGTATTTTGAGGCTTGCTCTCGAATATCGCTAATTGCTCCTAAAACTTCTGAGCGAGTAGCATCAGGAGGATGAGAATGTTCACCTTTAATGATAACAGTGGCGCCGTCCGCCGCACCAATATCGGTGTGAGCTCTGGCTTTACAAAATTTCCGCTTTTCACAAACCCAATAAGTCTTGTCAGAAGAATCAGCTTTGCGAATGTAAGCAAAACCGTCGAAAATTAATTTGCGTTTTTTACGCTCTGTGTAGCAAAATTCGGCCATCATAAAGACCAAAATATGGAATGACACAAAAACAAAAGACGGCGGACCGCTGAAGTGAACAGTGCATCAAATGAACCTTATGTAAATGTTAATCCTATTGTTTACCCGTCTTGATGAACAAATAAGAGTTATATGAGCATGTACATATATATTTGTTTATCCCAGATGCGCAGCATTGAGTTTATGAGTACAACACGGTAGGGGAGCCAGTCTAACAATTACCGCATCCTACCAATTGTCGTACCCTACCAATTGACGTCCTACCAAATGTCGTACGAGCAATTGTCGTTCTACCAATTGACTTCCTACCAATTGTCGTGATTCCAGAATTCCCATGCCGTGCATGTCTGAAAATCATAATGCGATTAATTTCTCTCCTCGAATAAAAATTTTCCTCGTTTTTGATTAAATAATCCTAAATTTTACTTCAGACGCTGCCCGTCGAATTAATAAAATTGAGAAATCTGGACCAGTTGAGTTTGAGGGGCAATCCGCTAGTCGTGCGATTTGTAAGGGACATGGCCTTTAACCCTCCTTCGCTGAAAGAACTCGCCGGTCGAACTATAAAAACGGGCCGAATTAGCTATTCTTCAAACGTCATACCCGTCTGTCTGATTAAATATTTGGACAGTGCGCATCACTGCGTTAATCAAAAATGCAAAGGTATGCACATGAGAAAGGGAGTTAAAATTTAAAATTTTGTAACAATTTTTGGGAGAATTGAAGTAAAATATAAGCCAAAAATTAATTAAAAATCAAAAGTTTCTTTGCAAAAGTGTTTGAAAACGATCAGAAACTGTGCAATAAACCAGTTCTTACTCTATTTTAGCCTTTATACCAGTTTTTGAAGTAATGCCGGTGTCACACCTAAAAGTGTCCGGCACCTTAAAGTGTCCGGCCGGACACTTTAAGGTACCTTAAAGTGTCCGGTTTACCTTAAAGTGTCCGGGCCACAACAACGTGCTTAAAAGCGAGAAAAAATGTATTTAATTATTGGGATAGAGTGGGCATCATGCGTAAACGTAAAAGGATAGGGTTTGAAGTCCCCCAAAATACAAAGTCTCTTCAAATTGGTAGATCCGTAGAATTGAATAATTTAGCGTTTTTTGCAGTTATGATCTATCTGACTGCCAGTATTTGGCCCACTGCCCATGTAAAGTAGCAGGCATTCAACAGCCCAAAGTGTTGGGTGGGGTTTCGCCGACTTAATGGGAGTGTACGAACTTCAATTTTTATTCAAAAATTGAAGGAATGCACCTAAAGTGGCTAGAAATCGCAAGTTTTTGCACAAAATCGGGGAGAGGGGAATAAACAATTTATGTTTATTTAAATTTATATTTTTACGTTTACGACTTTGGTTACGGGAATCTCCACCCCCTTCTTACACGTATGAATGGTAGCATGGTAGGCAATATATAAAATGAAGTCTTAGCATGTCTTTTTAGAATTCATGAGTGAATGAAACTGTGTGCAGTTTAAATTCACAACATTTATGACTGAAATTCGTAAATATCGTCGATTGTTCCTCACGAAAGTTATTTTTATAATCAATTTTATCTTCGAGTTCGCTAAACGACGCCACTGACGATGCAACGAATACTTCGTAATGCATCGGCTTGCTTGTATTTATGTACCTCAATACATTGTACAAGGTACGCATAAATGTACATGCCTACTTACCTAATTGTACAGCGAGCGATATGCGTGGGCGTATACGCGTACGTATACTCAGCGTAACCCGGACACTTAAAGGCAGAGCCGAACATTTTAAGGTGCCTTAAAATGTCCGGTCGGACACTTTAAGGTATAAAGTGTCCGGCCGGACACTTTAAGGCACGGACACTTTAAGGTGCGACACCGGCTAATAAAAACTCGATAGCTGATCTTCAGACCGGCTCTGCTGTGCATTTATGGGCACGACTCGCACATGCACATACATAGGGGTGAGGGGGCTATTATTACTCCCCTGAAGAGTCAGACAGAAAGGTACTGTCTGGCGATTTAAAGCTGAACAATCTAAAAGTGCCTAAAATTGCGTCAAAATGGTGTGAAACATCAGAATTTTTTTGCCAAATTGATGAATTTTTCTAGTTTTTAATCTTAAAAGCGATGTAATGCAGTCAAAATGGGCTTAAACTGCTAAGCAATGCAATCTGACCACATAAAAACGGTTATATATGTAGGCTATTTTGACCCTTGTTGTCATTTGACTAGCAAAAAAAGCGTGAACACTGAACTTACTGGTATGGATTTCTGGGATTTTATTCCCCCCCGGCCGACCATGACTCATGATTTTGCTGGAGTTTTTAAGTATGTCTTGCAAAACTTTGCTAACCGATTTTTTGACGTCCCATTTTATAGCACTCGCCTAGTAATCATTAGCAAAGCTTCAGAATATATAAGAATTCAAATTAAGGGGCGCGGACTGCATATTTTCAAAAAATCAAAAAATCTTTATTTAGGCTTTAATTTTATTTTAAAATTAGTCCATCATTAGCCTTTGAGAGGCACCTACCTATGCAAGAATAATGGTATTTTTAAGCGTTTGCTAGATCCCTCTGAGCAATGGGGTCAAAATAAAAAACAGATCTTTTTTTCAGAAAAACCACTTTATTTGAATATTCATTGTTTAAATATCGTTTTCAAGGTCCAGAAACACCGCGAAAATATTATGGGACAAAACGCCTCAATTTGCTTAAGCTACATCTTTGTGTTACGTTGAAAGGGAATAGCCATGGTCTGAGGAGATTTTAAAGCCGAAAATTTAATGAAAATAATAGCATAAACTCGACAGGTATATGACTGACCTCAATTTAGCTTATTATTATTTTTTAATTTTCCCATTTGTAGCCGACCCTTTTCTTTTAATTTATTTTTTAAATTTTTTCTCCATTTATCCCTTTTATTTTTGTCATATTGATGACTCACTTTCCCGTTGTTTTTGTGATTTAAATGTCCATTGTATTTAGGCCGAGAATTTCATCTTCTAGTTGATTAATTATGTAATTATTTATGTACTCACCGTATCCATGATTTTTTTACGGTAGAGGAACAAAGTGAGCTATGGCATTTTTTGAACATTTTCCAAGTAGACGTGTACAACCGACAAGAAAAATTTCAAAGTTATTCATATAGTTTTCTCTACTTGCTTTATGAAATACCGGGTGCCAAGTATTCTTTTGCTCCTTCTGTAGCTCTACGGGTAAATGCTATTAGATGCAATTGTTGAAATTCAATTTGGAATTTAAGCGTTATTAAATTATTGTCTAAAATTGAGTATTAATGACGGAAACGTACGACAACGGAAAACAACCTACAATCGATCAAATCAAGTGCACTGTTCCGAGAAGCTCGCGATGCAGGGGCCACGTTTACTTATAAGAAAAGATAGCACAAAAATTGGGTCGAAGTGAAAGTTGGGTCCAGGACACGTGGAATAAATACGCTAAACAATGCTTTACAGAATTTACATATCGCTTACCACTGATTTTGCCACAACAAGCCGAAAAATGATCGAAAATTCCAGCACATATTGATTTTTGCCGCCATGACATTTGACCTGGAAACTCCTCTGATTCGAATCCTCCCGAGAACATTAAAGTTAATGTGAAAGTCAGAGTTGAAGGCCTTGTTTCACAGGAATAAGGTGCTGGTCATTATTCCGCCAATGTCTTGCGTAATACTTTGGAAAGTTAAGAAAATGATATTAATTTCCTTGAAAATTTATCGTTTTTACCCAATTCGTTCCAAAGAACTTTTGTAAGCTATTGGTGGGTGGGCACGCAAGCTATTGATTATAAATGTATCAATTCCGTTTTAAATTATTAACGAATTGATATATAATTCAACTTTAGGTTGTCTTTGGTTACTGCTACAGGGGGTGGAACGGGGGCAAAAGGTTATTTGGCAACCGGTGCATGTATTTTCGTAAAAGATAAAAGAGCTTATAGGGGGTCAACTTAGCCCTAAATCCCCGCAGGTATCAATATACAGGGTGTTTCAAAACTAACGGTACCGCACTAATAAAGGTATGCTGTAGAAGAAAAATTATTTTTTGCAAAACTAACGTTATTTTATAAAAATAGTAAAATCTAGCAGCTCGTATAAAAATGTGAACAAAATTCGTATACAAGATGCAGATTAGAAATACAGCTCACTTAAAAAGGCAAATTTTAGGGTATGGAAGCGCCTGATTGCAAAAAATCAATGACTTGATCGATCATTTTGTCTATCGATTAAAACTGACTGGCAGATTCAATAGAGGCCATTGTGAGCACCAGTTACTGTAAAGTTACAGCAAAACTTTTCAATTGTATTGAATAAAATTCGGTTCGTTTGTTTTTAATGTTTGTTCCTCAAACCGCTGAAAATTACAGCAGTCTACGTGCAGTGGTTACTAAATTATTAGCGTTCATCACTAATTTGGCAAAAATTTTAAAGTTTTCGCGCCAAAAAAGCCCTGAATTTCGGAGATATCTTTCCCATGTTATAAAATTTTACCAACACTTTTGCAAATTTTCAACTATTAATTTTAAATGTACCCTACATTATATCCATTTTAATGCGGTAACGTTTTTTATTGAAACACCCTGTAGGTATAATGCAGGTAGGCTAAAAAATTGAGATAATGTGCTGAAATAATCAATTTAAACACTAAACTAAAGATGCAGGGATGCTGCATAAGGCATGAAAAATATAAAGCAGGCATAGCTACAGGTACCTATACTTATCGGCTAAAAAAATGTTGTTTTCACTGATTATTTTACAAATTATCTTGCATTTGTAAGAAATCTCTTGTCGCCAGATACGCAAGGCTCTAATTTATCTCCAGTTGACCCGATAATGATAATAATGACTAGGTTTTGTTCATTGTTTCTTGTGGCTTTTGCGAAACTTGATCAAAGTTACAATTTTAAGGTGTTTATTTTGACACTCGCATCGAGCACGTTAAATTTGTGGATTTTTGCGGCAAATATCGCGTCCCGTTTCTACAATATTTGTGCTCACCGGCGTGCAGCTCGTTTCCCGCCTTCTCCAGCGACAGTTTTAGTTCTTCATCGTCGACAGAGCTGGATGGCAGTGACGCCGATGCCGACGACTTCGTTCCACCTAGCAAGATGAAAAAAGTTCTACTGGGATGATTGTTTAATTCGAATGCCATTATCGTTCGACAATTTTAACTTTAATCCCGGCTATTATTGTTAATGTAATTTATTCTTCTCTATTGGTCTTTTTGTATGCAATTTTGAGTATTCGTCTGCGCCCTTTTATCGTAGAATTATATATCGTGCAACTACAGCTCTTTATTGCTTAATTCTTCCAAACTTGACGTAATGTAAACTTTTTTATATTCGTGGTAAGCGAGTTCGAAAGATGAAACGGTTGAACAATTTCGGAAGTAAAAATTGAAATATTTTAAACTTCGTACGCAAGTTTATGAGGATTACGTGGCTCAATTTTTTTATGTAGATTTGCTCTTTTGAATTATTGATTTTGGGAAACTGCCAATTACCGGTATTCGTCTTTTAATGGATCAATATAAGGTTGACACTTGGGAAAATTGTTGGCTTATCTAAATTCTCAGTCAGAATGAATAGCAAATTATGAATACTGAAGCGGGCAATGGTATCATACACCTTACTGTGAGCGATTAGTAAGCTTTGCCTCATCTACAATCCAGGGTTTTCTATTTTGTGATGATCACTTATAATTCATGTTAAAATTTCGCTGCATTTTAATGCTCGTTTGTGTATTAAAATTATATTGGGTTGTGATTCTTGCGTAATTTCTCATTTTTTATTGCAGGCTTATCGGTTTATTTGCTGTAAGGTCACGTACTGTTACGTGTATATTATTATGTATGTGGCTTGTATGTAATAAAACTTGCATGCACTTTAGCGTTCGACTCTAATCTATGCTCGCATTGGGAAGTCATCCTTATACAAGTCTCATTTACTGAAGATTCAAAAGTTGTAAAAAAGAATAGTGCTTTTGAGATTTCTGTCCTGAATCATGTTTATGCTAGAAATTTTGATGCAGTAAAATGGCAAATGTCTCCCATAACTGGATATACTGTAGAACATCGAAACTATGGTGACAGTCACACCTGGGCGTGGGGGGTATGCACCCCCCAGAAACCAAAATACCCCCCCAGAAATCAAATACCCCAGAATTCAATTTTTGAAAATTTTTTCGTTTTTTTCGCAATTTTTTGATGCCAATGGATAGTGCTTGATGAGAAACGTCGAAAAATGGTGTTTTTATCGCCATACCACCATTTTTAAGGCCATTTTTTGACCTTCAAAAAATCTTGCACCCCCAGAATTTTCTTGCTGCCCACGTATGGTGATAGTGTACAATACTTTTACTCATTTAATTTTTTAAAAAAACCTTAAAGTTAAATGAAACGGATTATAGTATGCAATTTATATATTCGATATACAATGAAATGCAGATTACAGAATTTTTTGATGTTTCTAATAACACTGCCAATATCATGAAATCTTCGATTGTCCAGTTCCAAATTTTTTATTAACAGAATTCTGAGTCTGACTATCTAGCGGTTTATCATACATGTTCTATTTCGAGTTTGATTATTCAATTTTAATATGCAGGGGTGTATTTAAGAGAGGATGAGGGAGGCCGCCTTTTCCCGTCGGTTAAAATAGTTGGCGATATAAAGAATGGATATGTACTTGCAACATTTGTTGGCCATAGACCATCGTCATTTCTCAAATTTAATACCTATATATGACATTCATCCACTTTCTGGGTCTGAAAACCATATTTTTGTAATTTTCTTACATTTTTTAAGAAATTCTAAAAAAATTTGTGCTTGGCGCTAAATGCTTTAATGCTCAAGAACAGGAAATAATGAATAATTCAAGTCTCTAAACATCTGTATGTTGAAATTCCACAAATTTTCCCAGTCTTCGCGCCGAGTTTATTTTTGACTGTTTTGGAAAAAGTTGAGGTACCGACCTACTTCCTCTTCTTCTTACAACAATCCTAGATCCGCGACTGAATGAATATTATGTAGTACATAAGTATGTCTAACTCCTTATATCCGTCACATTTGACAACCGGTGTTGTTGATCGCAAGTATTGGTACATTCCAATAGTGATAGATGCAAAGCGTGTTTGCTCATGCTCGGATTTATTCAGATTTTTTAAAATATCGATTAGTTGTGTACAATGCAAACTATCAACCGGCTTTGACCTATCTACAAATGCAATGCATAGCTACACGAATATGTGCCCATAGAATGCATGAAGTATTTAACCCCTAATGGTTAATTTTAACCCTTGAGGTTTACTTAAACCTGGGGTTAAATTTCATTCGGAAACCGGGGATAAAGTTATCCCCGGGGTTAACCCTAACTCCGGGGTTAACTAACCCTGTGGTTAATTTAACCCCGAGGTTAGTCAACCCCTTTATTCGGAAACCGGGCCCTTAAGTGTTGCCAACTTCGCCGGGAACCGGCAAAAATTCACTAACTTTGATCAGCTGGGCAAAAATTTGGCGTTGTTTCTGCTATGATAACGTGGGGTTCGCCGGTTTCTGCCAAAATTGGCCGATTTTTTGTACAGGGCTTCGCCGGTAGGTATTCAAGTTCTCCGTCACCGATTTTTAATTTTGGAATTGGCCTGCAGTTGCGATTTAACCCTCGGTTTACCATGAGCTAGAACGGCGCTCTAGCAAATCACTATCAGCGTTTCTCTGATTTTCCTCATCTCTGTGTCTAAGACTCTTTCTAGCTTCGTTCTGGCTACAGTTACATCGTTTTTAATGCTTTAGCTCTTTGAGAAGTTATAGAGCAGTGAGAAATGAGCATTTTTTGGCCCATTCACATTGGCATCACAAAAACATTAAAATGCGAAAATAGCGTTATAATAAAAAATTTAGGTGGTTTATTTCTTTTCAGCTTTTCAAATTCACCCCCTGGTTAGGCTCAACAACAGAAATCCACTTTTTCTTGTTTTTGCGTGGATGTTCACCTGATGCCTATGTATTGTAATACTTTTTTAGTTGTAACTCAAAGAATAACATACATATTTAGAAAGAGCTTGAAAAATTGTATAAAATGAAAGTAATTGCCAGAGCATCTAACAGCTTAAAATAAGTAAGAAGGGCGTTCTTTCATGGTACCCTTCGAATGCAAAAACATGATGGTAAACGGATGGTTAAATGACAATCTTGATTCAGATCTCTACGAATACGGATATACTCGTCTGAACTCGTGTCTCCAGTTTCATTTTTGTCTACAAAGTCATCTATAAAACGTTGAATTTTCCCTATTTTCTTCCCTGTTCATTTGCTTTTCTGTACATTGGCAAGGTGCACGCTGTACACATGTTTCTTGTTTTAGATGCTATCCCAGTATTTAATACGATGCATATTTTATTTTAGAACCTGATTTTATTTAAGCCGCTTTATTTTATATCGATTGTAAATATCACGTGATGGACAACGGATTCAAAAGCTTAATTAGTGTTCTGCGGTGCGAAGATACGAGCGAACTAAAGAAAGTTCTGACCAAACTTAATATTGAGGTAAATTAATTGCATAGTGCTTATCATCAATTACATGTTCGCATCAGTGTTTTTTGTGCACAAGGTCCGTTTGTACATTTACAAAGATGGTCCCTAAAAGTCTGTACATTTTGTACACTTAAATTTTTGGGTGCTACAATATGGTACAGTAGCGATTTTAGTGTGATAAAAATAGAGTCGTTAGACTTTTGGTAGTGTATTTTAGCTGATTTCTGGGTTTCTGAGGACAAAATTCATTAAGGAGCGTCTTAAAACGGCGCGAAGCGCCGAAAAATTTGACATTTTTCCTTTTAAAATGCTATTTCTGCTATTATAAAGATATATAGGACACACAATTACTCATTTCGGCGCGAAGCACCGAAAATTCTTGCGAATTTCAGACCTTTTTTGCAGTTTTTGTCTTCTAAAAAATCTTTGTACATGTACAAAGACGGTCTCGAAAAGTCCTTGTACATCAGGAAAAATCTTTGCCGAATACAAGAAACCGTGGTTCGCATCATATTTAAGACAGTCTTGTGTGGTAGGTTTTTCGGACCGTCTTTTTATTTGTTTATGTTCAAAGATCTTTCGAAGTCAAACATTAAAAAAATATCAGAAAATCGAAATTTTCGGCGCCTTGCGCCAAAATAATTATATAATCATCTATTCTGAATACTTTTAAAGAAGCGAACAATAAAGTAAAGTCAATATCAAGATCCCCCTTCCCTCGCTGGTGACTACGTTATTTCTCTCTTCAAAATATAGTGATTCTAAAGTCATATTAATTTGATTATTTAAGATGCTGTTGTCTTGCGTCTTATGTAAGTCTAAACTTGATTCGATTATGGTGAAGATAAGAAAAATTTTCTTATCGATTTGGCAATTTTCTGTTTTGTATGTCACAACAAAGCTTCAAAATTGTGTTTTATACGACAAGAATCATAGCCGTGCTCAAGGGGTTGCGAACCGGGCGGTCGCACAGGGCCGCTAAAAGCTTCAGGGAAAGTGGAAAATGATTTGCCTTGGTGGCCCTAATGTGGCAAATCACATGGGCAACAATGTTTTATATGATTTAGATTTTAGATTTATGGCTTTTAATGCTGCAGTAGTTAAGGTCTGGCAATCAGATATAACCCGGTATTCTGTGTACGAGAAATCACGAATTTATGTATGCATTTTTCGATTAGATTTATAAACTGTTTTTTCTGCGATGAAATTCCATTAATAATCATCTCGATCACATGTCTATCTTTTATTATTCTGATTTTCTAGAAATTTGTTAAATTTTATTTTTAAGAAACTTTCTAGGAGTTCCCTAAGAATCCGCAGTTATGAAGAAGCTGCCGCCTTGCTATGAAATTGCTTCTGTATACTCTTAACTAATTTTAAGAGTTTATGAGGAAAAATTGCAGAAATTTTTGTTTTTAAAGCATTTTCCAGCAGAAAAAGATTTTTAATTTTGAGGGCCGTGAAAAGTAGCTTCGCCCAAGATCGCGAAAACCCTATTCACGGCACTGGCAAGAATAATTATAGTTTCGGCGCTCCTCGTAAATTCAGCTTCCTGATTTATCTATCATTACAAAAAGGGTCAGTAACCTTTCTAGTCCCGGCTAGCCAAATGTTTTTCGCTATTCATTCTAACTATAAAAATGTCAGTATTTTTGATTTTTTGTTGTGCCGTATTGACAGATTTTTGTAATTTTTTGTCAGAGACCTAAAGATTCGCTGAAGTACACTACTCTCGGTCGAGAAATGCATATTCACATGTTGTACAGAGAAGTCATTATTGTACTTATAATAAATATAAATAATACTAAAAGAGCTTTTTTGTAAAAAATGTACAAAATTATGGGTACCGTCGTTGGGCATGTACAATGGGGCATCTAACATTACACCCATCCCTCTGCGCATGCGACTGCTAGTCGATTTATGCAAATTGAACTGCAATAGTGCTTAGGGAAACTCACTTTATAAAATTGTTAGACATTGGACATATAATTTAAACTCACTCACTTCACTTATAAAATATCTGCGCTTTCTTTTTATCTGACTGAACTCTATCCATTTTAATTTAATTTATGTAAATTTCTTTTACCGATCGAGTTTTGTTTTCTTTTAATCCTATTCAATTTTTAATTTTATTTACTTTGATGGTAATTGAACTTCTTAAAGATGAAATCAAAAAATTTGAAAATTTCTTTAACTTTAATTGATTTTTAATGCTTGCATACATATATTTTAAATTCTTTTAAAATCCATCATTGTTTCGGCCAATTTACCACCAACTTTTAAATTGCTCCTCCTGAGCGTTTTTCGTTTCAGTGGAGCCAAAAATACGAGTTTGAAGAAATTGGAGCTGAGACGATGAATAATATTAAGCAAGGACTTAGTCAGTATATTGAAAAAATCGATCGGAACGATCAGTCGATTGTTGTTGAATGCTTAGAATTTGTAAGAATTTTGAGTCGAGAAAAATCAGCAGATTCAGCCGCGTTGAATTGGCCGGACCGTCCGTTGATTAAATCTCTACTACAATGCGCTGCTTTGGTAGAATCTCAGAAAATCGATTTTCCGACGCTGAGTAGCCGTGTGATAAACGAGGCTCAAAAGTGCTTGTGCAATTTCGTTTTTCAGAATTCTAGAGCTCGAGACATTTGTTGGTAGGCGTGCATTTGCACTCATACATGTAACGGCTCGAAATTTTGGGTGGGGTGTCCAGTGATGTCTAAAAAACACCTAAAAATAACCAAAAACGCAGGTTTTCGTCAAAAATGCGGGCCTCGAATTTCCTGACTTTAGGGGAAGAGGGGACGATAAACTTTGGGTTATATACTAGTTTGCACTCATAAGATTTATGTGTATTGCCTGTCATCGCAATACTGCGAAAAATAGGGGTCATGTTATTTTAATGGCAATGCTAATGTTAAAATGAATGTTATTTGAAATTAGTAGTAAATTAATTGTTAAATTTACCGTAAAAAAGTGTCGTTTTTTTAGAAATTTTTTATGTCTTTTTTAAATATAGACTAATGCGCCTATAGCGAGATTTTTGAATTAAAATTCATATACGTAGATGGGACTGTCACCGGCACCGGCGCTGGTGCCAAGGCACTGGCACCGGGTCGGTGACAGCTTGGCACCGAGGCCGTGCCTATAGAAGATTTTAGCTAATTATCTCGTCTTTATTTAAAAAAATCTTGTCAATTTAGCGTTTTACTCTAATATTAAATTATGTTCAGGTGCAGACATTAATTATAGATTCGTATGTTTTGTAGTGGTTGCAGTAAGATTTTGACTCATCATGTACGCAAGTCGTAAAATATTGCGAAACTATAGCAAAATCTTGGCGCTGTTTAATATGATAGAATGTTATCCAATTAATTGTATAATTTTTCTAAAACAAAATTACGATTATTTGAACTCTAAAGTGGCGTTATTAGCAATTGGAGTGGGCAGAGTACCGACATGCATGATTACAAGCGAACATGTTTCTTGGGGAAGTACTTCAGGGCGCTCAATTCCCGGCGAATAGTTGCTAGCTTAGTCCTAGGAAAATGCGGTTGATTCCTGCAGAACTTTTGATTTTGAAAAGCTTCAGAAAATGTTGTGTTTTACGCTTTTCACTGATCTGTTGGCTCAAGCGCATTAATTTTTTAATCCCTAGCTCTAAGTTGTCATTTTCGACCATTAATCGCTGAATTTCATTGAATTTTTTCTAAAATTAGTTGATTTTACATTTTAATGAGAAAGTTTAGTAAGAAATGTGAAAATAGTGTTTTTAGAGCACAGTTTACTGCCCATTCTTTCATGCTCAACAAATGGAAATATTGAAAAAAATTTAGACTAGCCTGCCCACGGAATTTTCATGCTTTACATCATTAATATGCGGTGAAAAAATAATAACAAGAGAAAGCTTACCATAGTTTTCCAAGGTCGAAAGTTCAGGGGGGTGAAATCCCAAAATTTGAGACCACTAAATTCAGAGTTCTAGCCTTTTTTGCAGGTCAAATATGAAAAATGGCTAAAATATCCTATATAGCATGTTTTAATGTGAAAACTGCATTTTTAACTACTTTTTGCCCCATTCTGATTAGTTTCGTCACTCTTTTAAGTGGAAAATATAAGAATTCATCGAAAATTTTGACTTTTCAGATCATTTCGACTTCATTTTAGGTATTTTATGGGTAAACAAAACAGAAATGTGCTAGAATTTTTAACATCTCCGCTGCTTTTGTACCCAAAAATCATTGCAGAAGATGTTTGATAGCTCAAAATCGCCTGACAGTGATTCAAGTCTCGACCCTGAGGTGGGGGTAATAATTCCCTCACCTCCCCTATGGGAATGTGTGAAGCTTACTATGGCAAAAGCTGGTGAATATCACGTGAACATGAACAAAAATGATATATATATATATATCAATTATAAACTCGTATAAGTACATATGCGCATTTCACGAAACATAGCTGCATTATCGCTATTTAACCCCCGTAGACCTATACTCATGCACAAAGTATTGGCAACGGCACCGGCAAAAAAAGCAACTCCGATGCACTCTCTTGTATGTATACTTCGTCTTATGCATTTTCTACAATTTTATAATACATTTTGAACTAATTAGGTCGTCGAATGATTTTAAATAAAGATAAAGAAATCTTTTGTTCTTGATCATCAGTGCAGATAGTGGTAGAGAGAACTGGCCAACTTGGGTGGAAAATCAAGAAATTCAGACTACTTAATTTCGTCTCCACGCTTTTTTCGCTAGTCAGATGACGAAATGGTCAAAATAGCCTATAGGAAACGCCTTACGTAGCGAAAACTGCATTTTTTAGCGCTTTTAGTCCATTTTGACTGCATTATATCGCTTTTTAACATTAAAAACTAATGAAATTGATTAAATTGTCACGAAATTTTAATTTTTTCCTACCATTTCTGACGCAATTTCGACGCATAAAAGAAAGCAGAAAATGTTCTGGCATTCCGAAACCGCCGGACAGTACCTGACCGTCTGACCCTTGGAGGCATAATACCCTGTGGCGGATTTAGGATTTCTCTAAGAGGAGTAGTGGTACTCCAAACTTTTCCAAAAACAGTCGAAAATAGGTTCAAAAATTTGCCCTTCACGCGCGAAATAGCGTTTTTTCGATGTTTTGCGTTATCCACTTTGATTTAAATCACCATTAATCATTGAATTTCTTGGATTGTAGCGGAAATCTGGCGCGGAAAATTTGTAAAATAAAGCGGAAGAATGCATAGAAGCTTGAATTAATGCTCTATCTCCTGCACTTGTTGCCTTTGACGTAAAAGCCGAAAATTTATAAAAGTTATATGCTTGAAAATAGAAGAAAACTATGCTGTAAAAGCTGTTTCTGCCCTTGAAATCGTTTTAAACCCCATTCCCCGAGCAAAAATATGACTTCCGAGCCGCCAAGAAAGTAAATGAATGTCATTAATAGGTATTATCCGGCGCATTTGAGAAATTATGATCACTGACGGCCAAAAATCATTGCACATTATATATCCATTCTTTATCCCGCCAATTATTTTTGGCCAATGTGGGGCGGCCGCCCTCTTGCCCTTCAAAATCCGCCTATGGCAATATCCCCATGTGCATATATGCTCTATGCATATAATTTAGTCTATTTCACGAAACATTAAGCAAGGATCAAAATTTTTGAATCGATGTAAATCGATTACAAAAACGATTAAACTTAAGTAGCAACACGATATTAAGCTATAGAACTTGATAAGCATATAGAGATTCACCAGACGTTTGACGGGGATGGGGGATCCCCCACCCAAAGTTGGTCTTCCCCCCTCCCCCCCCTGAAGTCAGAAAATTTTTGACCCCGCGATTTTTGAAAAACTTGCGATTTTCGGCCGTTTTCAAGTGTTTTTGGCCTTTTTTGGCCCAAAATTGAAGGTCTCTCACCACACTTAGCCTTCTCGCCTAAAAATGGCTGGGGACTTTGCTCCCAAAATTTCGAGCCGTTACATGTATGAGTTTCACTATGCAAAATTGTATTACTGTGGGTTGCATAGAAATTATTTATGTACCCACTTGTTTGAACGCTGAAAATTGATTTTCATTAAGATGGTTTCGTGAAAAAGACTTAGATTTGCTCCAATAAAAAGTTTAAATTTGTCCGTATTCCAACATTTTTCAGCGAAGAAGGTTGCGTACTTAGTTTGCAACAGCGGCTGTCTAAATTATGCTCGATTTTTCCCGATCTTCAACCGCCCTACAACCGCGACGTTTTGTTCTACGACTTGCGCCTCTTATTTCTTATTACGGCGCTTTGTGAGCCGATGCGTCGTCAATGTCGCCTGGGCGCCGACGATGTTCGACTTTCTCTTGTCGTATTGTTGCATCGCCTCACCAACGAGGAAACTTTGTCCGAAAAGGTAGATTTCGCAAGTTTAAAACGCCTCAATTTCCAAAAATTTAATGATTTATTAAAATTTAAATAACTCGATTTTGAAACTTACACTTACACGATGCGTGATCTAGGGAAGGTTGAGGAATCTTCGCCCCCTTCCTCAGAAAAGTTTTAACCCTACCTACACCCCAGAAATTTTTATACCCCCTCCCAGAATTAATGATTTTCCATAAGTTATCGAAAAAATTCGTTGAAAATCCAAGCGTTTTTAGCTATTTATTTGCTCGAAAGTGCCAGATTTTTCAGCTTCGCGCCAAATACTCATCTAATATTAAATTTTTTAATTTATTTGGTTTTTTCCGAAAACTTTTTCATGTTTTTATGCTTTAGAAAGATAGTGCATCGTCAGAAACACCGAAAACGACGTTTTTGACACATTTCCGCTACTTTTGAGCCCAAAAAAGGCACTTTAAAATTATACCCCGCTTAGGACTCATATGCTGTCTGATATATACATACATAAACGTAGGTGTGCGGGATCTCGAAGCCAGAGTTGATTCATTCGCCGTCAGTCTTAAGTTTTGAGCTTTCTTCACCTAAATTTTTAGCGAAAAATTACATGTAGATAATTTTTTCCAGACCTTTTTTTAGCAAAAATGTTGTGGTCGATAAACTCTAAAAGTGGCTCGCTGCGCTATCCTTTCTGAGCCCAAAATGACTTGTTGAACCAGTTTGATATCCTTAACATGTCTGAATGCGAATTATCAAAATTTAAGTTGAGAAAAATTTCTCATGATTTGTCGGTTAGATCAAAATTCAAATAACCCAAACAAGACAATTCACTCAAGCTACTTCAATTGCAAATAATTTACTGAATGCTTTTTCGCTTTTCATCAATTGTAAAACGTGCAATAAATTATCCATTTTTATTACATAATTGCTTTCTCGCTTTCTACATAGCATAAGTGTACCATATAGTGCTGGCCTCTAAAAACCAGTCGATTTGTAACCTAAAAAACCACCCCTTTTTCCATAACCAAAAGGAGATGACTGATGATATTATACTGGCGAACAAGCTGTGCCCTGAGGATTACAACTGACCCCTCATCTCTTTCCGGATCATTCAGAAAAAGTTCGTAAAAATTGTTGTTTTTATGAATTTTTAAAGCATTTTTGAGGGTCAGTATTTCTACCCGTATTCATATTTGCTGGAATCTTTTAGCGTTAGGCTCCCTTGCAGACCAATGTCAGAAAGAAATTTAGTTGTCCTATGTCATCCACATAGCTACAGTATACCTTCAAAGTCAAAGCTAAAAAAACCAGTTGTTATCTGAAAAAACCAGCGCTAATTTTTACAAAACTTAGCAGGAATGTGCCTCGTAGCACCTTACATGATGCCTGATATTAATTTGTCACAAAAAATGGGAATCACCCCAAAAACTGCCCAAAAAGTTTGATCGTAACAAACACTGTAACCAAAAAAGACCGATGCGTAGTATACGTTGCCATGGGAACGAAATCACTTTTCATTAAGTTGCATAATTTTGCACTGATTTCTTGCAGCGGATGTAGAAGAGACTTACCTAGAGTTGTTTTTATCACTTGAAGACTTTATTTGTGAAATTTATAGAACTTTTAATAAAATTCAGAAAAAATTATTGATTTTTATATAAATGTGATAAAATGAACGGAAATATCGTAAAAAATGAATTTTTTTAGAAAAATATGATCATTTATGGTCAACTAACTATTTTACGCTGCAAACCACGCAATTCGCATAACATTTTGGGGGTGGTTTTTTTATTTCCCATGGGTTTTTTCTACTTCCCAAATGGAATTTGCTGGTTTTTTTAGTTTTGACTTTGATCGATTTTTTCTCCAAGACTAAAGGGATCTAAAAGGCGAAAGATGGAGCATCGACAGGACATTGCTCTGATTATATAATTTTCTAGACTGGGATGCTTGCACAATGAATATATGCAAAAAACATGAAACGTGCTTTTTTCAGAGGCCACGACTTACATGCACATAGGTGGTGAGGGGGTTATTATTGTAGGTACACAACATGGTTGATCTATGGGGGTCGAAAATTGAGATTTTTTGGGCCAAAATGACCTCAAAACCTGGCATAAGCGCTGAAAAACTAGTCATTACACAGTTTGCGGTCAACTTGAAACATTTTGGGAGAAAATTTTCAATTTTCTATTCGTGTTTTGGCCTTCATTTTGCCTCATTTCCCCCGCAAAATTTTCAATTTTTCCATTCCGGGGATTTAGGACCCATCCTCAAACCCCTCTGTGCATGTCTGACTATAGTCCCCGCTAAACAGTCAGCCAGACAGGTACTGTCCGGCAATTTTGAGCTGGCGGCACGTTTTTTGCTCATTTTTGAGGTCAAAAGCGATAAAAATGTCAAACTTTTTCTAGTACTTTTACGTACTTTTCAAACATTGATCAATCTCTGTATTTCTCAATGTTAAAAGTAATATAATGCTGTCAAAATGGACCAGAAATGCTTTTGCAAAACGAAGTTACCACGAAGAGACGTTTTATAGGCTATTTTGACTATTTGGATCGTTAAACAACAAAAAAATCGTGCACGTTAAATTAACTCTTTTGAGATTTGACCCCCTGCCGACCCTGACTTGTGCACCTATAATAAGTACGATCATAAAATACTTTTTTGAACTTTTTATCGGACCCTTTATTTGTCTGAAAGGTATTTGAACTTCAAAGCTTCAAGGACTTATATTATTTATTCGCAAGGTTATTAACACAATATATTACAACTTCGCTGAGCTGAGTAGCTAAATCCGATCCTGATTAATATTTATCGGTTTCGACATGTTATTACGTTTCGAATTTCATTTGTCGAGTTTCTATCGATATGCAATATTTTCCCGAAGGCGAGATAATTTTACGTATTACTTCTGTATTAATTTTTATGTATATTTACAATATTTATAATATTTATTTTTATTTGATTTAGAATATATTCTTAATTAAACAATATTTCAATATTAAGCCAATTAGATTAATAAATAATTTGAAGGATCTTAGCGCGACATCTGTTTATTTTATTCCAGACGTCATCCTCCTGTTTGAATACTCTGAAAACTGATGCGGTGGACTTAATTTGCGAATCTTTAAAGCTGTTGTTTAACGTCATGATGGGCTCGAAAATGACTCATTCGTTGGAAGATGTGACTACAATTATGTTATTTGTAAAACTTTGTATAAATTTGCACGTAAAAAATCATTCTCCTAACTACATATGATTATTTTAAAATTATTATTATTGAAATTATTATTATTACATTGATATTATTTTATTACTATTTTTATGATTATCATTATAATAATTATTTTTTCTTATTATTATTATCATTATTATTCGATTATTAATAATAATGATAATATTATTAATATTGTTGTTATTATAAACAGAGAATTCATATAGAATCATTAATTTTCAATAACCTCAACCAATTTTCAAATTTTTATTTCGAAAAGTGGAAGCTGTAATACGAGAGTTTCAATTAATGCGCTGCCTTCACTGAACGTTTCACTTTTTTGCTGTTTATTAGATCTGCTGAACATGAAATTTCCATTTCCGTTAAATGCAAAATTTTTGACTTGTGTCAATCTATTCTAGCCGAGGCACTGAAGTTTTTATAGCTTTTCTATAGGATGAGAACGATCTTGTCAAAGACATCACTTATATGTTGAGAGAATTATTGCTACGAGATGCGGATAATGCTGAAAAAACTGAGGAGTTGCGAAAGTAAGGCGATCGAGTTCTAGTTTATAGATCTCAGTATGGTGGCTGCTCTACTAAATACAACACTCTGATCAGTATCTAAGTCGTTGCAAATGATCTAGCGCCCCGATGCCTATCCTTCTAGAGCATAAAAACATAAAAAAATGTAAAAAAATTGAAATAAATTGAGCAAAACATACTTAAAACATGATTTTTGACATTTTTGAGCAAAAAGATAGCTAAAAACGCTTAAAAAGCACCTTTTGTGATATGAATTTATAGGAAATCTTTCGAAACTTTCGAAAAATCGCGAGTTGTGGGTAACCCTTCCCCCGAACCCCGGGATTATGTATGGTCCCTGTGCCCTTTCTAGGGGGAGGGTAGATGACCTCCAATTTTCGCCAAAACGGCCAAAAAACTCTTTAAAGCGGCCAAAAAATCCATTTTTTTCAAAATTGGGGGGGGCTGGTCCAAAATTTCCTGGCTTTGAAGGGGGATGGAACGACGGCCGACTTTATGTGGGGAATCCCCCATTTCACCTGTTACATGTTTAATGAGATCCTTGGCCATTGAGGGGGATTAATGTCCCCCAAATTTTTGGCCGAAAATAGCAGAAGAATACCTAAAAATAGCAAAAAAACTTTCGATCAAAGGGGGGGGGAATCAAAAATTTTCTGGCTTTAAGGGATTGAGGTGACGACAAACTTAGAGTGGGGAATCAATCTCCTATCCCCCTTACATGTACGAGTATGGTTAATAGCATCGTGCTCATTATCTTCAATTTGTAATATTCGAAGTTTTTCATTAAAACGTGGCTTAAAAGCAAAATGTGAATAGATCCATATACAGTCTGTTCATTTTTGTGCCTGCTGCATGGTATGCATATGATTTTGAAATTCGGTCGCAGCTTTAGCAGAGCAACAAATTACTGTAATGGCTGTTAGTCTTTGCGAGTTATGTTGATGTAATCATTGTACCAGCGAATACGTTTGCTAGCAATCTTCTGCGTTTAAACTGCTCTGGTTTAAAACTCCCACTTAATGCACCAAGCGAAAAACTGTAAGCTAATTTTTAAGTGTTTGTTTATCAAATTGATCGTTATTTCATTCTGCTTTCTTGTTCGTATTACGGGGTATATAAATAAGTGCATTTGTTGGTATCTCACTTTTCGCAAATATTGAATTGCAGTTCTCGTTTGAAAATTTCGTGCTCCGAAATGCATTCATTTTTCAATTTTTGATTTCAAGATAGGCTTGATCGTCATTTCTGATCAAAATTAGAGCTGTCTCGTTTTTCATAAATAGGCATCTTTGATTCTTTGAACTTCAATTGAGTATTAGAAATTAAATTCTAAAATTGCAGGGACTGTAATGCAGTGTTTTTGTATGTACAAGGTCCCTTTGTACATAGTACGAAGATGGTTCCCAAAGTCTTTGTATATTTTGTAAATGCAAATTTTGGGGAACCATTTTATGGTACAGTAGCGCTTTTTGTTTGGTAAAACGCGGTTTTTCGACTTTCGGTGGTGTATTTTAGCTAGTTCTGGCTTTTGACGACAAAAATACTTAAAACTTTCTCAAAAAATTGGACATTTTTCCTTTTTACATGCAAATTTTGTCATTATAAACACATATAGAATCGAAAATTATTCATTTCGGCGCGAAACGTCAAAATTTTTGTGGAATTTTACACGTTGTTACTGTGTTTGTCTTCCCAAAAATCTTTGTACATGTACAACAGACGTTCCCGAAAAGTCTTTGTATATCGGGAAAAATCTTTGCCGAATACAAATTAAACCGTGCTGTAATGCAATAAAGGATTTTTAGTCTGATATATCCAATATGGACAAATGCAGAATCGTAGAATCATCCCTTAGTGTGTTCGAAAATTCAAGTACATTTAGTTCCTAAAGCGCTAGCTCTTCTAATATGAAAGCTAATAGTCGAATCAGTAGCTTTTCCTCATTATTTTGCTGTTTTGTCTACCATCTCCTTAAGAAATATGATTCGATTAATCACTTTATTCATCGTTATGTCATAAGCATGGATTTCTTGTATTTTTTGCCTTATTATTAGTTACAAAATGAGCAATTAAATGTCTGATTTTATGTTATGCACGTGCACCGCTACACATATATACATACGAATACATTTAAAGAAATCACGATAATGAAGAAATCCTTCAACTCATCTGTTTTATTACATTATTCTCCCAAACCTTATCGGGCTTATACCGATAAGGTTTGGGAGAGAAATAATTTTAAAATAATTTTACGTAATTTTAGCAATGTCGTCAATTTATTAACTGCAATTCCATCGCCGTGCTACGATTACTTAGCACCTTGTCATATTCATGGCTCCGAATGGGATTTCAGTGCAATCGACGCTTTATTAACAAGTCTAGAATCTCGACTGGATTCAGTAAGTATGCAGCCATGCTTTATAGTATATATATGTACTCGTATTTTTTGCACATCAGATATCATAGGTAGCGCGATATCGCTGCCTACAATATACATAGTCACCTTTTACTCATATGTTTATCTCAGCGAGTGCGAACTTTATGTTCTCCCCTCATAGCTATAACGGCACATATCTGGAAGGTGCGATTTTTTTTCAAAAGATAGGTTATAAAAAAATTCGAGGCACACTCTTTTATTTATTTAAATTCAATAATGAGTTAGTAATGAGTGTGTAAAGCGTGAAGTAAAAAATCAAATGATTTCGATAAGGCCAAATTTTTTCAGCCTCCTCATTCAAAATTTCGAGCCGTTACATGTATGGCTCTTGAGTTTGTAAAGTGGAATATTTATTAGAAACTTGTATGCATGAGTTGAACGTGCTAAATATGTACTTCACCTTTATAATTTCCACGCGTAGTCATATGTGTTAGCATTTGCAGAAGCTCGTCAAGTTACGCTGATTCGTTATACAACATACGTGCGCATAAACTACATGTTTAATACACATGCACTCTGGAAGGGGTATGAGATGCGTGGGTATTCGCATGCCAGGACCATTGGAAAGCATTTCCCCTCAGACCATTTTGGAACCAACGATTGATTAAATCCAGACAATTTTCGTCCATTCAAGTCGTTCTATCGCCCTTACTGTTATAGTTTTTAAGCAAATTTAAGCGTTAATATTTTTGAAGAATAAAATATTAGAATTAAGCATCAAAATTAGTCACAACAAGTAACAAAATTACTATTTACTCGCCCACCCGAAGGAAACTCGGTTTGCCCCCGCCACTCCCAGAACTTTTGACCGTGTGCATCGTACGTGGGCAGTAAGGATATTCTGGCGGGGGGGGGGGTGGTCAGGATGGATAAAATTGCCAAAAATGTTACTAAGAATAGAATTCTGGGGTCTACAGTAATCTGAGGGGTTTAACTTCTCGGGGGTACAACCCCCAAACCCCCCACGCCCTTGTGTGGTGTGCATGTAAGTCTATAATGCATAAATTTATTAATTTTACGTTAAGCCGGTTAAGCACCAGAAAGAAACTTTAAGCCCTATCCTGACGCTTTTGACGGACATGGCACGAGCTAGCAAGCCGTTAAGAAAGTATATGAAAGCGAAAATACTTCCGCCATTAAGTGATGTTACTTGTAAGCCGGAAGAAGGTACATAAGCTAATGCACAATTGCAATGGTAGATGTCAAAATATTGCTTTTTCACCATTTATTGCCATACATGGGCACGCTCAGATCTTTCAGGGTCAACTGACTTTCCTGGAACCTGCGGGGTTGGTCCCTGACCATAGATGCACGAGCGTGATCGATCTGGGTAGGGCTTGAAAATTGAGCTTTTTTAGGCCAAAATGACCTCAAAAACTGGTATAAAGGCAAAAATAGCGTTATAAAACTACTTTATTCCACAATTTTCGGTCAATTTCAAGCACTTTTGAACAAAATTTTAGATTTTAATTTATATTTGGCCTTCATTTTGCCTTATTTCCCCAATAAATTTTCAAAACTCTTGCGGGGTTGGTCCGATTTACTCTGCGGGGTTACGGTGTGCTCAGCCACCAGGCTCATATCATGTGAGCCTTATGTGACCCTGTGCCCATGTCTGTTTAATGCTACTATTTATTATTAATATTATTCCCTATTATTATTGTACGGGGTGTTCAACGCATCTGTAGACAGTTTTGCTCAAGCACCATCCGCGCGATTTTTGTTTAAATTGAATAAAACACGAGCAAGAGATATTTTGTACAAAGGGATTTTCAGTCTCCAAATTCCATTCATTTAGTTGCAGTTGTTTGCGAGCAGTATGTACATATGTACATACATATGTACGCGTAGATGTGAACATGATTAGCATTTTTTCTAAAATTTCGAACATATATGTGAATTTTTTATGGTTTATTTTATCCTTTCCTCTGTTACATATCTTGTTAAGCGAATAGAATATGCGATCCTTGGACAATCGAATGGTCACTGACTGTCACTCTGTAGATTTTGGATTTGATTAAACCCTATTAAAAATATCGCACGGCATTCAATCAGATGAGCGAAGATTGTGACCGAGGCACGATCGATGAATAGCTATTCATCTGGTGTCTCGTTAGATGATCTCTGTAAATTTCATACAGATTGTTCATATAATCATGGTCATTTTGGTTGTTAAAGAACCGCATTTCGGTTTATTTAATGATATAGTCGAAGTTAGAGGGAAAGCTATTAAAGAGTCGTCAACATTCATCTGAGATCGAGGAGGAGAATGCTGATCATGTTCATACCTACGACTTGCATAGGTGAAATATAACAGTTAAAATTCGTTTCTATGGACTATATTTTATGCTTCATTTAAACTGAACAAAAATTGCACGCATGGCGCAGTCGTGAAAAAGTGTCCATTCTTAATATTATAATTGTTGTTATTGTTATTAATAGTAATAATTATTTTGTTATTATTAATAATAATAATATCATTATTATTATTGTTATTGTTATTGAGATTACTATAATAATAATAATAATAATAATAATAATAATAATAATAATAATTATTATTATTATTATTATTATTATTATGTTATTATTATTATTATTATTATTATTATTATTATTATTATTATTATTAATTTATCTTTCCTTCGATTTATTTATTTACTCGTTTATTATTAATTTCTCGTGCCTATTTAAGTATAACATGCGACTTAATTATATTTATATACTAGATGAGCTGCCCGGCGTTGCCCGGGCTGAACTTAGGCCTGATATATAGCTATGTGGAATTGATATGTAAAAAAATCCATAATTTTGATGTTTCTTGGAAAAATCCATAATTTTGATGTTTTTATATAATCCGTAATTTTGGTGTTATTATAAAAAATCCGTAATTTTGATGTGATTTTAAAAAATCCATAATTTTGATGTTTTTAAAAAAATCCATAATTTTGATATTTTTTAAAAAAATCCATGTTTTTTAAAAGAATCCATAATTTTGATGTTATTTTGAAAAATCCATAATTCTGATGTTTTTTAAAAAAATCCACAATTTTGATGTTTTTAAAAAACCCATAATTTTGATGTTTCAAAAAATTTCCATAATGTTGGTGTTTCATCGTGCCCTATCTTATAGCGTTGAGTATGCTATAGCATTGGGTACTTTATACCGTGTCATATCTTATAGCATTGGGTATGTTATAGCATTAGGTATCTTATAGCATTGGGTATGCTATACCGTATCCTATCTTGTAGCATAGTTGAGCTGCCTGGCGTTGCCCGGGCTGAACTTAGGCCTGATAGCTATATGGAATTAATATGTCTCTTGTATTTTTTATTTTTCAAGACTTTTGATGTTTTTGGGATATTTCTAAAAAAATTGTTGGTACAAACCATATTTTATTTTTTGGATTTTTTAAAATGTCTTTTGTCAACCATTTTTTTGATCAAATCCATATTTTTGACGTTACAGAATGGTTTTGAAAATTGTTTAGCCATAATCATATTTTTGATGTTCTGGGGTGTTCTGGAAATTTTTTAATAAAACCCATATTGTTGATGTTTTGTGATGTTTTGGAAAATTTTTTTCGTCAAACCATATTTTTGATGTTTTAGGATGTTTTGGAAAATTTTTTTAATCAAACCCATATTTTTGATGTTTTGGGATGTTTTGGAATATTTTTTTCGTCAAACCATATTTTTGATGTTTTAGGATGTTTTGAAAAATTTTTTCGGTCAAACCATATTTTTGATGTTTTAAAAATTTTTTGTTTGTTGTAGCAAGGGTGTCATATATCACGTGATATGTTATAGCTGATGGTATCTCCTATCTTATATCACTGCATGCTATGGCACAGACAGGGTATCTATACCAAACCTATCTTATAGAATTGCCTATCTCGTAGCACAGGGTATCTTATATCCCATACTATCTTATAACATTGCCTATCTTGCAGCTCGGGGTATCTTATATCACTTCCTATCTTATAGCATTGCCTATCTTGTAGCACGGGGTATCTTTTATAACGTTCTATCTTATAGCATTGCCTATCTTGTAGCACGGGGTGTCTTATATCACGTCCTATCTTATAGTATTGCCTATCCTGTAGCACAGAGTATCTTATATCACGTCCTATCTTATAGCATTGCTTATCTTGTTGCACATAGTATCTCATACCATGCCTATCTTATAAAATTGCCTATGTTATAGCATCATTTGGTTAAACCTGTATTTTGATGTTTCACAGTGCCGACCAATGCTATAACATATAACAATGTACATAGTGTCGCCAGGCATGCTCCTCTTGGCCGGGGTATCCCTATACAAACAGTATAAACTAATTTTTGAAAAAAATGGCAAAAAATCGGCCATCTCCCGAAATCGTGGAGGCTTATAGCACAGGGGCCAAACCCTGCTCCTTCCTGCCCAGGGCCAATGGGTGCGTTTGTCGAAATTTCAAGATCGCTACGGCTCCTTCCCCATTGGACCGACCTCGGCCCAAAATATCAGCCCACCAAATTTCATTGGGCCGGAGCCAACCCGGCACAAACATACGAACATACGAACATATTTACATACATACAAACAAACAAACTTTCAAAAATATATAGTAGATTCCTTCATGTTTCATTAGCAAACTTGAGTAGGATACTTGCTGTGCATTTGTATGTGCTATTCAATCTTTTATCATTATTTTTGAATGCATTGCTATCAATTTCCTTTGCCATGCTTATTATCTCACCGCCGTGCTATTCAAGGTTCTTTAGCAGGCTTGATCTCAGACGCTTTGATAAAGCGATTTCTTTGTTAGCTGAGCTGCAATGATTATTTATCATATTAAACTACACATATTATATTATACATCAATTATATTGTATTATATGCATATCATATATTTTTCATTAAATTCATCGAATTTAGATTTGTTGAAATTATTGGATTTTTGAACAGGTATTTGAGTGGTTCAAAAGATAATTCTTTTTGTCCTTTCAATTTTAGCTCAGATGAATAAATGAATTTTCAAGTTGTTTTCTATTTCAGGCAACACTATGCGCAATAAACTGGTCAAATTGATGACGTCGGTCACTGATGTTAATATTTTAAGCGCTGATTTCTTATTTCATCTTTGTCATTGCAATGGTAAGTGTTTTTTAGTTTGTTTCAATGGAAAACAACGATATTGTCATCTTTTCATCTGCAATTTTCATTCTCGCTAACCGATATACTGGCATGTAACAGGACTGACTTAGGGTGGGAATCCCCAGCCTTCCTGTCATATTGTATATCACACAAGGGCATAGGGAGGGGTGAGAGGGGGTGATACCTTTCCTAAGACTTCGGAAAACCACGTCCCGTCAGGTGATTTTGGTGAATTATGAGCTGCTGATGTGGAAATATTTTGATTTTATAATAGAAAAATACAGCTCAGTTGACAAAAAGATCTGTCATCCTGTCCTGCTTACTGCAAAATTATTAATTTTTCTATTGTGACTGAATTCATCTGTAATCTGACATCAAGAACGACATTTTTAATATGCCTAAGCGGATAGCAGATTTAATAATGAATTTGGTAAAAATGCATTTTGTGATCTGCTTACTGTGTGATTTTTTTAATTTCACCCTCCCGCTGGCCACCTCTTCCTTGCCCATCTTTGTTGTATACCCATATATGTAGCATAAAACTTTATAAACTAAATTTCTATATATAGTCGCAGACAAAATGACCGATTTAATTCATAATTGTGCTGTGTGGTGAACAAAGTACAAATGCGTAGTTTTTGTTGATAGTATGAAAATACCTGATTTTCATATTACTCAATATCGAAAAGTTCTAGCTATATATCTTTTAAATTAGGAAGTGTGGAATAAAAACGGCTATTTTCCAGTCATAAGGCAAAATTGATACGGATCGAATATTGTAATACAAAGGAGTAGAAGTTCAGATATTATTATTGAATATTGATGGATGCGAAGCTTCAGTCATAAAAGATTTATAATTTGGTTTTATTTAAATCATCGTTTAAAAAAACCTGCTAGCTCTACTTAAAGTTTATGACCAACCCTTCAAACGATCTTTTATTGCGAAATTAAAAATAGGATTACGAAAAATAATTCTAAAAACAATTCATTTGAATTTTAGCCACCTTTCAAGCACGCTGACTAGATTTTGTTTCAAAATAAAATTTAATCTATGTCGCTTTGTGCTGCACATAGAATATCGATTAATACAAAATTCTAATCCATTGGCTTAGAAGCTTTAAATAAAAACTTACATAGTTCTATTCATAGGCTACCGCGCGGAAATACAAATTACGCTTATTACCGTTAAAGCATTTGTAAAATACTCCGTTGCACCAATTCTATTCAATAGTAGATAAACCGGCTAATCTGAATGTACAGAACTTTGGCATTTTACTTCGAATGACGCATTTTTCGGATTTGCATATTTCTAAAGTAATTCAATGTCGTTTAATTTAATAATACATATTTAGATACATAAGCGGGCAAAATTTGAGCCTGATTGTCACTCAAATGCTCCAAAAAATTTTGCGTTTCGTAATAACACGTTGTTAGACCCCGAGAATCAGGCAGACACCACAAGAATCGACAGATCCACAGTATTGAATTTTTGAGATTTTTTTGAATTTTTGCCAGTTTTACACCATCAAGGCCCCTCAGAATTTGGTTAATGCCCTTGAAGTACGTTTATAATATGTGGTTCGATAGGAAAAGGGTCATAGCGGTAAAATAATCTAGCAATGTTTTCAGTCGGACGTTTAATCAAATACACTGGCTTTGGAAATGCGGCTGGTATGTTGGCCCGCAGAGGCCTGATGGCCGGTGGGCCAGTCAAATCGAACAGCGAATCAGATTCGGAAGATTCTGATACGGAAGAGTACCTGAAAGCCAAGGACACTATAAACCCGGTTTTGGGTTGCGCCGAACCCGAGCCATTAAGACCGTCGCCTATGGAAGGCATGAGCGAAGAACAGAAAGAATACGAAGCTATGCGACTGGTTGACGAAATCAATAAAATGATGGAGTAGGATATTCTCATTTTTATACATGCAATAGGGGAGGGGTGGAAATCTTCCATCCAAATCGGTCATCCTCATCCACGAATGTCATAAAATTTTTGCATTTTATGTGGAATTCCCCCCAAGCCATTTTCGTATGAGCTACATTGACCTAACTTTATATATACATTGTTCGAAGCCAAACCTTTTTCATTATACATCAAGTTGATACGACACGAGTAATGGATCAGTAATATTTGGTTACTGTAGCTCATGTGCAAATTGCTGAGGGGAATTCTACATAAGATCTAAATTTTTCTATTTTTTGGCCATTTTTAGGTTCCCTTTTTCATTTTTGACCAAAAAAGTGAAGGTCATTTACCCCTTCTTAAGTTTGGTCTACTATCCCCCGCCCAAAATTTTGATCTGTTGCATGTCTGCTCAGTTTAATTATTAATACATAGCAAGGGAGCACATATTACTGTAATATTTTATAAGCGTCTTTTACTTATTTTACCACCTAGTTTAAAGACATTTCAAGCGCCTTTCTACTTTAATTCCACAATCCGGAACATGTATATATGTTTACATTGAATTTGGTCGTGTCCCTTAGCTTCATACTGAAATTTGAAGGTTTAGCGGAACTTATACGCTTCGCTTTTAGCTCATTTAACAAATCGAATGTAAACGTTATGAATAAACGCGCAGTATTTCTTTAAAGAATGCAATTTTACTAAATTAGTATCTTCCAGAGACTTACAGTTGAAAAGAAAACGAGCATACATCATTATTGTTCAGTCAAATAAGGGAAATTGAATGTGCAATTTGATTAACTGTGAAGCATATATGTACCTCCTATTTGCTGCACATTTAAGCTTGACGCAAATTTGAAAAATTTGGTTACAGCTTACGAAATGTAACGCCCTGAAGACCTACTTTTTTATCATATTTTAAGTATTATTTTATGTATTTTGACGAATATATTCTGAAATCGAACGCTTTTGCACGTCAGAATGCTGGCAGTTACACTATACGATTTGTAAAGCCTTTATTTTCTCAAGATAGTCTACATACATATTTATCCACCTATCTATGGAAATTTGATTATCTTTAAGTATATGGTGCCACACGTTTTCGAGAAAATATTCACAAGTACATCGGAAACTCCTCTCTTTATTCGCTAAGCCATTTCCTTTTTATTTTATCTTTCCAAAAAAATTTGAATAAAGCGTTTATGCTGTCTCCCGTAGAAAATTTATCAAACTTGTAAAACTAAGCTACAAAATGAATAATAGCAATCGAAATTGGTTTTTTTGTGAGTCAAAAATAAAAATTTAATTGATAGAAAGCTTTGAGCAGTCTTGTCGCATGTATGTCATACGCTATAATTGTGCCATGTCACTGAAGAAGGCGTCTCTCCTGTACCAAATAATAGATGCAAGCAACCTCAACTACGGGACCAGGCGAGGCCCCATCCTCTGCAAAAAGACGACCTTACTCTATTTTTTAGTTATGAGAAAATAATGGTTAAACACAAATCAAATTTCGGAAGCGATTAGGCGCTATCATGTATGGGTAGAGACCAAATTCTGGGGATCTGTATGGTGCGAAAGAAAAAATAAAATCGCAAAAAATGCCAGAAATTGAATTTTAGTTGTGCACCGTAATTTGCCGAGTATATAGGATTTCAGGGGTGTCAGAGGTCTAAATCATAGGTGGGCAGCACCAAAATTCTGGGGGGGTGTGTGCAAGATTTTTCAAAGGTCAAAAAATGGTCCTAAAATGGTAGTATGGCGGAAAACACTATTTTTCAACGTTTCTCATCGAGCGCTATCCATTGGCATCAAAATTTGCTAAAAAACAAAAATTTTCAAAAATTGAATTCTGGGGGTAAGTATTTTGGTTTTTGGGAGAAAGGGTGTTCGGCCGTCTGGGAGGTGCGTATATCCCTCCAAACTCCCCCCACACGTGTGGTCTAAATCCCCAACTCCCTACTCCACGTATGTATGAGCGCTACGCTTGTATCAATGAACGATGATGAATCTTTTTTTAATAATCGTACTCGTCTTTCAGAAAGGGTATCGTAAAACCAGGTAGAGTTGGTGAAGATGGCAAAATTTATCCCATTGAACATGTTTTGGAACTGCAAGAGAGTTCGGTCAAAAATCCAAGACGCTCTTCTGACAATAATAACGGAGAAGGCCAATAGAGCACCGAATATTTATTATTTTCCATATTTATACCGGCCGATTTAGTTCAGCCATTGTAGTGAAGTTACCTAATTTGCTGTATTAAATTTTAGTGCATTAGGAATAAGGTTCTAATCAGTAAAGCTTAGCATAGAACTGCATTTTGAGATTGCACGCTTGTTTTTTCCTATGGTAGGTAGGTACTTTGGTAGTGGTTCATTATTTCGAAGATATGTATACGTAGTACCTACATGAGAATTTCATCCCTACATACTGCTAAACCCTAATTTACGATCATAACAGATGAATTTTTGGAGTTATTGAAGCAACGTGGAAAAGTTTCGGCAGTAATATAACCGATTCTAATTTTGTTTTTTAAGAAAGCCGTCATTTATAGTCCGTTTCATTTAACTTCGAAGTTATCGAAAAAATTTACAGTGCCTACAAAAGTGGTTTAAACTACAGTGTAGTTGTGATGTTCTACAGTATATCGAGTAATGGTGAGACGCTTGCTATTGCCAAACCGCATTACTTCATCAAAAGTTTTAATCACTTTTGATGCCTGATTCATTCGGATTAAATTGAAAAAAATCGCATAGTTAAGTAAAACAATTTCGCAATTTTTTTTGAAACTTTTACAATTGCGTCCATTTTATTTTTTCTGATGAAGCTCTATTCGCCGTCTAAGCAGCGTTCGCACTATGGCTAGTTTCACGACCTGAACTCTGGTTCAAACGCCCATGGCAGAACGTTCTGTAACTGCTGTCAGTAGTTACACGCCTATTGAACTCTCCGGTTCAAACGCCTATGACGGGAAGATAATACCCCAACAGACATTAAAGCCGATGACGAGCAAAGATTGGCTATAGCGGTATGCCTACCATGCTCACCAGGCAAACCAATGATGAGCTAAGGCGGGCTATAGCAGAATGCCTACCACGCTCACCAGGCAATTATGCTCATCAATCGATCGAGCCCATGTGTTGTTCTCTTTGTGTTGCATTCGATCGGTATTGAACGCCGCCTTTCTAACGGCGCTGCAGTCGGGTCTTAACCCGTGAGTTTATGCTTCGGCTTGGCATAAAACGGCCGATCTCGTTTTTGTTTGAGCACTGGTTCGGCTCGCGGAAGCGACCGAACATTGATCAGTGGCGGACCTTCGGGTCTGTTCAGTTTTGTGAGACTTACAATTCTATCCTATTAGGCATGTCAATGACGAGCCAAGACGTCCGCAATGCCTACCACGCTTACCGCGCAATACTGTACGCGTCGGACAGCGCAGCTGTTGGTTAGTCGATATTAATCGTTTAACCCGTGGGTTTTATGTTCCAAATGAGCGTGGAATGCTCATTTCCATTTTTGTTTGAGCACTGATTCGGCTTGTTAAAACAACCGAGCGCTGACCAGTGACGGGTCATCGGATCCGCCCAGTTTTGCAAACTTACCAACACAGCTCGACGAGCTGCCTGTATTTATTTGCAACTTTCGTTTTTTAATATGTTGATCATCCTTGCTTTATCAATAAACTATAAATCGAAAGACTTTCTGGTAATACAACATTACAACTATTTATTTAGACAATGTAGTCTGATTCATTTATTCGAGGGCTCTTTGGAGCTTAAAGTGACTACAAAAGTACCAAGGGCTTTCCTAATATCGAAAGGCAAAACTGAATGAGATTTCCGAGTCAAATTTATGTATGAAAAAGCTCCTTAATAAATGAAATAGAGTATGTTAGTGCTTTTCTGTAAATTTGCATTTACGCACTTACATTTTGCGTACGGAAACTTGTCAGGAGAAATGCATGAAACTCCAAATAAGAGGAGAAACTCCATCAAATTTGTGTTATCAAGTCTTTCAACCGTTGGAAATAATTTATGAAGGCAATTACTGTAGAAAGATTGAGATACACAATTAGAGTCAAACATCAGCTAGAGATGAATAAAAAGTCTGGACCCGATAACCCAACCCGCGGGTCGCTTCGGCAGAATGCAGAACACCTCGGGCCACGGGTTGAAGGGTGCGGCTTGAGATTTTCTATTCGGGTTCAAAACTAGATTTTTCAGCTTTTAAAAGTCGATTTTTAGCCGCAAATAAAAGTCCTGAAAATGCCTCAAAGTGCAGGATTGCTCCAAAAAAAGCAAAATATTGAGCTGTTTCTGCTTAACATTTTAGCACTGAATTTGAAATAAGAGTAAATACTTACCTTATGTAATCATTGTCAGGCCCGTATCCGGGATTTTGTTTGGGGGGAGGGGTCACGACCAAAATTTTTTTAAAACTTATGGATGGGGTAGTAATTATTTGCAGTCAACTGCAGGTAATATAGCACACAATGTAAAATTATATGCAGTCAAAAACCAGCGGCCTAGACTGCAGGTAATATAGCACACGACGTAAAATTATACGCAGTCAAAAACCAGCGGCCTAGACTGGCAGGCAATATAGCACACAATGTAAAATTATATGCAGTACTGCCACATAAGGGGGAGACCGAAGGATGGATTAAAAAAGACGATTTACGACCACTGAAGCTGTGTACTTTGTAAATTTTGCTGCTCAGATGCCTTAAATATGGTGTAAATCCAATGAACACCCTTTTGAACAAATCTCATTTTCTGCGTAAAACCTGTGCAAACCAGAAGACGCAGATGCAAAATTTTTATTGTTGAAAACGAGACAATTACGAAGGAAGTCGAGTTTTTCATATTTTGAATAGCTCAAGATACGTTATTTTCGTCAAAAATGATGTTCGAAATAGAAGAATCGCATCGCATCTGAAAAACGAAAGAATCGTTAATATCTTCATTGGTGAATACAGAAGAGAAGTAATGGTTAAACACGTTAGTTTAGATCAAGGTGGTATAAATTCTTTTTATTCTTTTTTTGCGATTTTTGTCTAAAACAGCAGAAGAGAAGTGAAGGAAAAAATAATTCTCCTATTTCATTTCAGCGAGCACGTGCCTTACCTCTATCTCCCCTAGATACGGGCCTGATTATTGCATACATAAGTAATCGCCGAATTCTACTTCAAAATAGTGAAAACGCCCAAATTTTCAAGCGGATAAAATTATTTGAAGTATGTAAAACTTAATGGTAACTTATGATAAATACCATTGCCAGTATTTTCAGTCGACTAGCTTACAAACACGTCTACTTGAGTGTGAGTATTTCACCTAAAGAGCCAATGCATAGGCCTAAGAATAAAGAGGCAGGAAATGCGAAATTCAGTTTGACTTTCAGAACTGATAGTACAACCTGAATAGACAGATCTGTAGTAATTTAATTTCCCTTCAGTTTGTATCGTTTTGATGCATTTTCTTTTCAATCCTGTTAAGCATAATGCGAAAATGCGAATTATGTTCTACCTTTGCGATTGATTCAATATCAAAACAGTGACTGACTCATGGGCGATTCACAATCTTTAACGTTACTGCGATCAGCGATCGATAGCGGACGTATAGATGTATTACGAACGTTTTTGTCCGAATTACAACTAGGTTCGTCACAATATGAGTTTATTTAGAAAGAAGGATACTGCTTTCTAATTATTCTGCCTGATTAAACAGTCTGACAATTTGTTTTTACTTTAATTAGATAATTTAAGTTTCTTAAATTATGTCATTTTAGAATCCTCATTCTTGCTGAATTGCTTCTTTTTTGTCGTTCAAATTTTAAATCAGAAATGTTTGTTTTTAATCTTTAACTTGAACTCGGGCTCTTCTTTTGTGCGTTAATTGGAGAATTAAATAGTCGATTTGAATTTTCAGAATTTTCTGGGGCTACCTTCCAAGTCTTTCAGGTCGAAGTGCTTGCATTATATAATGTACATAGGTACGTACAATGATCTGGTTGAACGAAACTATGTGCCGATTTGCTTAATTTTTATTTCATCATTTAGAAATTTGTTTCATCATATTCACTTCTTAACGCAAAGTCGTCATTTATTTAACGACATATACGAGGGGCGTTCAATAAGTTCGTGCTAGTTTTGCAATAACTTTTTTCTGTCTGTGCTATCATCATTCGGTTTCTTGCATAGCATTCCCCTACATGTGCTGTACGTTCTTGCGCTCACCATTTCTTTCTTTGTGAGTTTTCCTCTCCTAAAAATTTTTTCAACTTTACCCAACATTAAAAAATAATCCGAAAACCACAAAAACAATTAATTGTTATATTTTTGATTTTCAATGAATAAAGTCTGTGATTCATATTTTTTCATCCAACGCCATAAGAATTTTTTCGGTATGGCTTTTCCTTCTGATTTATATATTTTAGCCGAATTAATTTTTGTGCATTTTTGGATAAAATTTTAAATAACCTCTGCTCAAAGAAACAGTGTAACGCTAGAAAAATAAAACGGATTGAGGCGAGGTTTTTGACATTGCATTATCAACATTCATTAAGTTTCTTTTCTCTGCCAAAATTTCAGAGCCAAACGTCAATCAGTGCTGAGATATGAGTTGGCAGATATTTCTTCAAATTTTTAAAATATGGGGTCAGCAGTGATCGTACGGGGTCAGATTTTCACCCCCGATCAGGGTCGGGGTCGGGGATGAAAAACCCCTGTTTTTGGGGTCGGTCGGGTTGGGGTTGAAGATTAACAATTAACATTGCATGATTAAATACCAATTTGAAAAGGATAAAAACGATACCTTCACTTGTTTGTAGAGCATACTAATAAAGCTGGTTATGTTCAACATTTTATTTTCATTCCAAGTTCAAGCTTGGTTTTAGCAATTTAGCATTACTTTCAATTTTATTCACTAATTGCTCTCGCTTTTTCGTATTCTTCCACAGTTTTTTCATAACGGTTTTCTATGGCGCACTGATTGTAGAGGAGCCAATGGCGCAAAGCGCCGAAAATTTTCGAAATTTTTACCGTTTTCATGTAGAATTTATGCCTTTTTATTGACAAACAGTTCGGAAATCATAAGTGGCGCAAAGCATCAAGAAATTCAATCATATTTTACCGCCCTAGACAATAGTCGGCGGTGCTAAGTGCAGGAAAATTTTGACGTTTTTACTCTTTAAACTCAATTTATACCGCTTACATCATACAGAACAGATAAACTAATTGCGGCGCGAAGCGCCGAAAATTTTTAAAAATTCCTAATCCTTTTACCTTTTCTGTCCTCCTAAAAGTCTCTTTCAACATGTAGAACGAGATTGTACGGCTGAGGGTCTGGGGTGACGCGCTCAAGCGCCACAGCAGAACCCCCGAAAATTTTGTAAAAAAGCACTCTAATTTTTAATTAGTAAAGTTAAAATTTTCGCAAATTGGCAAAATCTCGGTTCTGAATTAAGTCAAAAAAAACTTAAAATTGATAACACCTACACTGCACAAAACTTCTGAGCTGAAATGCGTTTTTCGACCTCTCCTAAGAATGTAGCGCAGCAACGGGTCGCAACCAATAAGTCATTGAAAGATGTATCAATGAGAATTTTGTTCTTACCATTTTCAGGCCCATTTGTGGCCTTCTTATTAACTAGTTCAGAAAGCAGAAAATGCGCAAAAACACAAGAAAATTTGGCCTTTCCTTTCATTTAAAATAGAATTATGTGTCCTTGTAAAGAAAGATAAACAAAGCAGAGAATAGATAAGTTGGTACGCAAATATTTTCGCACTTTTACTATTATGTTAAACAAGCATGTGCAGTTTCATTCAATGAACTAATCGTGCATTAAATCACTAAAGTGCTGCGAAGTGCTGAATTATTTTAACAGATTCAAGCTTTTAAATTCATTGGATCTGTATAACAATAAATAATAATGACTCGGCGCGAAGCGCCGGAAAATTTTGACGTTTGTGCCTTTTTAAACTCAATGTTCTGGACACATTGCGCCAGAAAAATCAACATAATTTCTGAAAAATTCCGGGGGGCATGTGCCACCATTCCCCCCGGCTACGCCTGTGATTCCGCAGTAATTTCGGCGCACTTCATAATGGAAAATATGCGAACATATATGTACGTCTTAACAACATGGCGACCAGGCGTACTTTTTTGAAATATCGCGAGTGTCGAGTTTAACATATTAATTTTGCTGGTGAATGAATCGTCCCTGTTCCGAATTTATTTGCTATTTATACAATTCTTCTATGTACCAACAAATAAAATGCCATATTTCACCCCCGAAGAAAAGGTTCAACCCCGACTCGAAAAATCATGCCCCCGGTCGGGGGTCGGGGTTTAGGCCGGGGTTTTCCGGGGTCGGGGTCGGGGTCCCCGTACGATCACTGGGGGTCAGTGTAAAAAATTTTCTAGGACATGCTTATGAAGAAAGAAATGGTGAGTGCAAGAACGTGCAGCACATGTAGGGGAATGCTACGCAACAAACCGTATGATGATAGCACAGACAGAAAAAAAGTTATTGCAAAAGTAGCACAAACTTATTGAACGCCCCTCGTATGTACCTGCTTCATTGCAACTGTCTGATTTGAGACTTACGTTTGGTAGGTACCTTACTTGCAAAATGTCTATTAAATTGTAAAGTTCAGCGAGTCGCTTAAAAGCTTTCAAATTTTCTCGCGCGCCTTTGTTTTTTCCGAAGCTTAATTGATATTACTTTGAGTTTCAGTTTTCGGATAGAGTTCTAGAATATCTGAAAACTAGGTGAAATTAACGTTTCTGTGTGTACAGGTTCGTCTCGCGATTTTACGGATATCGTTGATAAAGTTGGTAGCGATGGCAGTACTTTGTTGCATTATGTGACCGAGGTAAGCAAATTAGTGCCCTCCTATTTCAATTATAAGAGGTGCTAGTTTTTAAATTGATTTGTGGCACATGCTACTACTTTTAGTGCAATGACTTCTTGCGATAAGGATTAGTCGCATTTATGAAAAATGGTGGTTGACAACTTTTTAAATAATCATTAGTGAGATATGTACCTAAATTGGTAGGTACGAGTACACACTTTAACTAAATCATGCCAGCACACGAATGACAATCCTTGTAACTGACATTAATGCGCGATACTTCTCTCTCATATTTGTTTATTCTGTATCGTAATTCGCATAGCATGAGCTAGAATAACCTCAAAGTTTGGTGTAAACGCAAAAAATAACATACTTTATTCACAGTTTCGGGACGATTTTGAGCAATTCTGAGAAAAAATGCTACTTGTGTTCATTTTTCACCTTATTTTGACTTACCTTTCCTAAAATTTCCTTCTAAGATCCAGACCCCAAATCTTCACATGCATGTCGAATTACAAGCACTGCGATATGAATACTAGAACATAATATGCAATTTGAAAGCTGATATATTCAGAATGACTATCAGAAGAAAGGTGTCTTTTGTTTAAGTTTCCCTTATTGGTTTGTTGGTTTCTGATAGCCAGAATGCAAGAATCCTAATCATACCATTTAGTACTGAGAATGCTCGAAAATTCTAGATCATTCTGTTTTTTGTGTAAGTTGGTCTCTCTACCCTATTTATGTTTGTTAAAACAAGAACTGTATTATTACCAAATATGTCAGCGAAGGGTGAGAAATTCCTTCAACAAAAGTCGCCTGTTCTCCCACCAACCCCAAGCCTAAGCTTTACATTTTTTACCTTCTCCTCGACTTTGAAGCAAAAGTCGCGTGATAAGACATTTATATGCGTTTTTTGGTATATTTAGTCCATTAACCCCCTTTTTCGTACAGAACCATTGCTATTATTGACACCTTAAGCTGATCGAAGTGTAAAGTCAAAACGTTTCCATTTCTCAGTTTTTCTGCTTACAAGACGTGTTAGGACCATACCTGGGCGTGTGGGGTGGGGGAGGGTTTGGGGGGTATGCACCCCCTGAAACCGGAATTCCCCCAGAAATCGAAACACCCTCCCAGAATTCGATTTTTGAATTTTTTGTTTTTTTTCTCGCAATTTTTGGATGCCAATGGATAGTGCTCGATGAGAAACGTTGAAAAATGGTGTTTTTTTGCCATACCATCATTTTAAGGCCATTTTTTGACCTTTAGAAAAATTTTGCACCCCCTCCCCAGAGCTTTAGTGCCGCCCACCTCTGGTTAGGACGATTATTCTTCATCCACTTTGAAGAATTTTCCGGTTTATTTGTCTTTAGAAGGGTGACATTGATGCTGTTCGAACGTTGTTGGCGTCCGGAGCAAATCCTTGCGTTCAAAATAGCCATGGAAAGACCCCGTACCAAGTGGCTCATAAGGATGAGATCAAGAAAGTATTCGTTCACGAATTATTACAAGCCGTTTCACAATCAAAGTGAGTTTTCTTTAAAAATTTATGATTCTGATGGTCAGTGATTCTTAATTATAAATTGTTAGTCATTTGTTATCATTTACTAGCGATATTAGCAATCAGAAGAATAGTTAATTGCAAAATCTGGATAATTGTTACATACATGCACGGCATGGGAATTTTAGGAAAGGCTGAAATTTTAAAGTGCCTCTGTTGGGCCCGAAAATGGTGGGTACGCATTAAAAATATGATTTTTAGGCGTTTCTGTTGTTGCATAGCATAAATACATTTTAAAAATTTCAAAAAAATGAAGTCGAAGATGTTGAACAAAATATAGTCATCAAAACATGAGTACATGGCGCGAAGCACCGGAAATTTCACGCTTTTGAGCAAATAAATAGCTAAAAACGCTTGAGAAAGCACCTTTTCTACGAATTTTTAGGAAATTTAGAAATTTTTGAAAAATCGTGAATGTTGGAGGGGTGAAAAAATATCTTGGGGGGGGGGTGTTAAAATTTTTTTGGGAAGGGGTGAATACACCGAGCCTCCCAAGATCATGTATGATTGTAACTAATCAGTCACTAGTAATATTTATTTATATGCGTTACGTACAAGGTATATACATTCCAGAGTATTTAAGTTAAGATACCCTTTCATCTTTGATACTTATTGCATACTTGATTTCGTTAAAATCATTAGCCAGTTAATGATGTTATAGCGCAACTAAAAGATGTCAATAATAAAACATAAATAATATTAATAATAAAATAAATGTAATAATGCATATGTTATAACAAATAATACGAATAATATAATATAATAAATATATAACCAATAAATTGGGTCTAAATTTGAACGTTTTTCTCATTCTGAATATTATCTTTCATGTCTGGGCTTCAATAAAATCTTAATTTGGAGGCTCGGTAGAGTTTGCCAGTTGATTTCATCCGGAGTTCCGGTCAATTGTGTTGATGAACCGCATATTCGTAATACGACTTTGCATTGGGCGGCGAGCTTTGGCGACGAAAATGTGATACGGTAATTTGAATTATTAAATCTACATACGTAGTTATTACTGATCAGAATAATGAGGTCTCATAATTTTCGTTTCTTTTATACTAACAGCATGCCTAATTTATTTACCTTTTATTTATTTATTTATTTATTTATGTATTTTATTTATTATTATTATTATATTTATTTATTTTTATCATATTGATGACTTTCTGTTATTATTACCAGTTGTTTTCCAATGCTTCTAGACCTAGGATTTGTTGTAGATACCCTAAATTCTTTGCAAAAAATACGTTTTTAACATTCTTTAATCTTCTAATATTCATATTTTATGAATTAGTTCCGAAATGTTGGTACAGAATTACCTCTTTTGTCGTCTAGTTAAATATTTTATTTCCTTCTCATTCGCATATTTTCTATTTATGCACGTTGTACTTCATACACATAATACAGCTTTTTTACTCATGCATACAAATGCACATATATGATTGGAATGGGGTATAGCTTTTTTCACCGAAATTTGTCTCTGTGATCTTATAAGTTTCATTCTACTGCCTAACATGTGATGATTAATTAGTATGCCACCTACATAGCAAGTGAAAATAGCTTATGCGTATTAGGTTTGTCAAACTTTTTTACAAATTCGACTTTGCATGACTTGTTTTTTTCGTATAAAAATATACCTACGTACTTCTCAGAGTCAAATTCAGGGGGGCGGGGGTGGGGAGGAGCCGGTCCCCCGGAAATGAAAAATAATTTTTGAAACACACAAGGGTCCCCAAAAAAAGAAAAAATGAAAAATTCTCGAAGAGTAGCTCTAAAACACCACCAAAACAGGTTTTCAGCGTACCTTTGAGCTAGTAAACTCATAATTTTTCGGTGTTTCGCGCCGAATTTATCGTTTTTGTATAGTTTTTGCCTTCTAGCCCGCTCCAAAACCGCTCAAATTTGAGTAAGACATGTAGAACATGTCAAATTTTTTCGGCGCCTCGCGTCGAATTATTCATTTTCTGTATTTTTTAATTTGTAAATGACAAAGATTAATTACAAAGACAGAAGTTTCGGAAATTATTCGTCGATTGAATGATGAGAAATCAGTTGTGTAGATTGTTTAAACGATAGATTTGTGTAATATGAGTATGGAATATAGTGAAAAATTTGAAAATTTTTTCTGTGAAATTTTTTAAGCATTGCATATAGCTCGTTGAGATGTGCTCAAAAATGCCTTTTTTTGCCCATCTAATGCTTCTCGAGATATTTGACCTCAAAATTTTCGCCCTCTCAATTAAAATCTTGGTTACGGGCCTGCTTCTACTCACACATGTATATAAGGCTTGAAATTTTGGCTGAGGGTCCCCGGACATTTTCGGGCAGGGGTAAATGACCTATTTTTGAATAAAAAAGGCCAAAAACACATAAAAACGGCCAAAAATTTCAGTTTATTTTAAAAATTGGGGTGGGGGGTTAAAAATTTTTCTAGCTTAAGGGGTATGGGGGACAACCAACTTTAGGTTGGTTATCTCGTATCCCCTGTTAAATGTATGTCACTACTGCATACTTTTTATACAATACACTAATAAAATACAGAGGATGTTTGTGCCCATTTTTCATAGATTCCCAAGATCCAAAGTTGAGAGAGATAAAATCCCAAAATCTGGGAGCATTCGCTTTAGGGTTTGGGTTCTGTTTACATGTCTAAATGCGAGAACGATCAAGACAGCCTATATGGAATGCTTTAATGAGGTCAAGACGATGTTTTAGTTAGTGCTTTTTAGTTCATTTTGGCACGTTGAGCCACTTTTGTCGATAAAAAATTTAGAACTCATATTAAATATTCCTAACTTTTTAGATAATTTAAACTTCATTCTATGTGTTTTAAGGATTAACGGGACAGAATTGTGTTAGTCCATAAAAATTTTGATCTTACTGCTTTCATCCGTGAAACTCATACATGAAATGTCCTATAGCTCAAAATCGCCTAACAGTGACTCGGGTCTTAGACCCCGAGGTAGGGGTAATAATACCCTTCGTCACGCCCTAGGGGACTCTATGCCAGTTTCATTTATTATGAAGATGGGGCGGTCTGAACTATTATTTTGTACAAATGTCCTCGCTTCAATTCATTAACGTATGCCTACTGCGCAGTCAAAATAGGCAAAGTGCTTAACGTTTTTCTTTCTATGCTTTGCGATATAGTATTTTTCTCCATAATCCTTCAAAAAAGATCTTGGATAGAGAATCATCAAATTATTTGAAATTTATTATTCATCAGTTTTATTACTGTTTAATATTATTTTCCTGTCAAAAATTCGCTTTTTACTCCTTAATGACACATTCACCAGTTGTGGATAAAGAAATTTCTAACAGTGGAAGCCCAAATTTGCCCATTAGTGTCCAAAATTGTCCAAAAAATCCGTCCGTTGTGCTTAAAATAGCATTTTTGCCGTCTTTTGATAGACAGCATCATTTGTTATCCGAAAATATTTAAAAAATTTCCAAAAGTTTAATGCGAAAGACGTGCAAAATTAACGCAAAAGTCGGCCTCATGCGCTAAAACGTACTCAAGAAATCATTTGAAGAACTAAAATATCGATGTTCTGTACTTAAGCTACTCGTCTAACGTAAAAATAAGGTTTTTAGAGCGCCAAGAAAGTCAGTAAATGTCATTAATGAGTGCCGCCCGGCACGTTGCGTCGGAACAAAAATCATGATAAAAAATGGCTAAAATCATCAAAAACACATGTCATTCTCTATTGCGCCCTACTGTTTTCGTCGACAGGAGGGGCGATGCAGTCCCCGCCCCCTCCTCCTAATCCCGTTTGTTCTTGACATTCACTGTTGTATTCGTAGCGTTTTGTACGACGGCGGTTGTGACGTGAACGCAAAAAACGCCAAAGGCGACACGCCGTTGCATGACGCGGTTCGTCGAGGCGACGCGTCCGTCGTACGCCGCTTGTTGGCCTGCGGCGCCGACGTCGACGCTCGAAACAACGACGGCGTCAGTTGCGTTGAAATCGCTGCCAGTCTAGCTGGTTTGATTTGTTAATTATTAAAAGAATTGATTAAATAGGAATTATACTCTTCTAAACTCACTTTTAAAATTGTATGTACTTATGCTATGTATGTACATACTTGCTGCATTCACAATTACTAAGCCCTCTTTTCATTTCAGGTTGCGTTATATTTTTCACAAGCAGTGACTGATCAGTAAATTTAGCTTCCAGGATTTTAGATGAGTCGTTTCAGAATAACCGGAAATTTTGTATGTATCTTCTAGTCAGTTGCTGTGAATATGATTTTCCGCATTATTTCTTTTTCATTATTTTATTGCTATTTATTATTATTTCTAGCCAAGAAAAATGCTCCGATGGAACAAAAAGTACAAACTTGGAATTACGCATCATTCAGGACATAAATGGAGGGGAAAAGGGAAAATTTACTTATGTACGCCCGTGAAAGTTGTAAGAATCTACTAAAAATTAGACGTCCGCTAAAAAACGCAAAAAATCGAGGTATATTCTGCGGCTTGCAGAAGGGAGTTGCACCTCCGACGTAAAGATAAATGAACAGCTTATTTCTAGAAAAGAAGCGATCACTAATCAAAATAACGACAATATGCATTCTTACTCTACCACGCACTGATATAGGGCAGCAATTAACAAGACAGTGTGCTTGTCATAATTCATTTATAGAGCCATTTACGACTAAGTAAATATTGGTTATATATTGAAAGAGAAAATTGATATTGATAAAAAACTAAATCGGTTATTAAAACACATCAAAGCTTCCTCATAATCTTATTTCTATGCCAGTGAACAATGTTTTGTGAAGGCACGCTTTTTTCAGAAGCCGCATAATATACTTCGATTTTTTGTGTCTTTTAGCGAAGTCTAATTTTTAGTAGATTCTTACAACTTTCACAGGCATGCATTATCTTTTTTAAATAGGACAACCTTACCTTATTTAAACAGATCAAATGTTTTCAGCGTAAACTTTACGTAACTCCTGGATGTGAAGAACACTTGAACACAGATTCGTAATCCTGACGTTACATGGAACATTTTGAAAAAATTAAGAATTTGCAACGCTTCGAAGTTAATTTAATTTTCAGTGTAAACTTTACACAACTACTGGGTGTAAAGAAAAGATACAGTCAGATTCGTAATCCTGGCGTTACATGTAAAATTTTGAGAAAAAAAGATTTTATAACGCTTTGAAACTAAAGTTAATTTCCAGTGTAAACTTTACACAACTACTGGGTGTAAAGAAAACATACAGTCAGATTCGTAATCCTGTCTTACGGAACATATTTTGAAAAACATTTACGTCTTGCAACGCTCTGTCAGTAAAATAAATTTGTAGTGCGAGTTTTACACATCAACAATAAATGAATAGTGTAAGCTCTACACAACTACTGGGTGTAGAGAAAACTGACAGTCAGATTCGTAATTCTGACCTTACGTAGAACATTTTGATAGAAATTAAGCTTCTGCAACGCTCTTTAACTAAAATTGAACTTAACTCAACCATCCAGTGTACAGAAGATTTTAGTCGGATTCGTAAGTATGATATTACCCTGATATCACGATCAATAATTATGAAAAAATTTCACAATGGTCTGGAGAAAAATAGATATTAGTGTAAACCACTTTACACCGCTGTTGAATGTAAACAAACGCGCCCAACTGACGTATGATGTTCAACCCCTGGTACACTTTTAGACTTGTGATCATGTCTAGACTCATAACCGGAGAAGTTGGCCGAAAAAACAAGACAGAAACACGTTTAACACCCCTGATTTTTGACTTTAAACCTCCCGGAAAAGATCAATACTGATGTAAATAAATACAATTGGCTGTGACATGTACCCCTTAGGAAGAACTTTATTTTCATTCTGTTCGACATATCCCGACTTCTAAACGGAGAAATTGGCGAACAAAAAAGGTACAAAAGCGTATTTTTCCACCATCTAACTGTGAACTTCTAAAAATCTGAAGCTAACTCCCAGTTGAATGTAAAGGAATTAGGTTTGGGCCTGTTTGTAACCCTTGAATTACGTTTCCTTGTGGAAAACTACTATTCCGCATCCTATTTGAGGTATTGACTAATCAAAAAGGGAAGAAAACGTGTTTTTTCGCCCAATGTTGCACCACTGATTTCGAACTTTACACCTCCATAAGTAACTCAATATTAAGGGTTTTTTAAACGCGGTCTGCTGCGACGTGTAGCCTTTGAAACGTACTTTATTTTCATTCTATTCAACTTGTCCCGACTTATAACCGGAAAAGTTGGCGGAGAAATCGGAGACATTACCTGTTTTTTACATCGTCTACTACAGTCTAAAGTTTAAATCCCTATTTCTAACTCCGTATTGAGTGTACAAGTGTTTGCTGGTAAGCCGAAAGTAGCCCTTTGGTCGTAATACATTTCTGTCAAAAAAATTTCTTGGGACTCATAATCGGAGTTGTTAGCAGATAAAAAAGAAGCCAAAATGTGTTTTTCATCCTAGGATTCTTTACACTCTTTCCACTGCCTCTCCGGGAATGAGTCATTTTTCAAAAATATAAAAAAGTGGTTTTGAGCTTACTCAATTGTCTACAATTTAGAAAACCAGACTAGACAGAATGCAAAACTGAGTTAGGAAAGTCGTTTGACCGACCAAAATTTAGAAAACTATATGTTATAACGTTACAGTAAAACTTTACACGCTCTTTATACACCGAGTAGACGTTTAAAAATAAATGGCTACATTGAATTCTTTTATTATCTCTCTTTAAAACAACCGCACAATACAGAAGTGGCCTGTTATAGCTGTAGGGGAGGCGCATATATTTGGGTTATCAAAGTGTATTATAGGTACGCTCTAACGCGCTACCTATTATCATTATTATTATTATTCTATTGTTATTATTATGTATTATGTATTATTATTATTATTATTATTATTATTATTATTATTATTATTATTATTATTATTATTATTATTATTATTATTATTAGTAGTAGTAGTAGTAGTAGTATTATTATTATTAATTCATTATTTATTATACATTGTTATTAATATTATTATGCATTATTACTTATATTTGCCAGTAGGTGAGAAGAGTGTAAACGACATGGACGGCAATGCAAATGATGCCCGTCGAGCCGAAATTGCTCGTTTATTGAACGTGCATGCGGTTGCTCAAGGCGTTCAACGTCGAAGGAACGCCAGTACTTCGAGCGTGGCCTCAGATCGGAGCGTATGAGATGTTGCAATTTCACTGTTAAAAACAAACAAGCAGTTTTGTTAACAATAGCGTGAACTAATAATAGAAAGTCGTCATTACGACAAAATGTCATAGAAGCAGATGAGAAAAAAAGAAAAAAATCGACAAAACACACTGTTAGAAAATCACAAAAACGATTGCTTAATGTAGTTAAATGGAGTTCCGATCAAACGCCCTAAAATAATGAAGAATGAATGAGAACAAGGAAAACAGTGTAGGCGGAAAACGGAAGTGCAGAAATGAAAACGAAATATCGAAAGCGCTATACAAATAGGCTAAGTCATTGTTCAGAGAGAGCTATTTATTTTATTTTATTTAATTATTTATTTATTTTATTTATTTATTATTTATGTAATTATCTATGAATCAGTAGCACACATGTTCTTGGGGGGTTACCCACAGAAAAATGTTCACCCTTCAGAAATTTTTTTGCCTCAAGCCGCGTAGAAACGTAGAAACATGTATGTTTTATTAACTCGATTACTTTGCCTCTGTATTTTTTAAAGTACCAGTCTGTAAAATTGCATTTTGGATTTGCCATTTAACGGTACTTTATATACATATTACACATACATGTAACGGCTCTGAATTTCGGTTTGGGTTCTTCGGTCATTTTTAGGGGGAGAGGTTATTGACCTTCAATTTTTGGCCAAAAATGGCCAAAAAGACCTAATATTGGCCAAAAAATTCAATTTTTCTCCAAGAAGGGGGGGGGGGGTCAAAAATTTTCTGGCTATAGGGGGATAGGGGCATACATGCACATAGGGGGGTGAGGGGGTGTTACCTCCCTGATGGGTCAGCCGGACAGGTACCGTCCAGCGATTTTGAGCTGATGAAACGTTTTTTGTATCATTTTTGAGGTCAAAAGCAGTAAAAACGTTAAAATTTTTCCGCGCCAGATTAGTACTTTTATGTACTTTTTACTCAAAAAGCGCCCAAAATTTATCAATATTTGCATTTTTTAGTGTTAAAAGTGATATTATGCAGTCAAAATGGACTATTAATGCTTTCAAAATGCGATATTACCACGAAAAAACTATTTATAGGCTATTTTGACCATTTTGATCGTTTAAAACAGCGAAAAAAATCGTGAACGTTAAATTAACTGTTTTGGATTTTTAGAATTTCACACCCTGCCGATCCTGACCTTGTGCATCTATGGATGGGGACGATCAAGTTTGGGTGGGGTTTTTCCCATCCGTCCCTGTTACGTGTTTAATATTACTGTGTCATCAAGCCGATATCCTGGATTCGGCCAAAGGTGGGGGAGGCGGACCCAACATAAAATGGTTTATAACTCAGAAAAGTCGTCGGGATGCATAGCTTATGAAAATCGCATTTTTAGACATTTTTGACATTCTATATCCACTGAGAATATAAATTTTGAACTTTTAGAAATTTTTTCACTCAAAATAGTATCGTTTTTGGTCGCGTTTGAGCCAAGGTTATGGGAAATACTCCACATCTAGCAAGCGTCGAAAATTTGAAGATTTCATGTCAAATACATGCTATTTTTCCATCTTTTTGTGCATTATCTTACCTTTCGAAATTTTATTGGCCAAGGGAGGGGGCCGCCTCCACCCCTGTAAATACGGCCCTGTGTGTCATATAAGAATAAATTCACATGAATAGGAATTTTGCCATTTCAGATAATTTCTAGCCCTAGCATAGATAGTCGGTCGCCTCAAAGCGCCAGCTTGGCCAAATTTCAACGAGACTCGTTAAACAGAGACCACGCTCTTAGTTTTTGTAGCGTTGAAGCCGAAAATAGGCACGATTTACTTTGGCCCCGCCCTCAGCACTTCGTCATTTATCCCGAAAATATCGCTTCGGACACAGAAGCGATTCAAAATGGCGATGTTGGCGAACATAATTTAATGCCGAAATTAGGACCAAACAGACGAGTAGAATAGTTTTCATCAATATCGGTTTCGCTAACATATGGACGTTTTTTGACATTCTCTATCCACTGAGAATATAAATTTTGAACTTGAAGAAATTTTTTACTCAAAATAGTGTAGTTTTTGGTCGCGTTTGAGCTAAAGTTATGGAAAATACTCCACATCCAGCAAGCGTCGAAAATTTGAAATTTTCATGTCAAATACATGCTATTTTTCCATCTTTTTGTGCATTATCTTACCTTTCAAAATTTTTTGGCCAAGGGAGGGGGGCCATCGCCGCCCCCCCGTAAATACGGCCCTGTGTGTCATATAAGAATAAATTTACATAAATAGGAATTGTACCATTTCAGATAATTTCTAGCCCTAGCATAGATAGTCGGTCGCCTCAAAGCGCCAGCTTGGCCAAATTTCAACGAGACTCGTTGAACAGAGACCACGCTCTTAGTTTTTGTAGCGTTGAAGCCGAAAATAGGCACGATTTACTTTGGCCCCGCCCTCAGCACTTCGTCATTTATCCCGAAAATGTCGCTTCGAACACTGAACCGATTCAAAATGGAGATGTTGGCGAATATAATTTAATGCCGAAATTAGGACCAAACAGACGAGTAGGATAGTTTTCATTAATCTCGGTTTTGCTAACATACGTATGACCAATACTTGGGAATTTTACAGGTGGAAGGGAATTCGATCTTTGGTTAAAATTATACGAATCTCCTATTAGTTTTTACTTCCCTTTTGTATTTTTATATACAGTATGCTTACTTTGCATGTACTGCATGTTTTATGTTGTAGCTTTGCAAGTGTTTAGGTAAGAAAGCAACGAGTGTCAACAGCGGTTCTTTGAAGTTTTAGACTTCGATTGGTTTATTTAAAATTCGACAATTTCTGTCGATTTTCCATTCAAAATTGAGTATATTTGCGGAAACCAGTGTATCCTAGCATGTGTGCATATATCGAAGAGTGAGATATCCTCTTGCTGAGGTGTCCAAAGGTTATGTACTGACGAAAGCGTTTTGATCAAATTAAGATATTTATTGAATTTTGTGTGTGCAACTTGAATTCAACCTTATTATATGTCTCTCAGTACCATGTTGCTAATTTTGCAGATAAAAATAATATCATTTGCAAGAAATGATGGCAAATTTTACTTATTATAAGGAAATTAATAATTTCGCTCTCTTTGGCCACATTGTATGCTTGATTTTGTCCACTCTTGTTCGGTCAAAATTTTTCATTGTTGAAAAATAATATTAAAATTTTTGGTGTCATGTTATATATGTTTGCATGTACCTACAGGCTTGACCAAATCGCCCCCACATTTTACAGTATATAAGACAAAATTTTCCTATTAATATTTTTGAGAAATATTCGACAAATGTGAATGAAAGCTTGTTTTTCAAAAAGCTCGTTTCTCGAAAAATACGCAAAAATTATTCACTTGCGCTTAACTCAACTTTGTAAATCTGCCTGCCATGCTTTAAACAGCAACCTTATCACTATTGTTTAAGCTGCATTTTTAAAATTTTATAATATATCTATACTTCTGTTTTTATTACAATTGAAACCTTTCTAAAGGATTTCCAGATGCATTTAGATGTAATAATACAAGATGGCAAATAATAATCTTTAAATAGATCTATTCTTATAATTTTACTTTCTGGTTAAATTTGAATATAAAAACATTGGTTTTATTCTAAGAAAACTTTCCCGGTATTTACGAATTCGCCCGGTAGAAATTTAAAAAATTTTATAATAAGAAATTTTTATTTTACAATCAGGAAAATTCTATTCATAAAGTTAATAATTCTTGGTCAATTCTGTATATACGAACAAGACTTCCTCTTTTCTCGTACATTTTCGCAGAATTTGAAAAATTTTTCAATCGAGTATTGATTTATTTTATTCTTTTAAATAAATAATATTAATTAGTTTTCTTCTATTTAGATCTTCACACTGCCCGACAGAAAATTGCGAGTGTTTCCATTGGCCGGTAGTCACGTGTCAGGCATCGAATTAGAAAGTATTTGGGAGCACTTTCGAACGCCATTGGCCGATTTGAGGATTACGTTAGAGCTTGAGTACGAAGTTAAAAGTAGCAACGCCGAACGTTCTTGCGGCTTGTTTTTTGGCATATTTCCTTCAATTTTTCGCTACGAAAACGCCTATCAGCTCAATGTGGACTCTGACTTCATACAATTGACAGCAAAGGATGAATCAGGTAGGATAAAATATGTTTCAGTAATACGTGGGCATAGGAGGGAATGAGAGGCATATCTGGGCGTGGGGTTTGGGGTATGCACCCCCAGAAACCAAAATACCCCCAGAAACCAAAATACCCTCCAAGAATTCAATTTTTTTAAATTTTTTTGTTCTTTTTCTTACAATTTTTTGATGCCAATGGATAGTGCTCGATGCGGAACGTTGAAAAAGGGTGTTTTTCGCCATACCACTATTTTTAAGGCTATTTTTTGACCTTTGAAAAATTCTTGCACCTCCCCCCAGAACTTTGATGCAGCCACTTGTTGAATGTAGAGCATTAATGACGAACAGTTTGCGATTCTATATATATATATATATATATATAATATATATATATATATATATATATATATATATATATATATATATATATATATATATATATATATATATATATATATAATATATATATATATATATATATATATATATATATATATATATATATATATATATATATATATATATATATATATATATATATATATATATATATATATATATATATATGTACAGTATCTTAGGTCTAAGGGGACAGTGTTTTTTTTTTGTACAAGGTCCGTTTGTACATGTACAAAGATGGTCCCCAAAAGTCTTTGTACATTTTGTACATGCAAATTTTTGTGTACTATAATATAGTACAGTAGCGATTTTAGTGTGGTAAAACAGGGTTTTCGATCTTTGGTAGTGTATTTTAGCTAATTTCTAGGTTTCTGACGCCAAAAATTACTAAAAATTATCTGAAAACGGCGCGAAGCGCCGAAAAATGCTGACTTTTTCCATTCTTAATGCAAATTCTGTCATTTTAAAGATATATAGGACAAATAATTTATCAGTTCGGAGCGAAGCGCCGAAAATTGTGAGGAATTTTACATCTTTTTACAGTTTTTGTCTTCCAAAAAATCTTTGTACATTTTGTATACACAAAATTTTTGGAGTACTATAATATGGTACATCAGCGATTTTAGTGTGGTAAAACAGAGTTCTTCGACTTTTCGTAGTGTGATTTAGCTAATTTCTGGGTCTCTAAGGGCAAAAATCACTAAGAATCGTCTTAAAACGGCGCGAAGCGCCAAAAAATTTGACATTTTTACTTTTGAAATGCAATTTCTGCCATTATAAAGATATATAGAACACACAATTACTTATTTCGGCGCGAAGCGCGAAAATTTCGAATTTTAGACCTTTTTTGCAATTTTTGGCTTCCCAAAAATCTTTGTACATGTACAAAGACGGTTCGAAAAAGTCTTTGTACATCGGGAAAAATCTTTGCCGAGTACAAAAAAAAAACCGTGTAAGGGGATGGTATTTATCGGATATTTCAAGGTGAAAAATACGAAAAAGTAAAACAATGGCAATACGAGTATATTAATACTCGTAAATAGTCTCGGTACTAGTCGGTTATACCCCCATCCAGATTTTAATCATTTTCCTGCTCAAATATAGCTTTTTTCTTAGAATCGAACCTAGGATCAGAAGGTTTTAGGTTCAAATCCCAATTATTCGAGGAAAATTTAGGCAAAAAATGCGATATTTGAGGATGAAAATGCTCAAAATCCGGATGGTGTATAACCGACTAGTGCCATGATCTTAAATGGAAACAAAATGCTCGGGCTTCGCGATGTATGATATGCACGTATTGTGGCTTCAAATTTCTCTTAGCATGTGAATTGCGGGAGAACTATCGTATACTTAGTAATTTCAGGTACATATGTATATTATTTTTTGTAAGAAAAAATCTCGTTCGCTTTAATTTTTTGAATTTTTTCATACATACATACAACGTGACATGATTTTGGTGTAAAGTAACGTTGATCTTTATTTATTAATCAAAATTGGAAATTATCGTATTAATTTATTATTCTAATATAGTTTATGACTTGCATATTTGAAGGTGAAAATTCAAAAAAAAATTAAACAAAAAATCTTGTCTGAATAAAAATTCAATATGTTCATATCCTTAGTATATTCAATTAAATGTGACTTCAAAATTTTTCTTATCATGTGAGTATCATGTAAAGTAATGTATTAAGTAATTTAAGATATATCGTTCTCATAAAACAAATCTCGTATGCCTTGGTTTTTGTTTAATTTTCAGACTCAATTGACACGATTTCGGCATCAAAATTATCACATTTTATCTATTTTTTCTATTGATCTTATCGTACGAAGCAGCTCAATTGAAACTATAATTTGTTTTTATTAAAAATTGGTTTCTTCATTATTCTTTCATTAAATTACGTCGTTGTTCTTCAGTTTAGACACGTAGGTTTTTATTCCGAACGAGTGAAGTTTTACACTTTTGCAGTTCAATTCTTTAGGCATTCTTTACTCACTGTACAGACGTGTAGAAACGTTTATAAAGCCAGACAGCTCGAAAGTTCGGGAGGGGGTAGCCGACCATTATTACAGCGGGGTATGACCTTGTATTTTTGGTCGAAAATGGCAAAAACCATCTACGTAAAAATAGTCTAAAAACGCAAGTTTTGCCTAAAATCGGTAAGGGTGGGGAAAGGTAAAAATGTAATTTTTTGCTAGGCTGGAGGGATGATGACATTGGGTTGGGGACGTCCATCCTCCTGTTACATTTACATTTACCTTACATACATACATTTAAATCTACATACATTTGCATTTACAACTACATACATGTATTTACATCTGCATTTATTTACGTTTAATTTTATTTAAATTTTCATTTTTTTACGATTACGTTCATTTAAATTTGTAAATACATTCATTTATTTACATTTATTCACTTTTACATTTATTTACATTTATTTAAGGTTTGTGGTATGGAATCATAACGCTGTTACAATGTCTTCGTCTGGCTGATTTGTACGATTCGTCCAACTTGTGCCTGACTAAAATGCTAATTAAGGATTGGCCCGACACGAAATATCGCGCTGTATTGATTGACCTGACCGGATGTCGTACTTACACGATGGACACACTGTACAAAATTGCAGCCGACTTGTGTCGTTTAAAGGCCAATCAGCTGTGGTTGCATTTTGAATTCCGAGTGCAAGATGCCTTTTCTCTACCGTACTCCCAAAAAGTAGGCTTTAGTTTTTATCTGGATTCATACATATGTACATGAAGGTCTTTATCCAGGATTCGGCCAAGGAGGGCGTGTACCTAAGTTAAATTGCTTTACATCTCGGAAATTTCGTAGGAATGGGATAACTGGTAAAAAACAGAATTTTTCGTCGTCTTTTAACACGCTGTATCCATTACGATCATAAAATTCTAATTTGTTGAAAAATTTTCTTTTTTTCAATATGATGTGAAAGTGTCCTTTTCTTGTAGAGTTTGAGGCGAAATTCGGGGAAAACTAACACGCAGTTCATCTTCCCATGCTGTATCGTACTTTTCATAAAAAATTTTTCGACCAAGGAAGTGATTGCTTTTAAGTAAGGGTACATGTATTGTTTGCAGGGCCGTGTTTAGGAGGGAAGGCTGGCGGGGGCGACTGCCCCCCTCTTGTCCGTAAAAATTTTTGACAGGTAAGATAATGCACTTAATGACGCAAAATTGCGTCTGTTTGCCCGAAAATGGTCAAATTTTCGGCGCTTCGCGACCTATAATAAAACTTTTTAGGTCTTTCAAGTAAGAAAAAATTTTTCTGCAAAAATTTGAATTTTATAATCGTTATGGATGTCGGAAAACGCGGTTTTTTGCGAGCTATCCCTTCGAATTTTCCGAGACAGATCAACTTATGTTGAGGGCGCCCATCCACCTTGGCCGAATACGGGCCTGCGTTTATGCATACATACATATTTACTCAAGTACATAATCCCTCATTTGTCATTTTTTTGCATCTATTTAATCAGTGCCTAATTTTACATATTTATTTATTTGCATTTATGTTTTCTGTGCACTTACGTCTATTTTTATATGTATGCTACGTATATGTGAAATTTTGCAGGAATTGTATCGGTTTATGCAATTTTGTGCCTTACTAAGGCTGCAGCTTGTGCCTTCGTTAGATTTGAATACGGAAGACGCCGAAGGCGATGTGATTCACGCAATAATAAGCAAATTCTTCGATCGATTTTCTAACAGAAGCCCATTCGTTCACGTCGGATCTAATCTGAGTCATTTTTTCCTTAAAAACGTTCAGCAAATCGTCAAATTCATTCCCGAACACGTGCGCAACGTTTACTTTTCACCGAAGCACTTAGTCGATTATTTGCCGAGCGGTACGTTGAAGTTTCTGCCCCCTCATTGTATTTTGTCCGTGTTTCCAGGCCAATTAGAAGGCGTGAATGATGTTGCCGGACCGATTTGCCTAAAATTTCCCAATTGCGAAGTCGGGTAACCAAAATTACATTTGTTTTTTTTTTGATTAGGCCTCCTACATCAAAAATTGTCACCGGGATATTAATAGTGCTACACGCCAGTCTGTGGTACGCAATATTATCCCCGCAAAGTAAATACTGTACAGTGATTTAGGTGTCGAATCGCCTGAAAAATGCAACGCCTTTTAGTAAAAATTCCAGATTTCCCTCTGCCTGACCACAAATTCTTATTCTTTACTTATATAGTCATCCTTACCCTGTGCATCTACGGTGGCGCAACCAACTGAGAAGGGGGCGGGGGTGGGGGACCGCCAGGCACGTATCTCTGGGGGGAATGGGGGGTTCGGACCCCCCAAAATTCAGAAAAATCGGAAAAATACGACTTTTTAAACGTTATTTTGTGCAATTTTTGGCTTTTTTTGGTCTTCGTCCCCCAAAAATTGGTGTTGGTCCTCCCAAAATAAGACGGCCGGCTACGTGCCTGGGGACCGTCCCGTCCCGAAAAGAAAAAATATTTGTATTTTTTCGCAAGAGAACCCCCGAGAAAAATTAAAAAATTCTCGAAGTTTGTTTAATGACAGCCAAGAGAGGTTTTTAGCACGCTTTTGAGCCAGTAAAACCACAATTCACACTTTTGGCAATTCGCGCCGTATCTCTTATTTTTCTCTGATATTTGTCATCTTAAAAGCACAGACACTAATTACACTTGATATGTACGTATGTATGTCGAAATTGTTTTCTGTATTACTTTCGTTTGGAAAGCCCCAAAAGTGAATGCAATCACAAGGATTTCAAATTGTCCGGAGTCGGGCTTAGAAAATCAGTCGCGCAGCTTTCAAGGGGGTCATACATGGGCAAGGTAGAGGTGGCCAGATTGTAGGAGGGATGAAATTCAGGAATAGTCTTATAGTAAATTATGGTCATTCTTTTTAAAGGGTCTGCTTGCACAAGTTCATACAAATTCGGTCGCCATAAGTCAATGTACATTCTGCATATATGTAAATTGTGTAATACTATAAAATAGTACAGCAGCACGCTATGTGCGGTTACCTGCTTTCTTAAGCTTTATTAGTGAAGTTTAGCCAATTAGTGAGTTTGTAGCATTGAAAAATACAAAAATTTATCAATGCGGCGTCATGCGACTGAAAAATTTGGTATTTCTATCGTTTACAGGCAGAATTTTCGGTCTTTTTGCTTCAATAATCTCAAAAATTGCCTTGCAGTACCTATCGTTTTCACAAAATCGCCTGACAGTACACGATTTTTTGTATTCGGCAAAGGATTTTTCCTGATGTGCAAAGACTTTTGGAAACCGTCTTTGTATATGTACTAAGATCCTTGGGATGACAAAAACTGCAAAAAAGGTTTGAAATTCGCAAAAATTTCCGGCGCTTCGCACCGAAATGAGTAATTGTGTGTTCTATATATCATTATAATGTCAGAAATTGCATTTCGAAAGGAAAAATGTCGAATTTTTCGGCGCTTCGCGCCGTTTTGAGACGATTATTAGTGATTTTCATCGTCAGAAACCCAAAAATTAGCTAAAATACACTACCAAAGGTCGAGCAACTCTCTTTTGCCACACTAAAATCGCTACTACACCTTATTATAGTACTCAAAAATTTGTGTCTACAAAATGTACAAAGACTTTTAGGGACAATCTTTGTACATGTACAAACGGACCTTGTACAAACAAACACTGTGACAGTACCTGATTTTCAAAACCTTAGGTAGGGGGTAAACCCCTCTCACCCCCGATGCCCATGTGTGTTGAAAGGGCATATTTTTGTATGCTTTTCTAAAATCAAGCAAATGGGTTTTCGATTTTTTTCACTATGATTACATCTCGTCTGGTAGAACGCTCAAAAATGCCATTATGTATATTTTCACGCAGATCCTATTGGTTCTCGATGTACCATAGTTTTCCAATGTCGGAAGTTCAGGAATGGATAAAATCCGAAAATTCGGGGCCAGTTAATTAAGACTTCGAGCCTTTTTTGTAGGTCGAATATGAAAAATGTTTAAAAAATCCTATATGAAATGTTTCAATGTGGAAAACTGCATTTTTTAGTACTTTTTATTCAATTCTGACTCGTTTCTTCATTTTTATGAGTGAAAAATTAAGAATTCATCGAACTGTGCTAGTCGGCGCGAAGCGCCGAAAAAAATGTAAACATCCTTCCTACTGTCGTCCCCAGAAATCATGCAGAAAATGTTTGATATTTCAGAATCGTGTGACAGTGACTGGAGCCTTAGACCCTGAGGTAGGGGTAATACCTCCTCATATGGGAATGTGTGCGATAGACCTTGACTTGAAAAATTTTGGATTTTTAAAATACAATCCTGGTCACGCCCGTAGATGCACAGCATGGCAAAATTGAGCTTTTTTTAGGCCAAAATGACCTCAAAAACTGCTATAAGCGCTAGAAGCGCGTTAAAATTTTATTATTACACAGTTTCTGGTCAATTTTAAGCACTTTTAAAGAAATTGTTTAATTTTCATCCGTTTTCGGCCTTCATTTTGCGTCATTTTCTTCACAAAATTTTCAATTTTATTCCATTCTGGAGGTCCCCTAGACCCCAAACCTTCCACACGGTCATGTCTGGTCACGTTCCTGTGTATCATCCGCATACGTGTAACGGCTCGAAATTTTGGAGAGGTCCTGGCCATTTTTAGGGAAGGGGCAAATGACCTCCAATTTTTGGCCAAAAACGACCAAAAACGCCTAAAAACGGCCAAAAAATTCGATTTTCTTCAAAAATCGGGAAGGGGTTAAAAAATTTTTGGCTTTGGGGGATTGGGAGGACGTCCGACGTCTGGGTATGGAGGGGATCCCCCCATTTCCCTGTAATAACGTACTTGATGGTGGTCAAAATTTTCAAATTTTTCAGGCTTTGAGGGGATAGGGGGACGTCCGACTTTGATTTGGATGGATCACCCGTGTAACATGCATGATGGTGTTCAAAATTTTTCAGGCTTTGGGGGGATAGGGGGACGTCCGACTTTGGGTGGAGGATCCCTCATCCCCCTGTAACATGCACGATGGTGGTCTAAAATTTTCCGGCTTTGGGGGTATAGGGGGGCGTCCGACTTTGGATGGAGGGGATCCCCTGTTACATGTATGATCATCCGTTTCCCTAAATTTCGAGTCGACCCGCTGCTACGTGTTAGGTTTCGCGGCAGGTATTTATGCGCGTCGCCCGACGAATTGCTGCGCAACGCTTGCAACGTCGGCCGGCTGGGCGAGCGTCATCAGGCGCTGAGCGTGGTGGCGTGCGACTTGGCGAGCGGCTGCGAAATCGTGCCGCGCTCCTTTTCTTTGCTGCCCGAGTCGGCGGCGTTGGGCGCGGCGTGGAATCGACGCCACGACCAGCGTCGCTCGTTTTATCATTTGCCGCTTCTCGTCGCCGAACACGCTTACGGCCAGAGGGCTGTTGCGCCGCTTTTCCGCGAAATTTTCGCCGTCGGCCACCTTGAACGTCAATTGACTAGATTGATGAATCAAAATGACTTGGCGGGTAATTATTTTTTTATTATTTATTTATTCATTTATTTATCAGACAAGTTAGCAGACACGCTGTATTTTACTAGAGCGTGCGAACTTTGAGAGTCAGCCCCAAAACTTTTTATATGTAGCGCCTTTTTTTAGACTGAAAATCTACGGGCATTGATGGGAAAACGCCGTTTTTTGTGGTCTCTATCGATGCTCTATCTTTTTAAAACGTGAAGGCGAAAAGAACCTTTTAAAATTTAATTAAATTGGACAAGGTATGTATGGTCGAAAATGACTAAAATCGATACTTTTGAGCCAAAATTCGCTCAAAACACATGAAAACAACATATTTTTCAGTTTTTTGTTGGGGGGCCGAAAATTCTTAAATTACCTGCAGTAGGGATGCAACGGATTCAGGTTTTCCAATAATATCGGATCCGGATCTTTTATTATCAAAATAACGGATAATAACTGATCCGGATCCGGATTCACGAATATACATTACGAACGCTTTTTTTAATAAAGAAAATTTTTGTTCGCAAGTACGGTTTTTTAGGCTCATTAGTTTTAGAGAAGCAGAATTACTGTGAGGATGATGAAATAAGTAAAGCTGAATGAGCTTGGTTCGAGTGGTCGGGATTGAGATCTCAATGCGGCGGATTCATCTCAATTCGGCGAAATAGGCTCCAGGGAGCAACTGCAGAAAAGCTGCTGTTTCTTAAATACAATTTGCCTGTCATTGAATTTGAGTATCAACTCAGTCAAAGTAAAGCTTTTGTCTCGTTGTGATGTTGTTTCTTCAATACAATTCAAGGTTTAATGATCTTTTATCATAATCTTTTGGATCCGTTTAGGGTTCGTTTTAAACTGTAGAAATACCGGATATGGATCCGGATCTTATTCTATAAAAATATCGGATCGGATCTTATTTTTTAAAAATACCGGATTCGGATCCTGATCATAATTTTCAAAATACCGGATCCGGATCCAAAATAATACCGGATAATAACGGATCCGGATCCGGATATCCGTTGCATCCCTAATCTGCAGAATCTTTTGAGGGTCAGCATAGCAGTCATTCTGGATTCTATTTCCCAGCCTCATAACATTTATGGTCTGTTAGCAGACATAAATGCTGGGTGTTTAGCTACATATGAATCCCCAGAAAAAAAGAAGAAACAATCTGGGGGAGTTAAGGTCTAAAACGGACAAGAATCAAGGCTTCCCGAATCGGCCAGAAATTACTAATTAATGCAATTTTTGCGCTGTTGTACCACAACTCCGACTGCTAAGGTCATTTTTATGTAGATCAATCAACTTATCTGACGTGTCTCTAAGCCTGATGTGTTATTATGTAGGATCGGTAGTTCTTTTGCAGCCCGGTTTTGTTTTCTCCTGTGTTTTGTTTAGCAGTTTGCTTCTTACCTTAATGATACGATGACATGCCAAAGATGGCTAACGACGACTGACTGAGTTACGTTTAGAAAGAAAGAGATTGCCGGTCATTAGCCAGCCGCTTCATTTTCCAAAAATTTAGTATTTACGTGCATACTATGGGTGCGCGTGCGAGTATTCCCAAAATTAAATAAAATTACCTTCATATTACGTAGCAAAGGCATTTTTGAGCGATTACCCTGACTTATATTCGTAAAAATGTTAGGCTGCATCAGGAACACGGTTTTTTTGTATTCGGCAAAGATATTTCCAGATGTACAAAGACTTTTCAAGACCGTCTTTGTACATGTACAAAGATTTTTGGGAAGACAAAACTGTAAAAAGGCGTAAAATCCCAAAGTTTTCGGCGCTTCGCACCGAAATGAGTAATTGTCTGTCCTATTTATCTTTAAAATGGCAGAATTCACATTTAGAATGGAAAACCGTCAAATTATTCGGCGCTTCGCGCCGTTTTGAGACAATTTTTAGTAATTTTTTGGCGTCAGAAACCCAGAAATTAGCTAAAATACACTACCAAAAGTCGAAAAACCCTGTTTTACATCACTAAAATCGCTACTGTACCATATTATAACTAGTACACAAAAGTTTACATGTACAAAATGTATACAAAAACTTTTCGAGACCATCTTTGTACATGTACAAACGGACCTTGTACAAAACAAACACTGATTAGGAATTGAATTTATGTCGCGTCAGTGCTGGTTTTGTACAGTCAGGGGCGTAAGAAGGATTATTCAAGTGGGGGGGGGCGTTCCGAAAAGTAGTGACCCTATATGTATTTCGGGATGTGTTCGACGGTACATGAAAAGAGTGCATTTTTTGACGTTTCCGAACATGCTCTATTGATTGAGCCTATAAAATTCTAGTTTTTCGAAAAAATATCGTTCCTATCGATTGTCTGTGAAAACTGAAAAGTGGCGTTTTCGGTCGCCTTTTCGGCAAACTTATGGAAGGCGATCTGTAGATCGGTTCTTAATTATGCGGCACCAGTTTGGACACCAAACACTAACATCCTCAAATCTTGCCAAACTCCAAATCTGCCAGAACACCGCACTTAGAACTATTACTGGTTGCCTTCAAATGTCGCCAATTGACCATCTACACAGCAGAAACACGTATGCTGACGGTCCAAGTCCACAATCGACTTTTGACAGACCAATTCCTATGCATCTTGCTTCCACGACCAACATCGCTTGCGGGCAACTTTTTGGTTGTCCTGGACCACCTACACGGCGGCAACGGAACTTTCGGCTGAAAAACACACTTTAAAAATGTATTCGAACGACAGAGTCAAACGGCACCTCACAACTTTACCCTCAACAGCTTCACTGCAACAACAACTTCAAAAGCTCTATCAGAATGCTATCCAGGCCTGTCGCCTTCGTTGCATTCAACGCAATCCACTAATAAACCCGACGCCACTCCCAATATATCCCCACAAGAGAAATTGCTACCTCGCCAAACAAGATCCGCCTTAGCCCAACTTAGATGAGGCTACAGTTACATCCTGGCGTCCACGCGCAGCAAACTCGACTCCAGCGGCCTCACACCTGACACCCGCCCACGTTGTTTGGCGGCAACCGAAGATACACGACACCTCTTCAACTGTCCATCCCGACCAACACAAGCTCGTGTCAGTGACTTATGGAAAGGGCCAATTAGTAGTGACCTTCTAGACCTTTGATCGATCGATGGATGACAACATGTGACGGCAATTACAACAACAACAACAACAGAATAAAAGGATATTATGGTGCGGAGCGCCAAAAAAATTATGATCTTCCGATAAAATGATGTCAATTTTCACTATCTTTGGTGCATTTTTGTTTCTAGGGGGCGCCCAGTGGCCACTCCCTCGCTGATGCCCATGTGTGCAATATTCCACTCCGATACATACTTGTTGGGTTGGATTGGTTTATTTAATTTCCGATTATTAAATGCATGCACATTTTATTGAAAGATAATGGCTTAAGTGGGGTGATCGATGAGGGTTGATAGAAATATGTAAATAATCATAAATTATGTATTTGATTTAACATCGCATAATCTTATATGTATTTTTTCTTTGTTTTCTATGCAGCGAGTGAATCATCGACGAAGGCTCATGAAAAATCTGCAACAACGACTTTGTCAGTCTTTGTGCAGCTACTCTTGAATCCGAATTGTATAGACTTGAATTCTTTGACGCCTGTAGCATTTAAAGTATGTTTTATCAAATTACTTTACATACAATGCAGCAAAGAAATAGAATTTCAAGTTTAAAAACTTTGCGTAATATTCGGCAGCGAATGATTTAAACTAAGCTATTAATTAAAACTTTCTCGCTACGAAATTCTAACATTTAATGTATTAAAAAAATGAATCTTGTGGCACGTGAATTTGGTGAGTGAAATTGGAATTTTTCTTCTGACTGATATGTAATACATCATTGTTTACTAATATACATACATTGCTAACTGCTCAAAATTTCTTTGTGGATTCATCTATTTCAGTATTCAAGTATGGTTGTTTTGTTTTACCGGTTGTAATTAATTAAAACATGAAAAACTAGACTAGTTTTCTATTAAAGGTCGCAAAGAATGCCACAGAGCTTGAGAAGATTAAAAGTTCTCTTAAACTAAATTAATGCTCACACAAGAGAATAATCTAAGGGCTTATTAGCATACCTGAGCGTGGGGAGTTCGGGAGATATGCAACCCCCAGAAATCAAAATGCCACCCAGAATTAAATTTTCGAAAATTTTTTTTGTTTTTTTCGCAATTCTTTTATGCCAATGGATAGTGCTCGATGAGGAACGTTGAAAAATGTGTGTTTTCGCTACACCACCATTTTTAAGGCCATTTTTTGACCTTCGAAAAAATCTTGCACACACCCCTAGAGCTTTGGTGCCGCCCCACCTATGCTTATTACAACTGCAACATCCGGTCTTCCATAAATTCGTGGGTATCATCCTTCTGTGACACGAAGAGAGCGACATATAAGAGTAAGTCATTCCCTCTGCTAAAATATCTTTCGCTTGGGTGCTTGTTGTTGTTATTTTAGAAAATAGAACCAGGGAATGAATTCTTGAAAAAGTAAGCAGCTTGAGGTTATTCGAGAAAAGTGAGGTTAGTTGTTTTTCATACTTTTAATGCAGGAAAATACTTCCCTTCTGTTTGTCTGATTTATTAAATTATAAACTTAAATTAGAGGTGCTTTTAATTCTAGTAATGTGACACCTTGGCATGCTAACATTTTTGATTTGTTTTTGGCATTTACGTTTTTTAAATAAATTTGTACGCGTTTTGACACATTCATTCTGAAACCGATTTCATAGGAAAGTCAGAATGCTGACAAACAAACTTTGCATATAACAAGTCATTTGAAGTGCTCAGAATAATTTTAATCGGGTGAATGATTTTCATAAGGGCATAATGTGATACCTTTTCGAAAAAAATTCACAAAGTTCGGGAACTTCGTTATTTCTATGGTTGCCACCATAGGTGGGCAGCACCGAAATTCTGGGGGTGCAAGGTTTTTCAAAAGTCAAAAATGGTCTTAAAAATGGTGGTATGGCGAAAAAACACCATTTTTTCAATGTTTCTCATCAAGCACTATCCATTGGCATTAAAAAATTGCAAAAAAACAAAAAATTCAAAAATTGAATTCTGGGGGTATTTTGATTCCTGAGGGGGTATTCGGCCTTCTGGGGGTGCATATCCGAACACCCTGCCCACGTGTGGTTGCCACCGCTTTTTATATCAAATGCAGTCGAATATTTTTTGGGATAGAAATTTTAGATTTAATTAAGTTTTGGGTGAGTTAAATTGAAGAAAGAATGAATAAACGCAATCAAAATTACTCATTGATTGTTTGCATCCATGCGCATGGAGCACATTACACAGTGATAACAAACATTTCAGGAATCTACATAGGTTTCGAAAATCAGTTAGCTAGCATAGCAATAATAAAGTGAGATTCATTATTGATTTTTAATGATTAATCACTAATGATTGATTAATAAGTAAAATTTTGATTCTTTATATAATAGAGAATTACATACTCGTTGCTTGCACAAAATTTTTTCATCAAAATTTGTTTGAAGCTTAAATTTTTGTTCTTTTTAAAAAAATTATATGAAGTTTCGCGAATTTTGTGAATTTCACTTGAAAATATATTTCAGAGCCGTCATAGAAAGCATTAATGTCACTGCTGCGATGAAATTTAAGCTGTTGTACGAGATGGCCAAAAAATAATTCGAATAATATATCTTGCCTATCCCGCCGTTCTTGTTTGGGTCGATGGGGCAACTCCTTTTCGCTGATCTTTATTTTACCGGTCAAACCTTTATTTGCCCATTATTTTTCATACGATCGCACGTGCACTGCACAGTTTTAGCGGTCTGGTCAGTCTGATCTAAGGGGTTAGCCGGAGATCCTATGCAGTTGTAACTTTTAGCTTTTATCTTGCTAAATTTACCTAAAAAGTGAAAGCTGCGATAAGGTATGTTTCTTATTTCGCTATCACTGGATGATTTCAAGCAATTGTACAAAAATTCGTTTTCGTCTGTCTGTTTTTCTTACAAAATTTTTCATTGTTGTCTTTTTGGAATTTTATATTCCTCCTCGGTGTCCAGGGCTTCCGGGTTTCTCGCTTGTATGTCTTTTTTATGACTAGAGATAGAATTTCCAGGTGCAAAAAATAAGGCAAATAGGTGCCAAGCATCGGCCGATTAGGTGCAAAGAATCGATATTATGTACAAAGTATAGCCCTTTTCACAGTCAAATTAGGTACCAAGCAGGCTAAAATGTCAAAAAACAGTGGAAAAAAGTCCAAAAATATAGCTCTTAGGTGCTAGCCACACATGGGCGTGGGGGTATGCACCCCCAGAAGTTGAAATAACCCCCCAGAATTCAAATTTTGATTTTTTTTGCTTTTTTAGCGATTTTTTTGATGCCATTGGACAGTGCTCGATGAGAAATGTCGAAAAATGGTGTTTTTTCGCCCTACGACCACTTTTTAGACCATTTTTTTGATTTTTGAAAATTTTTTCACCCCTTCCCCGCAGAATTTCAGTGCTGCCCACTTATGGTGCTAGCACTTAAAATTTGGTGGTATCACCTGAAAATCCGGTCTCTTTTTATAACCCATGGTCCGTTTCTTAAAATAACGATATTCTTCTATTGGAAAACTTTTATGAATCAGCGAAAATTTTAATATGCACACGTATGTATATCCAAGCCTGTAGCCAAGTGAAGGGGGGGCAGTTGCTCCCCTCGAAACCAAAAATTTTTTCCGTTTCTCATAATGGTTCCCCACATACATGCACAGCATAGGGGGTGAAATCCTAAAGTGCCTTTTTTGGGCCTAAAAATGCTGGATACGCGTCGAAAACATCGTTTTTGGCGTTTATGACGATGCTCGTCTTTTAAGAGCATTAAAACATGAAGAAATTTCGAAAAAAGTTAAATAAAATGAACAAAATATAGTCAACACATGAGTTGACATTTTTGAGCAAATATATAGCTTAAAACGCTTAAAAAAGCACCTTTTTTACGAATTTTTAGGAAATTTTTGGAAAGTATCAAAAAACCACAAGCGTATTCTAGGGGGCTGAAACCCCCCACCTCACCCAAGATCATGTATGGTCCCTAAAGGACGATATTAGGAATTCTCAAAGCGCATTTAAAAGACCGTCAAAACAGATTTTCTGCGTGCTTTTGAGCTAGCGCCAAAATTTTGCGGCGCCCCGCGCCGGATTGATTGTTCATGTATAATTTTTGTCTTATTAACCATTCAAATCAGAGTTAAACATGGGGAAAATGTCATGTTTTTCCGGCGCTTCGTGCTGAATCGCTAATCTTCTGCTTGTTTTTCTTCGCAGAGTTACAAAGATTGAGTAAAAATACGAAAAGTTAAGCAAATTGTTCATTGACTGGACAATGAGAAATCAGTTACGCATATAGTATAAGCGATAGATTTTTTGTGTATGAGTATGAAATGAACTGAAAATTGTTTAAATTTATTTTCGAAATTTTCCTTCACCATAGATATCCGAGTTTTAAACCCATTTTAACCTACCCTCCCCCCCCCGAAAAGAAATCCTGACCTCAGGCTTGCATATGCCTAGTTAGCTACGTTTTTTATCATTTCAAAATCTAGCGCATTTTATGTGCTTTCCATATTTCAGAAAGTTCGCTTGGAGTTGCAGCGATGCCTACAATTCTTGAATGATTTAAAACGCGATTTGCCATATAATTACGAATTAGCATTAAGCGTTGCTGAAGTACAGTTGATAACCGAATTGATGATATTAGCTTCCAGGTACATATGTACATATGAATATGTTGGAGCATAATCTAGCAAATTTAATTTGTTCCTTGAACATTCTAAAGATTTGGAATTTTTTTGTTCTTTAAAAAAAGTGGAACTTTATCGTAGATGTTAAGTCTTCTTGTTAGCTCCAAAAGAAAATTAAACTTTATCTCTTTTTACGTAATTAAATATGTACGCAATTGCATTATGTAATTCGGAAATCGGGGAGTACAATCTCAATTTTTGATTAAAAAAGTAAAAACGACTTGGTACTTTGATAGTGAATCAGAAAAATATCATCTGCCAAAGATATAACGCCACCTAATCTTATTTCAGTCGAGAAAATTAGGAATTTGTTAAAAAAGATCGCACATATATGAAAGTCAAAAAGCTTTATGATGTAATAGAGGCTAACCGACCTTTGCTAAGGGGGTCTTCATTCTTTTGCTGCGTATTCGCAACTTCCTGTTCTTATAGAATCGTTAACCTTAAGAAAATAGATGCTTTTACTAAATCGACTAATTTATTGTGCGCGCAACTAAAATATGCTTAATTCGGTTAATGTTCTATTTATTCCGTTTGTATTGAAATTGATATGCTTACATTCCTGTACATAAATATTTTTCTTCAATAATTGCAAACATATCTGCGTGGCATGTGCCGAATAATGTCTTCCTAAGACCTTACCGCTATTATGCAGGATCGGACAATCTTTATGTTTAATTGGAACAAATCCGAACTGTAATAATATTGGGTATGGCATAGTTAACGTCGGGGTTACAAATCTACTGCTGACGTCACGAACGGATCTGGCAAATAAGTAAAAATAGATACAGTAAAAGCCATACGTGTACAGCATGGGAATTATGGTGGTTCAACCAGGAAAAATTAAAAAAAATGCTTTTTTAGCTTGAAAACCTTAGGTACACGTCAAAAACGCTATTTTCGAAGTTTTAGACGAAGCTAGTTCTTTCTAGAACATAAAAACGGAATATGAATTTCGGAAAAATTTGAAGGAAGATAGTCAATTAAACAAAGTATGGTCAGAAAACGTGTATATGACGCTAAGCGCCGAAAACTTTTAAGTTTTGAGCCAACATTTATGTAGCTAAACGCGCTTTAAAAAACACACTTTTCACGCTTTTTCGGAAAATCGACAATTTTGGGGAAATCAGCAACCATTCTGTGGCAGGGATAAATTTGCCCTACCCTTCCCCAAGAACACATGGTGAAAAACTTGTTCAACCTGGATTAACAGTCAACTTTTTTGGTTAACTTTCGGGCTCGACCTCACTTTTAAGCATTATATCGTGTCTGTATTTTACTTATTCTGAAAAGCTCTATCCTCTTCGAGATAGATGGCCAATCTAATCAATCAATGGTGATAGGATGGTTCAAATATCCCTTAGGCTTTTCTTGCTTCTGTAGTTGTAAACTGATTAGAGGAATTCCACTTTATCTGTTTTCCGATAGTTTAAAAAATTATCGGTCTTTAGACTTTGATGTTTATTCGTTTTTCTTCGCATTATCGACTCATGGAACAGGAGATTTAATGAACAAATGGACAATGACTTCTAATCACTGGTCTTTTTGCAAGGGACAAAGATTTTGAGGCTCGTACAAAGATTTTTGGAGCGATCTTTGTATATCTTAGCACACAATGTATAGGCAGCTTTTGGCCGATTTTTCATTGTGCAAAAAAATCGAAGTTTTTGTGCGAAAAAATAGTGCTCTTAATTGTGATTTAAATAGTATGCAGATTTATGTACATAACAAAAATGCCTTAATTTGTCGAGTTTTCCTATCTGACTGATATTTATTTTTTTCATATAACGCTCAGTCTTCGTCTTCTGTGATCTAAAACCGATTTGAACCCTTGAAACTTTAAAAAATTTTAGTCGTGAAATTTTAAAGCTACTCAAAAAGTAAAAAATGAAACACAGTAGGAAAAACTGAAAACAGGCTGAAACGAAAAAGGTCAACTGTAGTCTATTTCATTCATTCAAGATTCGTTTAAAAAGTTTAAAGCGACTGCAAAACTATTGTGAAATAATACGATAGGAGTAATGTTTTACAGTATTTTGAGGTACGGGATTATTTTTGGTTGATTAAGGTCATGTCATGGTCATTGCTTTTCCTGATTTCTTGTGGTATCGCTGATAAAGTTGTAATCTATGAATTTTAATTGGATATTTATGAGCTATCAATTTTGGGCAGTTGAAAAAAATTTGAAGGAATGCCCTTTTAACTTTGCAAGAAATTGAAAAAATTATCGATTCTTTAAACATTTGAAAAACCTTATGATTAGAAATTAGAAAAAATTTTGATTCAAAAATTTTCCTTTCAGTAGTAGAAATACTGAAATTTCATTCGCTAATAGCAACTGATAAGCCAATTCTAATCGATCATTTATGTAATATTCTTAATATAAAATTGAGCAATAGCCGGTTATATGCATGGATGCACAGCATGACCGATTCTGGGGGTGGGTCCATAGGTGGGCGGCACCAAAGTTCTGGGAGGTGCAAGTTTTTTTAAAGATCAAAAAATGGCTTTAAAAATTGTGGTATGGCTAAAAACACCATTTTTCAACGTTTCTCATCGAGCACTATCCATTGGCATCAAAAAATTGCGAAAAAAATTTAAAAAATTTTCAAAGATTGAATTCTGGGGGGTATTTCGGTTTCTGGGGGATGCATACCCCAAGCCCCCCCACGCACAGGTATGCTTTAGACCCCCCGAACCCCCTACGTGCATGTCTGCCTATAAGTCGGTCCCTTGTTCGCTGTCAAACTTATTAGAATTTTTTCTACTTATTTAATTTAAGATTACTGGAAATTCGCACTCAATTTCAACCAGCTTGGCTTTCTCGAAATCTGCCAAGCACTTTACCGAATGCATTGAAGATATTCGATAATTTATTCAAGACGCTTCTGCCGCCAGATTTACAACAGTTTGGCGAAAAGTTATTGTGATATTTTTGCCTTTGAGGCGAAAGATTTCTGAGAAAATTTCACTTTTTTTCAAAATTTCACGCCGAATCAGTCCCAATTGTTTTACGGATAAAATCAATCAGAGCGCTGGCTTGGTGATGGTCTCATTCCATTCTATTCTATTCGAATTGATAACGATGCCTTCTTCACTGATTATTGAATTTTTCGAAGCTGTCTTAAGCCTAGGTATACTTGAAGCACGTGCAACATTAATTATTAGAATTCGGTCACTGGAAGCTGGACTAAATACTATCAAAATTTGATTAACCAGCTAATTTGCTTATTATTTAAACAAATAATATACAATGTGGGATTGGTTTAGTCTGATTTACACTTCTGCAGTGCTAATCATAGGTGGGCAGCACTAAAATTCTGAGAGGGTGGTGCAAGGTTTTCAAAGGTCAAAAAATGGTCTGAAAAGTGGTGGTTTGACAAAAAAATACAATTTTTTGAAGTTTCTCATTGAGCACTATCCATTGGCATCAAAAAATTGCGAGAAAAACAAAAACAAATTTCAAAAATTGAATTCTTGGGGGTATTTTGGTTTCTGGGGATTATTCGGCCGTCTGGGAGGGGTGCATATCCCCAAACCCCCTCCCACAAGCCCACGTGTGGTGCTAATGCGAACATGGATAAATGAATAAGTGAAAGATTTTATTTAATAAAAATTACCTACGTACATTTGTAGATAATCAAGGAAAAAGCTTCCTTATTTGAAAAAAACTTCCTCATTTGAAATAACTTAATACGTTTGCTAGTTTGGGATTGATTACTGTGCTTTTTCTGTCCATATATAGTAATTCTACTTTCTTAATATTTGGACTTCTTTTTCTGCGTTTATCCGATGAACTTTAATTATCGCATATAGTCGCGGGTGTGGTTTATTTATTCATACTACGGTCCTGCTTTTATTTGGAGCGTTAATCTCGTTTGCCATTGTATACTGCGAGCATAGGTGGGCGGCGCCAAAATTCTGGGGGAGAGGGATGCAAGATTTTTCAAAGGTCAAAAAATGGCCTTAAAAATGGTGGCATGACGAAAAAGCACCATTTTTTAACGTTTTTTATCGAGTACTATCCATTGGCATCGAAAAATTGCGAAAAAAAACGGAGGAAAATTTTCAAAAATTGAATTTTGGGGGGTTATTTTGATTTCTGGGGGGTGCATACACTCCACGCCCACGTGTGACTGCTAGTCGTTGAATATTTTGCTTGGGCGTATACATGGTTTATTAATTTTGTTGGAGAAGAGGCTCTTATCTACATATGCTATAGATATTTATTAATCTTCGTCTTAAAATTGAAATAAATTATCGTTTTGCTAATCTTCTAATATGCACGATTACGAGCAGAAATCTGTGATACTTGGAAATATTCCAGTTTTTGTAGACGGTGAGCGAGCGATTTTAATCTGCATATTCTCTAGCCTCGTGTTTTTGTCTTCATGACCGGACGTACAGATGGGGTCTATCTAGACGCCCATAATGCAAAATTAGAAATTTTTAAGGGAAAATATGCACAAAAAATCAGAACCAAAAAGTTTTTCAAAAGTGCTTGAAATTAATCATAAACTATGGATTAGTCTTCATGCTATTTTGTATTTGTACTAGTTTTTGAGGCTATTTTGACTCAAAAAATGTATCCGGTTAACCCGCAGACCCGTTTCTAAAGCATGGCCGCAGACCCGTTTTTAAAGCTTGGATAGCTTTGCTTGGTACTTATTTCTATATTTCAGAATATCAGATCTGCATTGGGGTTCAATAAAAAATGCCTTCTTCATTTTCAATTCAACGTATGCATGGTAAACGCGTCTTATTGATTTTTTAGAGCCTGATATAGTATTGTTGTGCTGCGAATATTTTAATCTGCACGCATATCAGAAGCGATGATAAAATTTTATGAGACTGGCTTAATGAGATCAGTTTTAGTGGCCTTTATATGGGGTACTAGCAATGTGTTGCTGAACAGATACAAATGGAAAAGCTCGAAAGCCCAATCGCGTGCCCATTTTTTGGCATCATGCAAACGGGACATTGCATTGAATTGGCGATTTTGCTTAGCTTTCCTCTTAAATCAAACGGGATCGCTCTTTTTCTATGTGCTGTTATCATCGCTGCCCTTATCGTTTGTTGTACCTCTTGTAAATTCCATAACTTTTCTAACAACGGCCGTTTTTGAACAATTGATCGGTACCGATCATGAAATGAATTATTCGATGAATATTCTTATTGGATCCTGTCTTATATGCCTGGGTATTTTTTGCTTATGTGATTGATTACTGATTAGTGTGTTAACTATCGTTAATTCACTTTGTCGCTGCGGTAGGAATCTATTCAATTTTCGAATTTTGTAAGGTTGGCAAGCTTAATAAAATGTCGGTATATGCTTCAAGAGAAAGATTGATAAGTGTAGACAAGACATAAAAAACATCTTACATGGACCGTTTGTACCTTTTGTATTGTACCCACACGTGAGGTTGGGGGTATGCACCCCCAGAAGGCCGATTATCCCTAGAATTTAGTTTTTGAAAATTTTTGTTCTTTTCGCAATTTTGTGATTTGAGGGATAGTGCTCGATGAGAAACGTTGAAAGATTGTGCTTTTCTCGCCATACCATTTTTTGACCTTTGAAAATTTTTCCGCCCCCCCCCAGAATTTCGGTGCTGCCCACCTATGATTGTACCTACTGGCCCACAAGTCGATATTTTTTTGAATATTCACGTTGTTGTTTTCTGAGCTCAGCTTATTGATTCCAATGAACCTCTACCCTCCGTTACTGTGATGTCTTTACAGTCGAAGGTTACCTACCATGATGGAGCGCCGTGATAGCTAATCTTAAACTACACATGCTTTACAAACTGACAATTATCAGTTTCATGTTGTGCGATTTAATCTTTCTAAATATGTATGTTATTTTTTCAGGAAGTAAATTCTTGAAAGAGTTACGATTAAAAAACTACTATATTGCATGAGGATAGGCACCTGGACGGCATCATACGTGGGGTTATGCACCATAGGTGGGCGGCACCGAAGTTCTGGGGTTCAAGATTTTTTCAAATGTCAAAAAATGGCCTTAAAAATGGTGGTAAAGGCTACAAAAACTTTCAGAAATTGAATTCTGGGGGTTGCATACCACACGTGGGCGTGGGAGCGGAGTATGCACCCTCAGAATTTAATTTTTGAAAATTCCGTTTTTTCGCAATTTTTTGAGGCCAAATAGTACTCGAGAAAAAGTTGAAAAACGTTATTTTTTCGCCATACTACCATTTTTAAGATCATTTTTTGACCTTTGAAAAATCTTGCACCCCCAGAATTTTGGTGCTGCCCACCTATGGTGCATACCCCCCACGCCCAGGTATGGTATGCACCCCTGGAAGGCCGAATACATCCCTCCGGAATTCAATTTTTGAAAAAAAAATTTTCCGCGATTTTCTGATGCCAATGAATATTACTTGGGTAAGAAACGTAAAATGGTTTTTAGCCATACCATCATTTTTAAGATCATTTTTGACCTTCGAAAAATCTTTCACCCCCAGAATTTGGTTGCTGCCCACCTATAATGGACATCCATGGAAAAAAAGAAAAAGTAGATTTGGTGCGGTAAGTACAAGGAGTTGCTAATATGTAGGTAACCCACATTTCAAAAGGAATAGAGCCGCAGGGTTTTTTATATTCCAATGCTGGATTAAATAAAAATTTCCAAGTTTTTGAAAAGCATTCGTCAGTGATGATACCTGAAAAGATTATACCTTTAGGTACGTCCTACATGATATGTAGGAAATAGGTACATACCTGCCTAGTAATGCGCGCAAACCATAATTTTCATGTATGCATAAGGCACTATAAAAAAATAAATGCAACTGGCTAATCAAAAAGCTGAATTTTTAAAGGAAATATGTACGGATAAAATTTTTACTGAATCACATGAACAACGGATGAACATCATTAATCCCAGATATGGCAGCCCTACAAGATGGACACATTTTGTATTTTCCAATCACGTCTTCTACGCATTTGCTACAAAAAACATGACCACAAACAGTGGACATCATACGGCGCTTGCTGCGGCTTATCTAAAAATGCAGAATCTGTAAAGTCGAAACAAATTATTGATATTTTACATAAAAAAGACAAAAAGACAAGCAAACGAACGATATATACAGAACTAAGTTAGTTCATAAAAAATATTGATATGATTTTGTCATCATCAATTATTCTAAAAATAAAATACTATTGGAAACAGTCAATATCGACAGCATTTGGCGAAAATCAACAATCTCTGGCTAAAAGACAGCAAAAAAAGGTGAAACGATCGGAAGCAAGCAAAATTATTACATAACCAACGAAATTAATTAAAACAGATTCAGGGGTATGACTGATATGAAAGAATCTATATAAGTGATAACCACACCTCGGCCTGGAAGGGTTTGGGGGGTATGCATGCACCCCCAGAATGCAATTTTTGAAAAATTTTCTTGTTTTTTCCGCAATTTTTAATGTCAATAGATAGTGCTCGATGAGAAAGGTTGAAAAATAGTGTTTTTTCGCCATATCACCATAGGTGGGCGGTACCAAAATTCTGGGGGGTGCAAGATTTTTCAAAGGTCAAAAAATGTCCTTAAAAATGGTGGTGGTGTGGTGTGGCGAAAAAACACCATTTTTCAACGTTTCTCATCGAGCACTATCCAATGGCATAAAAAATTGCGGAAAAAACAAAAAAAATTCAAAAATTGAATTCTGGGGAAAAGGGACCATTTTGGTGTCTGGAGGGTATTTTGGTTTCTGGAGGGTATTTCGGTCTCTGGCAGCTATTTTGGTTTCTGGGGGTGCATACCCCAAACCTCCCCCACGCCCAGGTTTGCAAAACCACCATTTTTAAGGCCATTTTTGACCTTTGAAAAATCTTGCACCCCCAGAATTCTGGTGCCGCCAACCTATGCTGATAAACTCGTGTTCTGACCACGCAACACTAAGTATTCATTCAAAAGATAATGAGCGAAGTTTTAGGAACCTCGAAACACCCAACAACGTGGCTGCTAATTTTGACTCAAAGAATGGTTTTTAGACCATTTGAAAATCTAAATGAGCTTTACCTATCGTAATTTCTTCACTTACATATTCAGATTATTATAGGAAAAAATGAAGAAACGTACATAAAGCTGACTTTAATACTTGGAAAGAGTAAAAAGCGATCAGGTGTTTATATGGTTGTAAAAAAACTGACCCTATTCGCTCCATCTAGACAGACGGGGCAATGCCAGGATAATTCCTGAGAACGACTGCTCTTGTTGCTACCCTTGCTCGATTTTGATTGACTGCTACTGTTGCGAGTCTCTGTTTTTCTTTAATATTACAAAAAGATGATTATACTTGTGTATCGAAGAATCTTTGCCATTTATTCTTTATAAGCATTACTCAATGACACTGAATAAACGGAATCTCATATAGACAATGAACCTTTTTAAGTAGGCAGGCATACTGTCGGTCTAGTCTGTCTTCAGAAACTGTTTTTACAGCGTGGTCAATGTAGAAAGTGCCCAATTCCAAATTTAAAAAAAAATAAGAGTTTCCGCAATTTCCGATATCAATAGAAACAGACTTGAGGAACGGCTAAAAAATATTTCCGCTCATAAAGTCGATTTTTTTACTTTTTGAACACGAATATTCTTACGCACAAATGATTTTTGCTGCTGCCATGCATTAACGTAATTGAATTTGCTTGGAAAGCTCGAAGTACGAATTTAGCCTTAGGACACAAATTATTGACAATGAAAAATTGCCGACGCTTCCGTTTCCTGATTTCTAATATAACGGTAACATCAAACAAAAAATTTAAACATGAGACGAAAGATCGCTCGATTTGAAAAAACAGCACTAATCAAGTAAATGCCTTTTTTATTTTTTTAATATTGACAAATTGATTCCAGAAGCTGCTTAGCTTATTCCGGAAGCTGCAGAGATTTAGTGCCGGAAGAATAGCTGAAAAAGTTACGCGCTTCAAATGACGCTGTTTAATTATAAGAATCGTAGATAATGTTATTTTCACTGACTTCATGCGTAAATTAAGCATGAAAAAAATGCTGGACCGAAAAATAAGATAAATCACAGTGCCGCTTTTATTGAAAATTTTTGTTATTGTTAAGCACGGCATAATATATTCGGTTAGGAATATTTATCAAATGATAAAAAGCCATAAGGTCATTATGTATCGATTTGGATTACAGTATCAAAATGTCCGTTTGGCATTATTATCGGAGTCGGCCTTTAAGGATTTGAAGCTTATCCTAATATTTCTTACTTATGTATGTAATTCAAACAACAAAATGTTCTGCTTAGCGACAAATGACAAATCATGAAAGCAAAACTATGGAGAACAAAAACCTTTAAATAAAAACATTCGAATAATTTAATAGGAAATTATCAATAACAAACAGAAAGAAACTCAATAAACAATAACCTTTTATCTTATGCCACGAAATTCCGAGAATTCAAAAATAAATAAAAAATGTATTCATAGAACAATATTGAGACGTCTGGGGGATGGTCAAAAATCGAGCTTTTCTCTGCCAAAGAAGCCTCAAAAACTAAAATAAAAGCTAAAATAACATTGAAACTGCTTTATTCCACAATTTCTGGTCAATTGCAAGCACTTTTGAAAAAAATTTCAATTTTTATCCTTTTTTGCCTTCATTTTTCCTACAAAATTTCTCATTAGGTCAAAAAATTTTTTAAAAAGTGCCTTCTTCTGGACATAAAAACGGAGGGTACGCGTCAAAAACACCGTTTTCCGGCCTTTTAAACAATGTTCGTTCTTTCCAGAATAGAAAAACAAAAAGTTTAGAAAGAAGTTTTAAAAAGCCAAGTAAATTGAACAAAATACAATCAAAAAAATGTGTACATTGCGCGAAGTGCCAAAAATTTGAGACTTCTGAGCCAAAAATTAGCTAAAAACGCGTAAAAGGCACATTTTTTACAATTTCTATGAAAAGTTTGGGTTGCTGGCACACGTGGGCGTGGTAAGGGGGTATGCAACCCCAAAAGGCCAAAACCCCCCAGAATACCCTCCCCCAAAATTCAGTTTTTGAATTTCTTTGTTTTTTTCGCAATTTTTTGATGCCAATGGTTAGTGCTTGGTGAGAAACGTTGAAAAATGGTGTTTTTTCCGCCATACCACCATTTTTTTACCTTTGAAAAATCTTGCAGCCCCCAGAATTTCGGAGGTGCCCTGCCCACCTATGGAGGCAGGTGGAGCCATTTAGCGGAGGCTAACATTGGCAGCAAGAAAATTCTGGGGGGAGGGGGTCTGGTTGGATGAAATTGTCTAAAATTGCCATTCATGTTGCTACAAATAGGATTCTGGGGGTCTACAGTAATCTGGGGGGTTTCAACTTCTGGGGTGCTGAAGCCTCACCCCACGCCAATGTGTGGTTAGTAGCCATTCTAGGGGTCAAACCTTCCTTCCCCAGACCCTCCAGAACACGTCCAGACCCCCACACCCTCTGTTTACGACTACGGGACGTCATACTAAGTTTCGTCATCTCTTTCTTACTCAGCCTGCTGATGTGTCGATGAAGCTGACCTATTCAACTGACTAAATGATACCATTTGTAATCCATTAGAAGAAGCAGTACGTCGAAAAGCGCAACGTTCGGACTCAATAAACGACGAGCCCTTAAAAGTTAACACCGAGGTTTTACTTTCAAATACATGTTATCAAGTAGACAAATTATCTATCGGGAAAGCTGTGTTTAGTGACACTAGACAGAACAATGTGACGCTGACATGCATTACAACGAGAGATAGAACTAGAACCAAATTTAAAACTCCTTAGCTAAACAATGAAAACCAGACTTTGTAAACGTGACCATTGATGCATAGTATGATCGGTCTGGGGTCAATTAGTGAGCTTCCTGGGCCTAAATGACCCCAAAAACTAGTATAATTGCTGAAATGGGTGATAGTACTGCTAACCATAGGTGGGCAGCACCGAAATTCTGGGGGGGTGGAAAAATTTCTGGGGGGGGGGTAAAAATTTTCAAAGGTCAAAAAATGGTCTTTAAAAGTGGTCGTATGGCGAAGAAAACACCATTTTTCGACGTTTCTCATCGAGCACTATCCAATGGCATCAAAAAATTGCTAAAAAAGCAAAAAAAAGTTCTGGGAGGGGGTATTTCAACTTCTGGGGGGTGCATACCCCCCCCCCAAACCCCCCCCACGCCCATGTGTGGTGTTAACCCACAGTTTCTAAACAATTTCAAGTTGGCGCTTCAAACAAGAAAAATTTTTTTCGTACATATCTCTTTAAAAAAATGCGAAATGATTTTTCGCCATAATTTTGCCTCATTTCCCCAGAAAATTTTCCATTTTCCGATTCAGGAAGTCTAGACCATACATGAGTGTGGGGCTGCAGAAGTTGAAACCTCCCCCCCCGCAGACTACTGTAAACCCCAGAATTCTATTTTTAGTAAGATTTTTGGCGATTTCACCCTCCAGAGTTCTCTTGCTGTCCATGTAAGGTCTAGACCAAACCTGGGTCTAGACCTTACATGGACCAGGTGTGGTATGCCCTCCCACCCAGAAACCAAAATACCCCTCAGAATTCAATTTTTGAAATTTTTTGTTTTTTCGCAATTTTTGATGCCAATGGATAGTGCTCGTCGATGAGAAACGTTGGAAAATTGTGTTTTCTCGCCATACCACCATTTTTAAGATCATTTTTTGACCTTTGAAAAAATCTTACACCCCCCAGAACTTTAGTGCCGCCCACCTATGGTCTAGACCCCCACCAGCCCCCCCCCGCGTGCATGTCTGGTAGTGACTAATGGAATTCTCCAAAACAACATTTCTTCCTGTTTCTGTACGTACAATGTGATAGTTCACGCGTTCGGTTGAACAATTCCCATAACAAGCGCTGTAATCACAATGAATCGGTATTATCCTCGAAAGAAAAATTCCAAATTTATTACCGTTAATTTTTCTTATTCACATAGCTAATTTTTCAGCTTTATGCACAAGGAAGTATTAGCTTTGCATGGCCAGGCCGAGATTTAGGGCTTGTGGGGGTCAAAAAGATGTCGAAATTAAAAAAAAACAAAAACCGATGATAGCGGCTAAAACTCAATTTTTTAGATATTTCTCAATAAGCTCTATTGGCGTCGAAAAATCACGCAAAGAGCTAATTGATTTTGCTAAAATTCAATTCTGAGAGGTTTGCGAGCACACATGGGCGTGGGGGAATCTGGACCTTTCAAAAATCTGGGATAATTGTATTTTTGGACCGAAGAATTGTATTTTTGGCGCTATTTTTTACAATTCTGCCCCATCAGACCTCCAGAATTTGGCTGCTGTCCATCTATGTTTGCGAGCGGGAGGGCGTTTGAACTCTGGAGTACAACCTAAGACTCCCGCCTATGCTCAGAGAGTCCTCTCAAAGGCTCAACTTGTGTAATCGCAGATTTGAGCGCAAGATAAAGTAGTCTTGTGAACGAATATTTGGCTCAGGAAGAGAAGGAAAGCGCTGAAAAAATAACGAGCAAACAACATAGAGATCTTTTGGTGAAAATAATGCATCCTACAATAGAAAGAGCTGACAAAGTTTGGCTAAAATTAAACAAAATTAGTACCAAATGGTTTTATGTAAGCTAAAACCTGAATTTACTAATTGACAGAAGACTGACTATTCGAGAAATGATCTACGATTCGCTTACTACTGCGTCCTAGGTCTTATTGATTTAAAAATAGAAGAGCATGATGAATTTCACACATGCACACTCGGGGGGAGGTATCCACCTACCACAACTTTTGAATGTCATACCGCCCTCAGGCCATTTGCGGACCAAAACCTATTGTTGGAATTGATAAAAAGCGCCAAACGATGCTCAGCAGTATAATCTGAAGTATTTTCTGAGTAGTTCTCTGCCCATTCATTCATTCAGACACTTTTTGTCCATTATTCTGTCAACCTTTGATAGTCCTAGTTTTTCCACCGTTCTTATTATCGTTTGTTTTCATACGAACCACGATAAAATACAACGAACTAAAGCATTTTTATGGGTTTGTGATGGGGAAGGGAGTAAGGAACGACAAGAATATCTAAAAAATCGACATACACTCATCATTTCAGCGCCAAAATTAGCCATAATAATTAATCATTTATTCCCCTCAGGAAACTCGGTTTACCCCTCCCAGAACTTTTGACTGTGTGCATGTATGATGAACTTTTTTAAATCAAGGATTTACTGATTTAGCATGCACCTATTTTATATAAAAACATGTGATATGATATACAAATAAAACACTTCAAATTATCGCATAAAAATGTTTTTGTTATAACGTATGTGATATAATATTATATAACAAAAATAATATAATATAATATGATAATGATAAAATAATATCTCATAGATCACGAATACGGTATTCACTTTAAAAACGGCGTCTGAATCAGCAAGGCTGTAATATGCTGCCGGGGCAATCGAAGGCGCATCATCACTCGTGATGCTAACAGCTCTTTTGCTCGAAAACAAAATTTGACCAATGGGCGATATACTGATCAATAAAAAACAAAAGTGACTTGAATCAACGACAACAACACAAAAATTTAATTTCACATAGTTAAGACCGCGACTTTTAGGGATATGCTAATTTTTGAGGTCAATAAAGACCAAAAATTGATGGCAAGGGCAAAGACTACATTTTCGCGTCATTTTTTATCAACTTATACCTCTGGCACAGTGATTTTTGTACTACAAGCTCTCTTTGTACACGTACAAAGAAGGTCCCCAAAAGACTTGTACATTGTGTACATGCAAATTTGTGGGTATTATAATATGATACAGTAGCGCTTTCAGTGTGGTAAAACAGGGTTTTTCGAGCTTTGGTAGTGTATTTGTGGGTTTCTGACGAAAAAGAATACTACAAATTGTCACAAAACGGCGCGAAGCGCCGAAAAATTTGACATTTTTCCATTCTAAATGCAATTTGTGCCATTATAACGATATGTAGAACAGACAATTGCTCATTTCGGTACGAAGCGCCGAAAATTTTTGAGGATTATAGACCTTTTTTACAGTTTTTCTCTTCCCAAAAATCTTTATTATACATGTACAAAGACGGTCCCGAAAAGTCTTTGTACATCGGTAAAAATCTTTGGCGAATACAAAAAAGACCGTGTTCTGGCTTCAAAAAAGAGTGAAATAACGGAAGTGTATTAAAAAGCAGATTAAGGGAAAAGGTTGAAAGAACAAAATATATTTAAAACGGAATTCTAGGAATAAGCCTTTCTTCTGAGTTGTATATATGACGCGTTAAAAATGCATAGGATCCGAAGCGCCAAACCTGCTCAAGCCTACTTATGTACGAACGAAGGGTCCAAAAATTTAGGAAATGTAACGAGTTACTTGCATACTCTATGAACAAGACTAGTCTAGTAAGGTCTAAACCATTTTAGCTGATTTGCAGAACTTAGACCGAATAGGAACGTCCCCCTGAAAAATTTTCAACCCCCCAGTTTTCGCTGTTTTTCGGAAATTTTCAAAAATTTCCTGAATAGCTGTAGAAAAGGTGCTTTTTGAGCGTTTTTAGCTATCTTTTTGCTCAGAAGTGTCAAATTTTTGGCGCTTCGCGCCATATACTCATGTTTTGACTAGATTTTGTTCAATTTATTCGACTTTTTATATTTTTTCCGAAATTTTTTTTAAATGTGTTTATGCTCTAAAAAGATAAAGAATCGTCAGAAACGATGAAAAACGATGTTTTTGACGCGTGCACACCATTTTTTAGGCCCACAAAAGGCACTTTAGGATTCCCCCAACATTCCCATGCTGTGCACGTACATATGGTGACAACAATTAGATTAAAGGGATGATGAATAACGCTGAAAATTCTTTTGGTATTAATCCCGGCATATAAAAAATATATGTGATAATAAAAATTAGTGGAAACATTAATATTTTCCTAATTATTTTCATTCACTAAAAGACCTAATATCACGTATGAAAATTTTAGTGATGAAAGTGCTACGTGAAATTGACGATGAAAATATAAAAGATCGTCGCTAAAAAATGCTTAACATGAAGAATCTGCGCTGAACTTCGACAGCTAGCTATCGGCAGCGTAGAGATGAGGGAAAATGTATGGGTTATAAACATACATGTACCAGCTCGAAAATTTGGGTGGGGAATCAGCCGGCGATTTATAGGAGGTGAGGGTGAATGATCTCCAATTTTTGGCGAAAAACGGCCAAAAACACATAAAAACGACCAAATTCATTTTTTTCCAAAAATCAGGGGGTCCAAAATTTCTGGCATTGGGATACGGTGGGGACAATCAACTTTGGGTGGGGGATACCCATCTCCCTGTTACATGTCTGGTTATAAAATAATAAAAGGCAGTAGAAGCAGCGAAATCCAAAAGATATGCTAAAATGTCTCATCTCAGAATAGCGTCTGAATTCAGCAGCTATCACACGCTCACCAATCGCTGAGCTACTCTAATTATGTGAATTAATGGTTCCAATCTAACGCTTTTCATGAAAATAAGTGATTCAAAGTAGAGTATCGTACGCACACATATTTAGTACGGAAATCCTGGGTGGCCAGCTCCAGAATTTTTTCTAACTTGTCTTTTTTGAGCATGAAAACGATAAGTTCACATAAAAAACACAATTTTTGGCGTTCCTAGCGATACTCGTTTTTTTCTTGAATATAAAACAAAATTATTTCCAAAAAAAATTCAATGACATGAACAAAATATGTTCGAAAATGGCTGCTAGGTATGAAGCACTGGAAAAATAGATAATTTTGCGACAAAACTCGCTAGAAAATGCTCAAACAATTATATTTTCCATAATTTTCTCGAAGAAGTCTGTGGAGTACGGGCAGCGACCAATTTCTGCGGGATCTGATTGGGGGGGGCAGAAATGCTAAAAGTAGCACCAAAAGTTAGATTCTTTGGGTCTATTGATTTTTTTAGAGAGAGATCTTTCAGATCCTCAGGCGAGAGGTCCAAACCCCCAGATCCCACGCCAATGTGCGACCAGTGGCCATTCCGAAAAAGACCCCATCCATTACCAAAAAACCGTATGGTCATAATGTACCTCGGCGCAATCAAATCGCCTTCCGATTTGCCACGCTTCAACGAAGCGATCGTCCCAATCTAACGGCGACAATCGGTTAACATCGATCGTCGACGCTGAAGCAAGAGTATGCGCTCTCGATCTGCTATCGTCGGCGTCATCGCCAATCAGACTACGCGGCGATGACGACGCCGAAACATGCACAACGGCGACGGCGACGCCAAGCGTCGCCGTCGGTCTTGGCGCCAACGAAGACGTAAGCGTCGTTGAGCGATCTTTAGGCGAACGAAGTCCTTCAAATTGGCGTGAAAAATGCTTTATTAAATATTTGCGGGTTTTATGGTAGCTAATGTCACAGAAGTGATGGGGGATACCCCCCACTCAAAGTTGGTTACCCCCAAATCCAAAGTCAAAAAATTTTTGCCCTTCTTCCCGATTTCTAGAAAAAAATTGAATTTTTCGGCCGTTTTTAGGTGTTTTGACCGTTTGGCCGAAAATTGGAGGTCATCCCCCGTCCTAAAAGTAACCACGGACCCTTAACCATACGTGGACAGCAAGAAAATTCTGAGGGGGGGGGGCGCAAGGTTCTCCAAAGGTCAAAAATGGCCTTAAAAATGGTGGTTTGGCGAAAAAATACTATTTTTCGACGTTTCTCATTGAGCACTATCCATTGGCATCAAAAAATTGCGAAAAAAACGAAAAAAATTTCAAAAATTGAATTCTGGGGGTATTATTTCTGGGGTTATTTTGGTTTCTCGGGGGGGGGGGTGCATACCTCCTCAAACACCCTCCCCCACGCCCAGGTGTGCCCTCATCCCAAAATTTGGAGCCGTTACATTTATGATTAGCATAGATGCCGAGCGTTCAGCATGTTCAGCATGTCCAATCACGGGTTCAGCCAGAGAGCTTTTGCTTTTTTAAAGCTAAAATAGCCTCAAAAAGATGCATAAATGCTAAAATAGCGTAAAAACAGGTCAATTTACAGTTTCTAGTCTATTTCAACTATTTTGTGAAAAACTTTTGACTTTGATTCATTTTCGCCTGCATTTTTATCATTTCCCCAGAAAATATCCTAGTTTTACCTTCTTCTGCCCAGACCACAAACTCAGCATTCTGGTCGCTAGAGCCACGGGAGAAGATTTTCTAACCAGAAATAAATGCGAATTTAAGAGTAAAATTAAAAAAATAAAAACTTTTTCACCAACATGCTTAAAATTGTCATCGTACTGTGAGCTAAGATAAACTCGTGGCACTGTTTTAATCTATACGCAAAACCTCAGTGCAATTATATAAAATTTCTAGAGATAGTATTAAATCAGAATACTTTTATATAAAAAATCAGCTGGTTTCAAACACTCAAAAACTCCATTTCAATTTCCATTTCAAAACTTTAATATGAAATATTTCATGACAAAACATGTATATGGGAATTTGAGATCTATAGTCGTCAGAAGGCAAAAGGGATAATTGTATGCAGAAAATACGACAAAATAATGCGATCGTAGATGAAAATCACCATTTCTCAGCAATGCTGTGCATATGTGGTTCACATCCTCAAAATGAAAAAAAGGTAAACTTTCTGGGAAACTAAGGTAAGTATAAGGCTAAAAATTGACAAAAATCAAAATTCGTTTGCATGAGTGTATGATATCATCTAGCATAAGTTAAAGTCGTTTTAGCACTAATTTCAAATTAATCCATTTTTAATGCCATTTTGTCTGAATAAAGCTTTGGCTGATCCTTCGGGCTAGGCTAAAACCACAGAATTACCATGCTGTGCACAGACACGCACGTGAAGGATTAGGGAGTTTAGATATATATAATGAAAAATTGGAATTTTCCAGAAAAATAGGGCAACACGATGGTCAAAACTGGATGAAAAAAAACATTTTTTCAAAAGTGTAGAAATTGGCCGGAAACTGTGATCTGCCGTACTTTTTACAATACTTTAGCACTTTTACCACTTTTAAGTATCATTTTGGCTCAGAAAAGCTACTGATAATTCGCTATGATATATACAATGTCACAAAAAGAGGGAAAATTAAATAGTGTACGATCAACCGTTTAAACGATCGCAAATAATTTTCTAAAAACGTATCCCAATATTTCCTACCAGCGTCGTTATATTGCATCGCATTATGACCATTTGTCGTCAGTTTACTGTCGCTTTTCGATAAAGGCACTGAGTTATCTGCTGCTAGATGCTTCGACGAATCCACCTTCGAAGTTGAGGGCTTGCATGAGCGTTCGGACCACGAATGAGCAAGGGTCAATTTAACGCTACCTTTATTGGCCAAAAACGACCTCAATACCCTAACGGCTTGATCGGGCGTGTGCCCTTAAAGTGCAAAATAAAGTAATCAGGAACAGTGTTTTCAGTCATTTTCATCGAAATCGTGTAATAGATCGATTTACGTTATAAAATGTAACGGAAAAAGCATTCACGGAGTTGCGAATCAAATTGCAAAAAATATTTTCTTCCAGCATATTCTTTAATTAAAAATATTGCTCTGCGAACAACATGATTGCTATTCACAAGACGTAATTGCAGCTTTTATGGTCTGATCTCAAAAGGCAAAAATACGTAAAACTGCGTTTTTGGAGTATTCCGAAGAAATCTAGGTATACATACTTACGTGAAACAGATTATATGTTAATTTTTGTATTTTTCTCGCTAATTTAAATTTGACTAAATACGTAAGCAAGCATGCGTGCATCCGTACAGATGAATTTACCTGCCAAACAGAAATCGTCTATTCGAATAAGCTGGTCGCCGCTATGAACTTTTCCTGTCTGAAAGTAAGATTCAGATGTAGGAAAAAATGACCCGAGAAAGACTTCTCAATCTTTGTTTATTTGGACGGAGACAGGCATTTCAGCATAGTAAATTAAGGAACAGCGTGTTTATATCTTTAAGCGTTGATCAGTGGCGGGTCCAGGATGTTTCTGACGGGGGGGTTGAACCCCAAATTTTCCAAACATTTCTAAAATGGTCCGAAAATCCGTACATTATGCTTGAAGTAAGGCTTTTTGCCATCTTTTAATAGGCAAAATCAATTAAGATCTAAAAAATTAGAAATTCTCGAAGTCTTCTTGCAAAAAACGCTCAACATTACTGCAAAAATCGGTACAAAGCACCGAAAAAATACTCGAGTTATCCTTGTAAAAACTAAAAAAATCCTTCTTCTGTACTCAAACTACTATTCTGACTCACCGACTTAAAAATCAGGTTTTTAGAGCGTCAAGAAAGCCAGTAAATGTCATTAATGCATAGTCGGCGAAAAATTCGAAAAATCGTGATGAAAATGACTAAAATCATGAAAAATGCCCATTATTCTCCGTTGCGCCCAATATTTTTTGACGACAGGGGGACGGCCCCCGCCCCCTCTAAATCTGCGCCTGGCCTGAATTAACATAGCAGTATTAAAACGCCTTTTCATGATTTGATACCGAGTTTAAGTAACGAAGTTTATCGTAGCTGTTAAGATAAAATTAAGCTTATGCAGAAGATGTGGAACGCATACAAAGAAAGATATTCACCGAACAAGCTAAGCCACCATTCAACACGCCGTTTATAAATACTCCAACACTTCGGTTTCCGCTGAATCTCAAACCTAAAGAATCTTGCTCGTATTTACAGTCGGTCTGGAATTCGATGGTTTCCAATTCACTCGGGTCGTACATTGCCGAAATCCCATGAATGTTGCTAGAATTTCTTATTTTCTCGAACCTGGTCATTGAGCTAACAATTAGAAACAGAACAGAGAACAAAAGATCAGTAAATTCGAAGAAACACTGCTATTTCATTGAATAGAGCACTGTCGAATTGAACTTCAAAGTACGGAAATATAATATGTGAATGAGATTACGGCGTAAAACAAATAAATTCAGTATGCTTAAGGCTTCCAGCTGATTTGAAAACTGCTCGCCAAAAAATCTTGCACGACACGAGCAAAAACGAGGATTTATCTGTTCTTATTGTTTCGTTAAGATTCAGTGACTCGTGAGCTGAACAAATAATATGGAAATTCTTACTCTCTCCTGAATACTAAAGCAACAAGATAACTGAGACACATTTAAACCCATTTAAATACGTAATTTATTATTATTAAACGTCTTGCTTTGTCTAACTCGAAAACAAATGACGCAAATATATTAAAAAGGGAGTCTAGCGGGCTCCTTACCTATCCAGCTTATATCCAATGAAAAACGGCAGAAATTAGCCATGTTAAACAAGACGTACACCAAAATGTGGCAAAAAAAGAACGATTTCAAGATTAATCTAGGCGATATATTCGATTAAGGAAATTGCATTCAAGAAGCCATCGTCTCATTCGATAAAGCAATCTTTTACTAGCGTTCGAATTACCAGGCTACAAGCAAAAAAGGAATTGCGCGTAGTAATTTGGATCAGTAGACTTATCCGTATTTCGGACAACAACGTCCTTTTTGCCACTAATTTGGAGCAAGATCAATAAGGAACTTTTTGAGCAATATTTCGAGCTAAAAGTCATTAAGCCGCCATTCGTTCGAAGCGTGATTCACTGAAGTACATATGAACTCGTGTGTGCGTGAAAGTAAAAGTCGAAAATTCAGTCAGCGAAATAGTGGAAGACAATACGTGTTTGACTCAGGTCCGCATTTAATTTTCTGAGGCAAATTTTAGGTTTATTGACCTAATAACTGACGTTAACATAAATCAAAATCATTAGCTTCGCAGCTACTCGTACAAGAAGGATAAAAATTTTTGCAGCTGGATTAATTTTTTGACCCAAATTTTCACACCCTCCCCCAAAAATATTGTCAACTTTGCCCCAGCATTCGCGATTTTTCGAAAGTTTGCAAAATAAAGGTGCCATTTGATCAAAAATTCGAATTTTCGGCGCTTCGCGCCATTATACCCATGTTTGGACTATATTTTGTTCAATCTGTTCAACTTTTTTTTCTGTTTTTATGCTCTAGAAAGATCAAGCATCGTCAGAAAAACCGAAAAACGGTGTCTTTGACGTGAGCCCACTATTTTTGAGGCCCCAAAAACGCACATCAAAATTGGCGTGCAATTAGGCATTCATTTAAGCGCTTCTCACTTCTCAAATTCCTTTGATTAACAAATCAAAGATTCCAGATAACTTTTATTTTTCAAATATAGAGCTATGCTCAAAAATTCTGGAAAACTTTGCGATTAATACTTGCGAATGTGAAAATTCGTGTCGTGTAAGGTTTAATTCTAATTTTTATTTAAATTTTTTCTCGATTTGTTAAGTTTTATTTTTATTAATTTAATTTTTTAAGCATGAAAATATTAAAATAAATATTAATGCGGAAAGTACAGGATACAATTCACGTTATAATATTAATATTAATATTTATTAGCCAATTACTACCGTAGAAAATGCAATAAAAAACTACATGAAAGAAGGATTTAACGAAAGATAATGTCGAAAGAACGATAGAAAGTTTACAGCATAGCTAGTAATGGCCGAGACGTGTATACATACACCTTCGGCTTAGAAGTCTAATGTTACATTGTGTTGGAGTTAACGGTAAACTTTGATAATTATTTATAGAGTGATACAATCGTAAAAGACTAGACGGAATATAAGCCAATGAAAGAAAGTAGTCCTTCTATTATTCTTGTCGATCTCTGCTTTCAGTAATCTTGCTCACAAGCCGCCAGTTTCAAATTTTAAATTAGAGTACTCATGAATGAAAGTAAAACATAGAAATAATAGCTAATGATTTACGAATTTTCAATATACACATATTTTTCTTCTCTAAATTCATTTGTTTGTTTGATTATCCACAATTTATTTTTCAGGCTTATTCGTGGGAACGGAATACAGGAAGCTGTTTTATCAGTGATTGAAAAATGATTAGAGACTGCGGTTCCGTTGCTAAACACGATTATTAAGAGAATAGGCTTAGACTTCATAAGACGTCGATTGCCAGAAACATGATTAGATAGAGAAGCAGAAAACTCTTAACCCGCTATAATTGGACATTCAACAAAGGGGAAATCCAGGACAGGCATTTGGCGCACAAGCATGCCTGCTTAACGCAAAAGATTTGCATAATGCAGTTTTTAAAAATGCGTGATAAAATTCGTTTACGTAAGCCTTGCTTATTCAGACCTTCTAACCCACTGAGGATCCAAATCTCTCTGCGATTATGATTAATTTACTATAATTAAATCTCATGGGCTTTTTAACGAATGATAGCGCACGTAGACGAGTACGTGTTTACGTCAAATTTTGTTTCGGACTCAATAAAAGTCCCATGAATTTGTACTGAAATACGTATTAAATGCAGAAATGTACAGCAAGGTTGGGAGGTGAGACTCAAAATTTGTCAGTTTTGAACTTAAAAGCGACGGGTACACGTTAAAAGCACCATTTTTTGACATTCGATCCCTACAAACTAAAAAATTTTTCTTCTTTTTCCATATAGCAAGCGGTTTGAGACCAACCCAGTCATTCATCGTTTCTAGACAAGGTCGATAAATGGAACTGATGCACAATAACATCAGGTAATGATTAGGGACAGGATTTCAGTCTCATACATCGAAGTCGCGGGTCCTCAGCACAGATGCAAGCAAAGCACGGCTGATCTGGGGGTCAGCCAAAGAGGTCAGTTAGTGAGTTTTCAGACCAAATTGACCTCAAAATTTAGTATAAATGCTAAAATAGCTTTAAACTGTATGCCACATTTTTCAATTAATTTCAGGCACTTTTAAAGAAAACTTTCAAATTTTTATTCATGTTTTGGTCTTCTGTTTGCCTCATTTTCCCCAGAAAATCATTTTTCCACTTTGGACGGTGTTCTAAGCTCCCAAACCTTACCAAGTGCATATCAAGTACTCAGCCGTCATACATACACATAGGGGGCTGAGGGGGAGGTATTACCCCCTGAAGGGTTGGAACGTTTTTTGCATCATCCTTGAGGTCAAAAGCAGTAGAAACGTCAAAATTTTTCCGGCGCTTCGCGTGAGATTAGTACTATTAAGTCCTTTTGACTCAGAAAGCGCCCAAAATTGATAAATTTGTGCATTTCTTAGTGTTAAAATATAATATAATGCAGTTAAAATGGACTAGAAATGCTTTTAAAATGCGATATTACCACGAAAAAACGTTTTATATACTATTTTGACCATTTTGATAGTCAAAACAGCAAAAAACGTGAACGTTAAATTTACTGTTTAGGATTTTTGGGATTTCAACCCCTCCCTGCCAACCCGGACCTTGTGTACCTACGATATGTCAGTCGTGGAGTATTTTCGAAACAAATGGCCTTTTATCCCCTCAGCAGTCAGCAGTGTGTGTCTTGCTAAGGGGCAAAATCATCAACAACATCATGTGCTTTCTTAACATAAAAAATATAAGAATGTTCAAAAAGTTTATGAAATGGAGCAATACACGGTCAAAAATGGCAGTTTGGCGTGAAGCATTAGAAAAATTAAAAGTCACTTTAACACTTTTTAAAAAATGAGTATATTTCCATAGGTTTCTAAAGAAACAGAAAAGTTTGCTGCAGGATTAGCAGCATTTTGAGGAGATCAGTACGGCAAATACGATTCGCATATAAATTCGGATGACTTTTAACGTTTTGTGGAAGTAAAAGCATAAGGAAGCACAATGATGTGTCGGTTCGAATGTGAAGAAATGACGATAGTACCAAATGAGATATATAGCAGAAGCCACGCATAAAAATTTTCAGAAGGAATAGAAATAATTAAGTATCTTAGGCTGAACATGTTGAAGAAGTGAATTCGTCAGAAACAAACGAAAATAACGTTATTTCACGGAAATGCAAGAAAAACATGTTTACTCATATTAAAATAAGTTGCTATTAGTAAAAACTGTCAATAAGTGCAAAGTAACTCCGCGACAGCACTTACAAATATTTGGACAGCTTTCCGGAGGTTCCAGCGAGGAAAACCGGATTATTTTTATGAATGATAAAGAATAGCGAATATCCACATGTTGAAAAGGTATACTCGTACATGTACATCTCAAGTTTTTTTCTTAGCAGTCTTTAACACAATTATTGTTTGCTTTTCCATCTCTTTTCACCTTTACACCTTTACAACGCAGAGGTGCTAAAGATTAATGTTATTGTCTTCATCGACTCTTTTTCCTTTTGTTTTGCAAAAAATGAGTAATTTTCGAATTAGTGCACAAAAAACTTGACCTTCGCGATCTAGAATTATCATCGACGACACTATGTCTCGTACGTAGGTACTCTAATTTCGCACTAATTTGAAAAAATAATTAAATGCTCGAATAATCAAACTGCACGTCGCTAATGAAGGTCATCATTTCACATTAAGATCTTGAGGTCTTCCAGGAAATTTCAGATTTTTTAGCCATCGCCAATCCCATTTCGTATTCCTTTATAAGCTAATTTTTGCATTTTCCTTCCTACCAAAAGACTCTACAGCCTCATGTGATTGGCAGCGGAACATCCTGACTACTATGCACAAGAGAAGAAAACTAGAATAACACATTTAAAGTCCGCAGAAGCATAAATTTTTGAAGTTATGCCTTGATTGAACTAAATGAGTGGCCTTTCCTCAGCAGCACGTGGCTTAACTTTGCGAAGACATAATCGTCTGTAATCAGAGAGGCTTTTTTGGAACTTATTAGAATAGAACCACTGGAAATGAAGAATGCTGACTTGCTAATCTTGAAAGAGATTTTCACGAGAAATTTTCTTCTCAAAAATTCATCTTTCGAAGTGGAGGAAAACTCAGGTTCTACATGCCAATCTTATTTTGTTTGTTTACTAGATTTTAATGGATTTATAAGTTCGCTTAGACTGCGATTCCCACTCTGCCGACTAAATTAGCCATACCAAAAATGAAAGTATCGCACATCAAAGAACACTAACCTAACATAAGATAACAAGTAAATTAAAATATTATGTTGAAACATTCAATAAGCTAGTAAATGGCACTTTACAGAAAATGGTAAGACAACTGAAACGTAAGACACCATTAACGATGTGTTTATAGAGCAGTTATTGAAAATTTACATGATTCTGATTTAGCTACTGGAATGGTGATCACAATAAGTGCACAACTCAAATCTTAATGAGACTTAATGCATATTTAAACAATGTAGAAAGTTGCTTAGCAACGCTTACTCAATGAATAATTATGACCGAATGGTGACGCCAATTCACTGAACTGTCAATCATTGATTTAACTCCGCAGAGATCAGCATACCTAGTAAGTCTTAGTCTGACAGACGAAGCCGCACAAAATCAATTATTCTGACAAAATATGACATTTTCGCCGCATAAGAAAGAAAAAGTGTTCGAAGGCATCACCTACATAACGTAATACTATTTATTATTTATTGATTGCCTAATATGCCCTGAATTTCTCTCTTGCAAAGAATTTATTAATCGGACTGTCAAAGAAGTCATCAGCACGTATTAAGCGACATTGCATATTTAGTATACGCATAATAAGTGTTTTATGCAATTTGAGACCTTCAGTTTTCGTCTCACCAAAAGCAGTGCATTTCAATCTAATACGAACTAATTGTTTAAAACTTGTTGTAGGGGAACTTGATCTGGTACTATCAATCGGCAAAGCAATATCTCAGGGGCAAACAATAGGTGATATACGATATAAAAAATACACAAAAACAATGGCAAAGTTATGCATTTCGATAATTAGTGTAGGTAGCAAAAATTAGTACACATATTCATCAAAAGATTGCAGTTAGTTAAAGCTTAATATTTTGTATAGACATAGGGATAGAAATTTTGGAGTTTTCTATAAATTTCATGTTACCTTAACATTCTAATCCGCGCACCTGAGGTCTGGGCATGCCAAGGATCCACGAACTGCGACTAATTAAACTGCTCAGGGACAAGATGTCCTAGAATAGAAGATTGAGAAAGTATTATTCCGGTGTAGCTTCAAATGAATAAGTTATTCGATAATCGCAATTTCAATACAATTTTAGGGTAAGCATTAAACAAAAAAGACACTTCCGACACTTCGCATGTCTCTTCTAAAATGGTATGTACTCGTATATTATAATCCTGCAGAGACATCAAAAAAATTGAAGCGAATCGCTCATCTCTAGCTTATTGATTTTTCACAAAACCCGTGAAAATTGCAAAAAATTTTTAATTATAATTATTTTTCATCGTTATTTCGATTTGACTTTTATTACTGCGTTCAACGAACGCTTACAGTTGGCCACAAGTTTTCCATTTCTAATTGGACTTGCCAGCTATAGCCAGTTCAATTTATTCGAAAGCTTTCTTCAGGCACGTTGAATTTGGATGGACTATTTTAAAGTCAGATATCTCAACAACTATGAGTAGACAGGCAAAAAAGAAAGAAAAATTTTCAAAAATTTAACTCTATTTTAATCATATTAAAAAGATAATGCATAGAATAGTCGTGAAAATGATTTCTAAGCATTTGACCCGGCTGAAAAATTGTTTAACTTGTTTTGCAATCATTTCTGGTACATTTCAAAGAAAAGTAATAGGTCCAAAAATAAATAGTTCTGCGCAATGCGTCAAAAAATTTTGGTCTTACTCAAAGTTGGGCTGTTCAAAAGACGAAGATATACAAAAACAATAAATTTAACGCGAAGCACCCGAAAATTTCATGCTAATAGTTCAAAAATGAGCTAGAATCTATTCTGGCAGTCCTTCAAATGCAGCTCAAAAATTTACAACTTTTTCCTTTGAGGTATCCTTTGTAAAAAACAGTCGCATGTCTGAAATTTTCGGACTAATCCCCTTATCCCCACAAATGGGCGTTGGGGGTTGGGAGGGTATGCACCCCCAGAAGTTGAAATATCCCCCCTCCCAGAAATCAAAATACCCCCCCCCCCCAGAATTCAATTTTTGAAAATTTTTTTTTGCTTATTTAGCGATTTTTTGATGCCATTGGATAGTGCTCGATGAGAAACGTCGAAGAATGGTGTTTTTTCGCCACACAACCACTTTTAATACCATTTTTGACCTTTGGAAATCTTTTCAACCCCCCAGAATTTTGGTGCTGCCCGACCTATGCTTATCCCACCATAGTGCTCGGCTTTCAAACCAGATTAAATCCACATGAATAAGGCTCCCAGAATTTTCTTGCTGCCCACGTAGGTATGCAACCCCAGAAGGCCGAATACTCAACCCCAGAATTCAATTTTTGAACATTTTTCTTGCAATTTTTGATGTCAATGGATAGAGCTTGAATGAGAAACCTTGAAAAATGCTGTTTTTCGCCATACCACTATTTAAAGACCATTTTTTGACCTTGAAAAATCTGGCACCCCCCTGCCACAATTTAGGTGCTGCCCCACCTATGCTTTGGCTGTACGCAATGATTAAAGTGACCGTCACACTAAATCTTATAACTGAAAGTTCATTTTTAATATTGCACTTGTTTTATGTCAGTGAAAAACATTGAGAATTATTTTTAAAAAGACAGGATATTTGAAAAACGTAGCACTAATCCATGTTAAGCTGCTGAGGCTCATTAAAAGAATATTTCAATGTCAGTCACTAACTATAGAGAATAAAGTCAGTGTCTAAACAGTTTAAAGCTAGTTTTATAAACCTCGTTCGCAAGTACGCATGAAGCTATGGTTTTCACTCAAATAAAAGTCAGCCCTTGGACTATTTAGCCCTATGTAGGGCTAACTTCCACTCAGAAACGTGGACTAAGCCAGCCGCGAGGCTAACTTAATCCCAGGGCTAGCTGGCTCTTGTGCTAAAGTTAGCCCCTTCATCCAAAAACCGACCAAGCCTTTTGTGGAGTATTCTTTTCTGTTTGTACTTTAAGTTATTTGGCCAACTTTATCCCTTCGCGTTATCAGATTAGTCAAATTAATCATATGATTGTAGACAGAACGGCAACCCAATGATGCATTAATAGGGGAAGGAGCACTTGTTCGAAAAAGTATAGGGAGAAAGCTTCATTCACTTTAGTCTAGTAACCGGAAAATACGTACATACGAGTATGTGTTTATTTAGACAAATGTGAACGCCAATAGGCATTATTCAATAAGCGTTCGTCTGTGGGAGAAAGTTGGATTTCTACAGCAATATAAGACTAGTAACCAATAAAAACAAAGCAAAAAAGCAATTTTACTCAGCAATATGTTACAATCGACCGGTCATCAATAAAATAAACATCGGATACCTAGCACAACGGACGAGCACGATTTACAAAGTAAGCAAAAATAAGCAGTTAGGTCGGAAGACAAAAGTGATGAAAATTCCAGAAAACGCGTCAAAAAAATTGGAAGCCGCGCGAATCGATATCTTCGTACAAGCTATGTAGATATGTTACGCTAATGTAGCGAATACTACGAATAAAGCAAACTGGCTATATTTCTAAAAAAATGTTTTAAATGACAAGTTCTCGGCACTGTGTACCAAATACAAGTGAGCGAGCGAAAAAATAATTGTACACGTGCCTGACCTTGGGAGTTTGGGAGTTTCACCCAAAAGGAAAAGATTTTCACCCCAGAAACTAATTCACCCGCCTTTCAGAATTTTTAATTTTCCAAAAAAAGATCGCAGAAAAGGTGTTGTTTGAGGCGTGCTCAGCGATCTTCTGGCTAAAAAACATTAAATTTTATACTCATTTTTTTACTATATTTTGTTCAATTTACTCGATTTTTTCAATTTCTTTTAACTTTTACTTTCGAAAAAAGTACCGTCGGGAACATTAAAAATGGTGTTTTTGACGCTTACGAATCGTTTTTGCGCCCACAAAAGGTACTCTAGGAAAAATTTTGTTCCAACCCCCCCAGAATTACCATGCTGTGCATGTTTGGTTATACAGCATGACTATCAGAGTGATTTGTACGTAAACAAACATGACTTCAATAATACAGCCACAGGAACTATCACCGATCATTCAGCATATGTGAATATTTAGTAGGCGAATAAAAACTGAACTTAAATGTCTAAAAAACACGCGAATAAGGCGACGGATTAAAAAATAGTTATCCATGACAGAATTGAAATAGCACGAGCGAAGTTTTTTTCTAGAACGAAAGACAGCTCTGAATCGAATTCAGGAAAAACAAACGTTTACTTTGCATGACCTCTTCAAATAATCGGACAAGCTTTTATTTTTGGGTTTTTCAAAAAGAAGATCAAAATTTAAACCTTATCAATGATACATTATAACTCTGATGAAAGAGGGGCTTTATTCCATCAGTTTATTAGTAATTTTCATTTCCGGAAGACAAGTGACAATACAGCACGTCGATATGTTGGTTTATAATAAGTTGCAAGAAAATGAAGCTTTTTGTCGAAGTGGATTATCTTTTTGACTGGCGAAGCCGCTCACCAGAACATCGCTCCGCTCATGATCACTGACGTATCTAAAAACCTATCGAATTTTAGTAAAAAAAACAATATTGCAAATATGTACATGACATTTTAAAATGATTCAGCCCCCCACTAATTTTCACTCCCCCCAGAATTCGCGATTTTTTAAAAAGTTCCCAAAAATTTCCTGAACATTTGTAGGAAAGATGCTTTCTTAAGCGTTTTTAGCTACCTATTAGCTTGAAATTGCCAAATTTTCGGGCTTCGCGCCATATACTCATGTTTTGATTTGACTATATTTTGTTCAATTTATCCGACTTTTTTTAATTTTTTCGAAATTTATTTGTTTTTATGCTCTATAAAGATAGTGCATCGTCAGAAACGCCGAAAAACGACGTTTTTGACGCGTACCCACCGTTTTTGGGCCAAAAAAGCATTCCCTATAGAATTCCCATGCTGTGCATGTCTGTATAACACTATGCCACGGAGTCTCTTGAACAAGTGCACCAAGGAAATAACGATAGATGTTTTTCATCGATTTTGTAGATTCACAGAGGGAATACTGCCCTCTTATCCCACCAAATGCATTGTATACACGAGGTGACTTATATTATACATCATCTTGAGGTGTTTGGAGGTTTCGCCCTCCCCAGGATTTGTGATTTTCCGGAAAGTCCGTAGAAAAGATGCTGTTTTAAGCGTTTTTAATGATCTCTTGACTCAAAAGTATCGAATTTTTAAGGCTTCGCGCCATAAATTTTGTCCGATTTATTCAATATTTTTTTGAAATCTTTTAAATATTTTTACATTCTAGAAAGATAGAACATGGTCAGGAACGACGAAAAATGATGTTTTTAACGCGTATCCACCGTTTTTGAGCCAAAAAGGGCACTTTAACATTTCACCCCCCATTCCCATGCTGTGCAATGTGCACGTATGCGGTAAAAATGTATCTAATCGGTGTAATGCACCTGAGATTTAATTTTTAGTCAAAAACTTATTCAATACTTCAATTGGCAAGCTATCTCGAGCTCATTTCTACAAATCCAATTTCAAACCTTTGAAGGGCGCTCATCTACAAGCTTTCTCAGATCGATTTTTGATTATTTGTCAGAAAAAAACGAAAAATGCGGATCTAATAAGTTAAGGCATTTGAACCAATTTTTTCGTACAAGGTTCGTTTGTACATGTACAAAGATGGTCTCAAAAAGTATTTGTACATTTTGTACATGCAAATTTTTATGTACTATTGTATAATACAGTCGCGATTTTAGTGTGGTAAAATAGGGTTTTTCGATCTTAGGTAGTTATTTTAGCTAATTTCTGGGTTTCTGAGTCCAAAAATTACTAGAAATTGTATCAAAACGGCGCGAAGCGCCGAAAAATTTGACATTTTTCCATTGCCATTTTAAAGATATATAGGACAAACAATTAATCATTTTGGCGCGAAGCGCCGAAAATTCATTGGAATTTTGCACCTTTTTACAGTATTTGTCTTACCAAAAATCTTTGTAGATGTACAAAGACGGTCCTGAAAAGTCTTTGAACATCGGGGAAAATCTTTGCCGAATACAAAAAAAACCGTGATTTGAACAAGAATTGGAATCATCCATTTGAAAAACTTATTTTTTTGCAGCAATTAAAATTTCGAACAATTTCTTTACCCGAATCAATTTGAACCAAACGCGAGATTCAAATTCAGAAAATTCTGCATAAGTACATACTTAATTTCTTAAAGTATCATTTATTCTAAAATAAGACTTAAAAGAGATGACAATTGACAACTGATGGGTGTATGCCAAGGATACGAATATATTAGGAAATTCAAAAGGAATTAGCGTTTCAACGATTAAGTAAAAATTTTGAAAGGTAAGATAAAGCACGGAAAAATGGATAAATCGACTGTCTTTGACGTAAAATCTTCAAATTTTCGGCGCGATGTGAAGTATTTTCTATCATTTAGGCCAGAGCGCGACCAAAAAGTTACGCTTTTTAATAACTTTCTGAGTCAAAAAAGTTTGTTTAAGCAGTTCGAATTTTATTATTATGTAAAGGATAGAGTATGTCGAAAAACGTCGAAAAATGCGGTTTTTACGAGCTGTCCTGACGAATGTTCCGAGCTATGAACCAATTTATGTTGTGACCGTCCCCCTCCCTTGGCCAAATCCTGTATACGGACCTGATACATAGGTAAATGTACGAAACTAGCGTGAACAGTGGCGATTTTTCGTGACTTAGCCCTTTTACTTTTTGACATTCAACACCTTCTACTTGTGTTAAGCTTTAAAATAGATCATGTGACATGATGTGAGTGAAAAAAGAAAATGGGTCTTAGTAAATGACTCGAATAATATACTGCGTAGAAAGTAAATATGGGGTGTAGCGGGATATATATTCCAATTAATACCATGCACATTTCTTCAATGTACACCAGACATGCACAGAATGGGAATCGTTGATGCACAAGGTCGGGGTCGGCAGGGGGGGTAAAATCCCTAATATCCAAAACAGCAGATTTACTGTTCACGATTTTTTGCCAGTCAAACGACGAAAATGGTCAAAATAGCCTATAGAACGCTTTTCAAGTAGTAATGTCGCTTTTTAAAAGCATCATTTTGACCGTATAATATCATTTTCGAGGCTGAAAATGATAAAATATAAAGAAATTTTGATTTTTACAACGCTTTGACACAATTTTTTTCTTTCCATGACAGATTTTTTTGTGCTTAATAAAAATACTACTCGCTGCACAAATCGCGTTGAGCTAGTTGTTCCTCTTGTTTGTTCTAATTTACAAAAATTCGATTTTTTTTAATAAGTATATCTCTGTTTGGAATCACCTACCTAATTTTGTAATTTCTTCCCCTAACTTAAACATATTCAAATCTAGATTAATTGATGTCGACTTATCCAAATTTATCACAGGGCGAGCTTGAAATGTCATTTTTATGACTCGCTCGTTGCCTTTTGCTGTACGTTTTTATTTTATTGACCGTACGTTTTATACTCTTTTACATCCTTCGTAATAGTCGCGTTTTCAGCAATAAATTATTTCAGTTCAGTTCAGTTTAATTTTGAGCGCTTTTTGAGTAAAAACAGGAGTAATCTGGCGCGGAGCACCGCAAAAATTTCTGACATTTTCTCAAAAATCATGCAAAAAATGTTCAATCAGCTTCTAATCGCCGGACAGTACCTGTGTGCATAGGTGGGCAGCACCGAAATTCTGGGAGGGGGGAGGGGGTGGAAAAATTTCTGGGGGGTAATGGTCTTAAAAGTGGTCGTATGATGAAAAAACACCATTTTCGACATTTCCCATTGAACACTATCCAATGGCATCAAAAATAGCTAAGAAAGCAAAAATAATTTCAAAAATTGAACTCCTGGGGGATATTTTTGATTTCTGGGGGTATTCCAACTTCTAGGGGTGCATACCCCCAAACCCCTCCACGCCCACGTGTGCCTGTGTGGCTGACCCCTTCAGGGGTAACATCCCCTCATCCCCTCTATGTGCATGAATGATGGGAATCTAGGGCGGGGGTGTAATTTTAAAATGCCTTTTATAGACCTAAAAATGGTGGGTACGCGTCAAAAGCATCATTCTTCGGCGTTTCTGACGTTGCTCTTTTTAAAGAGTAAAAAATGAGAAAAATTTCGAAAAAATCAAGAAATCGAATAAGTTGAAGTGAATATAGTCAAAAAATGAGTATATAGCGCAAAATTTTTTTGGCACATTTGAGTAAATATATAGCGAAAAACGCTTAACACAGCACCTTTTCAACGGATTTTTCGGTAAATTTAGGAAACTCGCGAATTCTGGAGGGGGAATTTCGGATAGTGAAACTTTTCTGGGGAAAACTTGTTTAAGATCAAGCATGGTGGGCAGCATAGGTGGACGGCACCAAAGTTCTGGAGGGGAGGTGTGCAAGATTTTTCAAAGGTCAAAAAAGGGCCTTAAAAATGGTGGTATGGCGAAAAAACATCATTTTTCAACGTTTCTCTTCGAGCACTATCAATTGGCATCAAAAAATTGCGATAAAAACATAAAAAAATTTCTAAAATTAAATTCTGGGGAGGGTATTTTGCTTCCTGGGGGTATTTTGGTTTCTGGGGGATGCATACCCTCCTAACCCTCCACGCCCACGTATGGTGGGCAGACATTCTTATTTATCCTAAATAATAAGGCACTAGGACGAAAAATAATAAAACCGACCCATAAATCAGATTTTTTCAATGTATCCGTGAATGTTGATTAGGTATGAATTAAATATAAAAATAAACATGTCATGCCGCATAAATTTAAAACGAGCTGCTTTGCCAGTAAAAGCGCCACAAGAAGCAGTTTATAATAAGATGAGAATTGAGCACTATTTAAACACTATATGATTTCAATAAGTCATGCTAATAAACTTATAATATCTTATACCCGTTTAATTGTGCAAAAATATGGATGATAAATCGCAAAAATGCGACCATGTCAAAAATATGTCTTCGTTATGTTTAATTAAAATTATTTGATTAAAATTTTACAATTTTAAATTTTATTAAAATTTATTATTAAAAAATATGTCCTTAGTTATCATACGAACATGCGCATGGAGAAAAATTCTGGGAGGGGTAAACAGAGTTTCCGTAAAGAAGGGGTTAAAATGATTACCTAATTTAGAAATTTACTGTCAAATTTTAGTTTTAAGCGATTTTCATTGCGAATCAAGTTGTTTCAGGTCGAGGTCTGAAATAGCTAACGACTCTTTCGAATCTTTCTAATAAAACTTCTTGAAAATGCGGAGGGAATTTGCATTTAGCCAACTTATTATACGGAAATGGCGTTAAAGCAACAATATTGTGTTAATTAAAATTATTAGAATATTTTTGTCGTTCCTACCTACCCACCCTCAGAGCTATGGATAAACGGTAAAAGCAATATGAAATAATTCTTCGAAGTGTGTTAGTTTCCATAAAAAGAAATAAAAATAAGGTGATAGAATACTTGACTTGCATATTACAAAATGTAGGAAATGATAGAAGAAAAGTATCTGGAAAAGCGAATTAGTGTCAAAAAGTGAGTAGATATATGCAGCCGTGATCCCAAATTTTATTTGAGGGATTTCGAGGTCAGTATCTCGAGAACCAGTTAGATTGTTAAAAATAAAGGCATTTTTTGAGTATCTCAAGGACTACATATACGCAATGGTGAAGAAAAATATCAAGAAAAAATCTCAGAAGTTTCAACTTTATTATATATACTCATATTACACAAATCTACCATTTTAAACAATCTATACAACTGATTTTTCATCATTAAATTGACGAGTAATTTCCGCTTCTGCCTTAGAATTTAATGAGATAAATGATAAATCCGGCGCGAAGCGCCAGAAAATTCTGCAGTATACTAGCTCAAAACTACGCTAATAACCTGTTTTGGTGAGGTCCTAGACCTATATACGTTTGAATTTTTTTATTTTTCCCTATGAGGGACCCTTGTGCCAAAAATTATTTTTCATTTACGGGTGGACAGCCCCTCGCCTCGCCTTCTCCCCCGAATAGGGGCCAGGGTATCTGTACAACTTTAAATGATACTGTTAGACACCGTTTGGCGCTTTTTTATTTTCGAGAAATGGGTTTATATCCCAAGAAGGCCTGAGGGAGGAGTAACTTTTCAACAGTTCTGGTAGGGAGGGGATACCTCATAACCCCTAATGTACACGCGTTACATCAAACCGACTGAAATTAACATCAGACGTTCGTTATCATATGTACTACATAGGCATTTGGGGGTGAGGGATAGCTATCACCAAACATGGGCGTAGGTAGGGGGTTGGGGTAAGCAGGTATGCATCCCCAAAAAAACAAAATATCACGCCCCATAATCTCAATTTTTGAATTTTGATTCTGCACTCGCTGCGTTTACAAAGCGAAAAAACAACACGGATAATGAATAATTCGGCGCTAAGCGCTGAAAAAAATGACATATCCTGCATGTCAAGTTCAACTTGGAGCAGACTAGAAGACAAAAACGCGCATGAATCAACAAAACGCGGCGCGAAGCGCCGGAAAAATTTCATGCTTTCGATGTCATAACTCAAA
>JAVLUZ010000161.1:1821056-1832180 GCA_036768485.1 Mermis nigrescens
TTTACGCCAAAGTTCAGAGAGGTGATAGGCATTAAACACACATAAATGTAGGTTTGGGGGTTTACCGCGATATTGACTGACCACGCTACTACTACTGGCAGACAGCAAGTCACTTCTTTTTCTTTTCACAAGCATCAAAACCCTGCTTTGTGCGCCTGTACAAAGTATGTCATAGTCGCAACAGTTATTGATTTTTTTCAAACTTCTCTATGTTTCCTAGGCTTGGACTTAGATTAACGTGGGTGGTAGTAGTAGTATTCCCGCTTGGACCGGTATCACCATACGTGGGCAGCAAGAAAATTCAAGTGAGGACGGTGCAAGATTTTTGAAGGTTAAAACATGGCCTTAAAAATGGTGGTATGGCGATAAAAACACAATTTTTCGACGTTTCTCATCAAGCACTATCCATTGGCATCGAAAAATAGCTAAAAAAGAAAAAAATTCCAAAACTTGAATTCTGGGAGGTATTTTGATTTCTCTGGGGTATTTTGGTTTCTCTGGGGGTGCATACCGCCAAACCCCCCACGCCCAGGTGTGTGTATTACTCCCGCTTACTTAGGTTGATATAGAGGCATTAGTTAGCGCCGCACGCCATAGGGTTTGGACAATCTTTTTCTTTTCATTTCTTGTATTACAGTAAAACTTGAATACGTCTAAATGTATTTCACGTCAAACCTGCATTTTAGACTACCTGTACATCCCTATGTACATACTTTATCCTTTTTGCAATATAAATTCCAATCAAAAAGATAGAGATAAAGATAAAGATAGCCGGTGATTTTTCTAAAAGATAAAGATTGATATAAAGATACAGATAGAAAAATCGTCAAGATAAAGATAAAGATATCTTTATATTTTATCTTTATCTTGCTAAAAAGATAAAGATAAAGATATCTTTTACAACACTAGTAGTCGGAAGCAAATTTTTTCCATGGATATGGCTTATCGAGCGATGGAGTATTCGGATGTTACAGTAATAAGAAAAATGATTTGCTATGCGAATTCATACACTATCTCAAAAAATATGCTATATGTACATATATATACAAATATACACAATTTGAACGAATTGCAGATCGTAAATTTCTGATGTCCTATTTGTTTAATCGTTCCCAATGTGTTCGCGTTAATCAGTCTTTTTCAGATTATGTGCCTGTTACCAGCGGTGTCGTCCAAGGAAGTGTCCTTGGACCTACGCTCTTTTCGATTTTTATAAATGATATATGTGATAATATTTGTAGTACGGTTTATATGTTCGCAGATGATATCAAAATTTTCAATATTAGTCGTAACTGTAAATTATTACAGTCTGATTTAGATAAGATTATTGACTGGGCAATTGCATGGGATTTACCTATTTCTCGAACCAAAAGTCAAGTTCTATATTTGGGTAATAATAATCAAAAAGCTGTTTATAGACTAAATGGGGAAATTATTTCTAGTGATCCGTTTGTCCGTGATTTAGGAGTTTTGATTCCTCGAAATTTAAAATTTAAGGAACATTATAATCCTTTGATTAAAAAGCTTTCTTTAGATGTATTTTAATACGCAAATCATTTTTTTCGCGTGATAAAGGTAATCTTGTTGAAGCTTATAGTTGTTATGTTAGACCTTTATTAGAGTATTGTTGCAGTGTATGGAACCCTCTTATCTTAAGGATATAGATAGATTGGAAGCTGTTCAACGTAGATTCACTAAATATATTTTTGGCTATAATAATATTTTTTCTTACGAGGATCGTTTAACACAACTTAAATTGTGCAGACTTGAATTAAGACGCTTGCAGATTTGTCTGTGTATGATGTATCAAATTATTTGTCATAAATCATGTTTGGAAGCTGATGATTTTTTTGTATTTAATCATAATATTACCCGTAGCATTAATAGATTTAAATTAGTCATACCTACTGTACATTCTAATTTAGAAAAGTTTGATTTCTTTTACAAATACATCGCAGTTTGGAACGATCTTCCTGACTTCATTGTTTCTTCCCCTAACCTAAACATATTTAAATCTAGATTAGCAAACTTTGATTTATCTAGATATCTTGTGGGGCGCGCGTAAAACTTGTCATTCCATTGACTCGCATGTCCTTTTACTAATTCGTAATTGCATTTATTATATATCTTGTCATTTCGTATTTTAACTGTTGGTATTAGTAATAAAATTTTCTTTCTTTCTTCTTCTAAAACAAAAGTAGATACTTTGCTGAATATACAATTAAATTCTTATTACTGTAGACACTTTTTAATAAACCGTACGCAAACACCTAATAAACGACTTCTTTATATGGTTAGCTTCTATCAGTAAGCAGGGGCGGATTTAGGGGGGCGGCCACCTCCCATTGGTCCAAAATAGTAAGCAAAATTAAGCATTTTGCGCGATTTTTTTTGCGATTTTCGGGTTAAAACGGCTAATTTTTCCGCCCAAGTCAGGGTTCCGACCGCCCCCCCCCCCCCCCTTAGAAAATCCTGGATCCGCCACTGTCAGTAAGCGTATGAAGAAGCGCTTGGTCGCAGTTTTCATAGGTTTTCGGATGCGCTGGTTACAACTAAGAATGAATCAGCTATTTTCGTACTAGATTTTAGAAAAGCGAACTTTGAAGCAATTGAAATGTAGAAGAAGAAGAAGGCACTGATTATTATGCCAATGTTGGCCCCGAATTTTTCGTTAAAGGCCAACATTGGCCAATAACGCGTGCTTAGGGGCCAATATTTGCAAGATTTAAAATTTCTTAAAAAAGCTTCACATCCGTGGGTTTCGAACCCCGTACTTTCGTGTTGGTTAACTCACGCGCGCACATTGCGCCATAGCAAAATTGTGATCAAGGTTCTGAAGAATGATACGGCATTGGTGTAGCTGGTCTCACATATGTATTAAGATAGCCACGTTGTAAATACGTATACAGCAAGTATTATCCGGTGAAAGCTGCCACCTAACTGGTTTGATTTGAGTCAAGTCGAAAACAAATAAGGCAGTCATCAGATTTTTCCAGTAGATTCATGTGACTGACCAAATAAAGATGCCAGCGCGTTTAAAACAAGCCTAAGGAATGGGATGTAATCTCGCGTTTCGCCAAGCTTGCTGCTCGCTCCGCTCGTTGCATCCCATTACTCAGGCTTATTTTAAACGCTGGCACTTCACAACATTTTGGTCAGTCCATGATACTAAGCCTGGAAGCCTCAATCAGCTGGCAAACCAGCAAAACATCACGAATAGCTTGCAATCTTTATCGAAATTAACCAGCGTTAGTCGAAGATTGGTTATGGTTCTGGACCTTGAGCAAGGGGTCCACGTTTCGAATCGACTTCCCAGCAACCTTCTCTCGTTGCCTCTAGATGCTATCTGACCGCACACATACGCCTCTTACAAGTTGGCATGACTATGTCAATACATATGTGAACCAGCTACACGTGAATGCCGAAATGATACTTCAATTGCTATCCGTTAGATATGTACGCAGCACTCAAGAATGTATGTACGCAGCACTAAGAAAAATCAACAAGCTTGGATTGGAATGGAAGACTAGAGGAGAGAAAGAGAAAAGCGAGTGAAGAACACACATTATGGGCATCCGATTATTGGCCAATGTTGGCCCTGAATTTTTCGTTAAAGGCCAATGTTGGCGAATAACGAGTGCACATAGGGGCCAATATTTGCAAGATTCAAAATTCTTAAAAAGCTTCGCATCCGTGAGTTTCGAACCCCGGACTTTCGTGTTGGTAAACTCACGCGCGCACAATGCGCCATACCGAAATCGTGAACAGAAATCAGAAGAATAACACTAATGCTATCTCTTAAATCAAGTGAAGAAAGAACACACATTATGTGATAAAAATACAGTAAATAATGATAAAACATATTATGTAGAAAAATTAGAACCTGCTGGAAAAATACTATTCACATTCAAGTAAATGTTAAAGAGAATTTCAACCTACCGTAAAGCGTAAGATATCACACGCCGAATCTGTATGACCAGAATTAAGTATAGTCTGTTTCGTTTATTGGAAAGCTTTTCCGCAGAATTTAGTCCGCATAAAACCAGGCTACAAAAGTGACCTATAAGTACATACCTATATGACGCAGTCTTGCCTCTTAGCAGTATCAAAGATCATAATGCAACTCGATATTCTGTGGAATGTACCTATTTGCTGTCGCTTTAGTATAAAACACTTTTGTAGCCACTTTAAACTTTTCAAAAAACCCTCGATCAAATGAAACACTATAGTTGCGTAGGTACCTTTATATGTACCTATCGTCCTGCTACATAGGTAGGTTACCTCTACCTAGCTATTTGAAATCGCATACTGACATGGCATTAGAATATTTATGCACACATGCACGTACATATGTATTTATGTAGGTACATATGTAGGATTTTGCAATACGTAAGGCAAACCAACGACAATTAGAAATACCTACCATACAATTCAAACTACATACGGCATAAAAGATAGGATTAGTATCATTCTCCAGAATTAGTATACTTATTAGTACTCATTCTTCAGATAGCATGAGTATCATTCTTCAGAATCTTGATCACAAGTTTGCTATGCAGGGACATAACCAGGATGTTATTTGGGGGTGTCTGAACAGTTTTTGGGGGTCTCAAATGGTAAAAAAAACGACGTTCAACTTGAAGATGGCTTATTTTCCTCTTACTCCCCCTTTGAATTTTTTTGTGACGACTACATTTTGGGGGGGTCAAAAGACCCCCGCTGACCCCTCTGGTTACGTCCATGCTATGGCGCAGTGTGCGCACGTGAGTTTACCAACACGAAAGTACGGGGTTCGAAACCCACGGATGTGAAGCTTTGTAAGAATTTTAAATCTTGCAAATAGTTGGCCCCTAATGCACGCGTTATTTGCCAATATTGGCCTTTAACGAAAATTCGGGGCCAACATTGGCCAATAATCACGTGCCCACATTATGTAATGAAAATACAGTAAATAATGATAAACATATTATGTAGAAAAATTAGAACCTGCTGGAAAAATACTATTTACATTCAAGTAAATGTTATAGAGAATTTCAACCTACCGTAAAGCGTAAGATATCACACGCCGAATCTGTATGACCAGAATTAAGTATAGTCTGTTTCGTTTATTGGAAAGCTTTTCCGCTGAATTTAGTCCGCATAAACCAGGCTACAAAAGTGACCTATAAGTACATACCTTATATGATGCAGTCTTGCCTCTTAGCAGTATCAAAGATCATAATGCAACTCGATATTCTGTAGAATATACCTATTTGCTGTCGCATTAGTATAAAACACTTTTGTAGCCACTTTAAACTTTTCAAAAAAACCCTCGATCAAATGAAACACACTATAGTTGCGTAGGTACCTTTATACGTACCTATTGTCCTGCTACATAGGTAGGTAACCTCTACCTAGCTATTTGAAATCGCATACTGACATGGCATTAGAATATTTATGCACACATGTACGTACATATGTATTTATGTAGGTACATATGTAGGATTTTGCAATACGTAAGGCAAACCAACGACAATTAGAAATACCTACCATACAATTCAAACTACATAGGCATAAAAGATAGGATAAACAATCTCTTTCAAACAAAAAATAGCAACTGCGTATACTGTATATAACAGATAGCATTAGTATCATTCTTCAGAATCTTGATCACAATTTCGCTATGGCGCAGTGTGCGCGCGTGAGTTTACCAACACGAAAGTACGGGGTTCGAAACCCACGGATGTGAAGCTTTTTAAGAATTTTAAATCTTGCAAATATTGGCCCCTAATGCACGCGTTATTGGCCAATATTGGCCTTTAACGAAAAATTCGGGGCCAACATTGGCCAATAATCAGTGCCAAAGAAGAAGAAAATTTATTCGGTAAAAGTATTAAAGAAAACACATAAAAAGTAGGTAAAAATGCATCGTCAATGTGAACATACAATACACAATGTGCATAAAACAAGGTATGTGACATAAAGCAACAGATAATGCAATGGTATGTACCTACCAGGAGCGTAAGGCACAAGGCTCTTACGTACGCCCCTTCAGATAAACTCTAAAATCAATTTCCGAAATCATATTTCTTAAAGCTATTTGATTATTACAGTCATCTGTATTCTGCGGAAGAATGTTCCAAATTTTAGCCACCCTGTTCGCGAAGTCATGTTTTCTACAATCTAAACGTGATTGTTTGATGAACAGTTTCATGTTATTTACGTATCTAGTACCTATGTCAGGTGCAAGCTCGAAAAATTCATTAAATGTCAATATTTTGTGTTCAACAATTTAAAAGTCAAAAACAAGATCAGTGTGGATACGACGGGTTTTCGAGTCGTTCTAAGTTTAGGATATTCAATCTTTCATCATACGATGAAATTTTGTTCTAGAATAATTTTTTCTAAATTTAGTTTGCAATTTTTCAAGTCGTGTTATATCTCTAATTTGGCATGGATTTCAGACAAGAGATCCGTAATCTAGAATAGGTCTAACGTATGTTTTAAAAGGTCTTATTATCAAATCGGATATTTTCGAGACGAATCTGCTGTGTATTGAGGATGCGACTCTAGCAGCTTTAGACGCAATATTTGAACAATGAATGCCCGATGATAAATCATTAGATATGTAAATACTAAGGTCCTTCATGCAATTTTCGGCATTTTTCACTCAGATAGACCTAACTTATAGCTCACTTCCGGATTTCCATAACCCAAATATAACGTTGCACATTTTTCTTAGCTAATTTTCAGTTGCCATTTTTCGGCCCAAGAATGCAATGAATCAAGATCAGACTGTAACATAGACGGAATTTTCAGATTTGTTCGAAAATTTTCAAATTATCATCTGCAAACAGCATTATATTGCTATTTTTAATCGAATCTACTGAATCGTTTATAAAGATCAAAAATAACATGGGACCCAGAAAACTTACCTTGAGGAACACCGCTTATTACTGGCAATGAATTAGATAAATGACCGCCAATTTTTACCTTCTGTGATCTGCCTGATAAAAATGATCGAATCCAGTTTAGCAAAACTCCAGAAATTCCCAAATATTCAACTTTCCGTAACAGTTTAGAATGAATAACAGGATCGAAGGCTTTACAAAAATCTGCATAAACTATGCCAGTAGGAATCAGATGATCTAAATTCTTAGTCCAGATATTTTTGCATTTCAGTAATTGAGAATCACACAATTTGTTTTACATAAAACCGAATTGCTGCGGGTTCAACAAATTGTTTCGATTAGAATAGTTTATGATACAATCATTTATCATTGATTCCATAATTTTGCAGAAAATACACGTAAGTGAAATTGATCTATAAATTTTCTACGGGATAGGGGTTCCCTTTTTTGAAAACCGGGGTTGCCAAGGCTTCTAACCAGGACTTGGGAAAGTTTTCCAGTTCTATAGGAGACTTGAAAAATTGTAGACAGGGGAGCAATCAAAACATCACTAATTTGTTTTATAAAGTATGCGTAAAACCCATCGGGATCAACAGAATATGTTGGATTTTAGCTTATTCAACGCCAAGGAAATTACCGAATATTCAAAAAGCAACTTTCGGACGATCTGTTACGTTTATGCGATTCACATTATCTGGAATTTCATGATTGTCTAAAGTGAAAACCGATCCAAAAAATGTATTAAAAGCATCTGACCTTGATTGATTGGTTGGATACGATTTGACCATTAACCTCTAAATCGGGAATTAAGTGCTTCAAGTTTAGCCGAGTATTGACAAAACTGTAGAACGTTTTTCAAATTAGAACCATTTTTTAGTAAATTTTCTTCCTCTTTACAGCAAAATGAAGCCACGGCATCATTCACATCATTACAGATGTTTTGTATCGATTTTTCGAATTCGGATTATTCTTAAGATTCCTCCAAATTTTTCAACTTTTTCTTCTGAAGACACAAAATATTTTTGGGAAACTTTTTATTTTCAATGGGATGCTTCCTAAAAGGAACATGGGATTTAATGGCTTCAGTTAAATTAATAAGAAAAAGCTTTATAAAAATCGTCAATGTTTACACAGTTTGAAAAAACATCAGGCCAGCTTATTATGGATAAATCACGAATAATCGAGTTATAATCAGCTCTTTTAAAGTCGAGGTTTCGTGTGTTATGATTTTCCTTAAGTTCTATAAGAAGTGGATATATTGAACTCAACTGAGTCGTGATCACTAGATGCAAAAGGTGGCAAATGTTGTATATCGAATATGGATGACTTGTCTGAGCAAAAAACTAAATCCAGTATATTATTACCTAATGTTGGTTGACGTATGAACTGGTGTAATCCGACCTGATTCACAAAAAATCAAAAAAGTGTGAAGAGATACTATTTTCAGCAAGTAAAAAAATGTTTGTTCCATTTTATTTCTGGAAAGTTAAAATCCCCCAATAATACGATGATCCTAGGAGTTCTACAAGACCATTCTAAATATTCGACGAAGTTGGTTGTTCATTCCATTATTCAGCACAGGACTTCTGTAACAAAGCACAAATCGATATTTTGTATTGAGACCGTCAAAATCACAAACAACTGCTTTCTTGTTGCATATAAATGTCAGGAATGTTCAAATTTTTGAGTTTTAGCTCATTATTGTATATGATTGCAACACCACCACCAACTCTATTCTCACGATCATGGCAGATAACACTATAATCAAAGTTTAGCAATAATAAGGAATCTGGAAAAGAATCGTTAAGCCACCAGACTCTGTAATAAATATGAAGTTATAAATCGACTGAGAGAGTAAACAATGAAGTTGACCGATTTTATTACCTAAACTTCTGGCGTTAATTAGTATGCTATTTCAATGATTGGCGAACAAGGGAGACCAGTATTTTGAGGTATAGGTGTTTTATTGATTTTTCATAAATTAACATTAATTTCAGGTTTTTCAGTACTGTCCAGAAAATTTGAAAGGGGCGTACGTCTTCAATGATTAATAAAATTGGACGAAATACAATGAATAAACTGGCAAATGGCTCGGCTCATCTTACAAATTATGGCCTTGCGCTTATAATCAATATAATGAGAATCCTGATCAAACAGTCACTTTCAACTTATCGCGCATATATATTCACCCATCCACCCGCTGTTGAAAGGCTGAGACTCCAGGCCAGTCTGACGCGCAAATCCTTGTACTCGAGATCCTCTAATTTCACAACTTTGTTTATGTATGCGGTAAAAGCGTCCCTCACCTTTGACGTGGCACAGATCACCTTCATAAAACGTGGACTACCCGTCCTCGTTGGCCGGCCCATCTCGGAAAACGTGCTGGATGTCAAAAGGCGTGACTGGAATCGTATCCCTCGCTCGTGCTGATGGACATCAGACTTCCGACAGAGGTCAGGTTGTTGGCCGAGTCAGGCAGCCCAAAAAGAACCGCATTGTGTCACTTCATCTGTGCCTCCAAAACCGACTCCACCGTTTGGGCGAGCACCCTGCTGTTGAATGGCGGAAAGAGATGCTGGCTGGGCCATGGGGAACAAGGGCGGCGGTCGAGCGGTTGGAAGCGGCAGCAGCTTGTGTTTGTGCCGGAAAAGGATTGTTGTTAGCAATGGAAAAATTGAGTTTAAGTGTCTAGTTTTACCTCTAGTTCACGGAAGCGGGCCTCCATGTTGTCCATACATTTTTCCATGGAAATCAGGACGATCTATCTTGGGTACGCAATTTGGGTAGAAGAACTTTGCAGATTTGGCGGCACATTTTTGAGCGCGTTGTAGGCAGCCTGGTTCAATCCCATGCACTTTGGGTGTCCCCACAGGTCGAAATAGTCGCACTGGACGCCCGCCAAGCAATCACCGGCCTTAAATAAATTGCTGCACAAATGACACTTTTCGGCCGATTATGGACGTTGTATCCACAGCTTTATCAATCTTTAGCAAATCGACCAGTTTAGAGTTTAAACTCGGCATAATTAATAATATCGATTCACAAATAAATAAGCAACCTTTAAAATGCAAAGGGATAAACAGTATACGTACCTATTACGTGGCTATCTTAATACATATGTGAACCAGCTACACCTATTTTCGTACTAGATTTTAGAAAAGCGAACTTTGAAGCAATTGAAATGTATTTGGCTTCTGTTGAATGGGATGTTATTTTTCTGTCCTCCATTACCCTGTAAATGATTTTTACCGGAGTTTTTTGTCTGTAATGGAATCTCGTCATTTCAGAATTTGTTCCAAAGAAGAGTGAAAGGCATAGAAAAGTTCTACCCACGGTTATCTATAAATTGCGATCTCGTAAACGGAGACTTTGGAAGAAATAAAAAATTGGCCGAGATGTTGAAATTTTAGAAAAAGTGCAAAAATTTGAGCAAAGAGATAAGGAATGCGGCCAAGCAATTTTTTGATGATGAAGAAAATAGGTTAATGAAATCAAAGAATCTAAAAACTTTTATTCTTTTGTCAACCGACGTTCGAAAAGACAAAAGAAAATTCCACTACTATGAAACCAGGATGGTACATTTATTGATGAGGATTTTGACAGGGCAGACATTTTTAATAATTTTTTTGTATCAACTTTTGTGAATGATGACAACATTTTACCTTACTTTCCTAGTAGAATTAAATGTAAAGAAAACTTTGCTGTTAAATTTGATTTGTTTTCTGTTTCAGTTGCTTTAAACCGCCTCAAACCGTCATTGTCAGTCGGTCCTGATGGCCTATGTGCATTTTTTGTCAAGAGACTCAAATTGTTTTTGGCACAACTGCTTGCTACAATCTTTGAAATTTTCTATAGGACAGGAAGCACCAACCCTATGGAGTGAAGCCATTGTAGCGCCTATACGCAAAAATGGTGACATGTCATCGCCGGAAAACTACAGGCCCATATCCCTTTGTTGCATCCCTTGCAAAATCATGGAATCGATAGTAAATGAAAACATTACGACTCATCTCAATAAGCATAGTTTACTCAGTGATTGCCAGTTTGGATTTAAAAAAATAAGTCGTGCGCCCTACAGCTATTAGAGTGTAAAAATCAATGGTCGGAAAACCTTGACAAAAAATCGCCAATTGAAGCATCTATACATCGATCTAAGCATCTATACATCGACCTAAGCATCTATACATCGACCTAAGCATCTATACATTGACCTGAGCGTGAGCGACCTCGACCT